>CM026303.1:3532908-3633479 GCA_014851415.1 Cnaphalocrocis medinalis | reverse complement strand
GGTACAGGCGAGCAGCGGATCACCTGATGGAAGCAATGGGGTATGGGAACTAATTTTTAGGTATATTTTTATATTTATTTCATACCTTTACTATTTCAAGTAATCAATTTGAATATTTTTGTAATCAAGACAGTAGTTTATGTTTTAATTAATTTTTAAACATTTTAAATTCAAGCGTACTTGTGACGTCACAAGTGCGCTACACCATATTAATAGTGTTACCAAGTGCTTTTTTTCCCCAAATCGTGGCAAATAAATTATATGTAAAATGTTACTTGTGGCAAAATCCCTTTTAATTCGGGGGATTTTACATCACTGTCTGACAACATTCCGGCAAAACAAAAAACAGAGAGGTATCTCTAATCAATTTTATATCACCTTTCAAATAAATGTCAACTGGTTGGTAAGGTTTTATTGTATTACAACTAGCGCCAATTGTTGGTTCTTTCCGATAGACTTAGTGTCAATCACAGTAGATGTCGCCTAATGTAGCATTTATTTTATCTTGTTAGTGTAGTATGACTGAAAATTCTGCTGACCTTGGGTCAGATGAAGGTCAAACGCGATTTTATTGAAAATATCATTGATCTTATGCTTTTAAATTTTAAAAGCAATAAAATATGGTATGAAAGACAAATGCCTCGAAATGGTTTTCGATTTAGGACATGTTTGGTTTTTTTTCCCATACCCCATTGCCGCCGCCCATGTGCACATGCAACACCAGTGAAGTCACAAGTGCGCTGCTAACCTTTTATCCCCTTCCCCCCCGATGGGCCTCCGGTACCCTCACTCACTCGGCGAAACACAGCACAGGAGCTGCTTCACGCTGGTTTTCTGTGAGGCAGTGGTATCACTCCGGTCGAGCCGGCCCATTCATGCCGAAGCATGGCTCTCCCACAGTTATCTGAAACACAAGTGCTTAAGCTACTTAGTACGGAGTCAGGTCAATTTTGGGGGAGGCCTATGTCTATTGGCTGAAATGATGATGATGATGATCTATTTTCCAGCGTCAATAGAAATAGAAGTCGAAGCGTGGGAGTCATCAGACACCCCCGCGGACACCCCCCGGAAGCGTCGGAGGCGAGCTGACGACGCCCCCGCGGAGGACACCCCCCGCGCGAAGCGACGCGCGCGGCGGGAGGACGCCGGGAAGAAGGACATGATGGTCAAGCTTAAGAGGATGAGGGAGAAGCTGAAGAAGATGGAAGGAGTTGGTGAGAGTCATATAGTTTATTTTGTATCATTATAGGTTGCAGACGAGCCGACGGACCACCTGATGGTAAGTGATTTGAAGGAGAATGTATTTAAATGTTAGCAATTATCATTATCATGACAACTGTCAAGGAATAAAGTCTGGGTCAACATTAAGCTTTAATTTGGAAAGGTTCATATCATGGTTCATTTTCCTTACACAATTTTACCATTAACAAGATGTGGGATTGATTTTTGAACGAGTAATGAACAATTGGGTATTTGACTAATCTCGATTTAGTAAAAAATATTGATACTCTATTAAAATATTGGTAAATAACAACCAATGGCCAACATTTTCAGTTAAAAATGTATCGTCTAGCTGGTTTTGTGAGCATTCAAAGTTTCATAGGCAAGTCCATTTTTTAAGTATAAAATTAAAAAATAATAATTATATCATTGAACTACCCGTTCATTTTCCACCAACTTTTATTATAAAACCATTTACTTAAACGAAACATTTGATATAGCTACCATACAAAATTTACTAGACGCGCATACAAGAGTTTGCGTTGTGACGTCACAATACAATAGCCATTTGTATAGAGCGTTTTTGGGCTTGCCCAAAATATGTGCTCTTAAAGTTGTGATATCTCAGGTAATTCAAATGAGAATCAAGTGATTCTTTCAACGATGTTTCTTAAATTGAGGCGTCTTTTGATTAAACACATAAAAAAATTTAGTCAAATACCCAATTGACTGATGAACGAAAGATGAGTGAGTGTATGATTATGAACGTATTGCTGAACGTGTGAGAGGGAACGAGTGAGGGAAAGAGAGAGAAGACGTATGGCGGCAAGACGAGCGAGCGCACGTAACGACGATCCTCTCCGCATTTGTAAAGTGTTTTTAATTATCAAGAAGAATAAATCGGTGTCCAATAAACGCTGTTTCTATTCCAACCCTCGCCCCCCACATTGTATCACATATTGATATCACCAGCATTATTCCCACAATACCACTAGCAGTCTCAAGTCGCCAATAGGTAGTCATTGCACCCTGGCTGTCTGAATCTCGTTGAGTGCCAACATAATAGAGCCAATTGTAGGGTTGTCATTCATAATAATTAATGTACTCGTACTCTAATCGATAAGAATCGATTTAATTGACGTTTGGCTCTCAAATGGCAACTCAGCTCTGCACTTCCAGGAAAAGAATGATTCCTGTGTTAGTGAGCTCACTTCAAAACTTATTTAGTGTGATAAATTATTCTGGACTTTAGAGGTATGTAAAAATATGTTGACAAATAAAAATAATTAAAAACCTAATTTTTAACCAAAATCTTTTTTATGGGCGTGCTATGGCCATATTTGGGCAACCTGCTTTGTGTTGGGTCTGGGTGTTTGTGGTTCCTTTGTAGTTTTCCATAGTACAAGGGAAAACCTTAGTTTAGGTTACTTTAGGACCAGGTCAATGTATATGATGCTGTCTCAATTTATTTATTACTAGTAGCCCGCCCTCACTTCGTTTCGGGGCCTTAACTCAGAAATTAACTCATAGATGGCGCTGTATTCAATTACATCTCGCAAGCGTTTCGTGTTTTCGGTTTACCTATAAGCCTTGTCGTTGTCTATAGAAGTTATCTCTTTAGAAATAGTATAGATTTGATTTTGACAAAATTTCTTTTACAGACACATCCGAAGCAGTAGTCCAACAAAACCCACCAGTGATGCGCCCTTGGAAGTCCTCCAGCCAGAAAGCCTTCCACAACACAACAGTACTAGTAGAAAACTCCTACGTCTGTCCATTCGTCACCATATTTAGTGACTACCACTGCGTTTACTGCAAAGAACTTCATACAGACCCAGACACCTTGAGACAACATACATTAACCCACGACTCCAGCACGTATAAAGATACAGTTGTATATAAACAATCGATTCAAATCGATATAGCGAGAATCGATTGCAGATTGTGTCCGAAGCCCATAGACAATTTGGATGATTTTTATTCGCACATCACAACGGCTCATGATAAAATGTTGTATCCGAATATAAAGAACGAATTTTTGAAATTTAAACTCAAGTTGGGTAATCTAGATTGCTTAGAATGTGGTATGGTTTTCACTTACTTTCACGCGTTAAAGAAACATATGGCGGAGCATTTTGGTACGTGGATCTGTGATGTGTGTGGGGCTCATTTTTTTGAGGAAAATAAGCTGATTTTGCATCAGAAATCCCATCAGAGTCAGAAGGTGGAGAGTAGGTTTCCGTGTAAGGACTGCGGGAAGGTTTTCAAGTCAAAACACGGGCGGTATTATCATATATCGAGGCAGCACAGCGACACGCCAACGTACCCTTGTTATAAGTGCGATGAGGTGTTCTTCTCTTATACTTTAAGGTGAGTTTGTCAATACACACATAACCAGACACTAGAGATGGGATTCTACCCGGGTAAATTCCCAACTGTGGGTATTTACCCGGGTAAATTCCCTGAAAGCACCCGATCGGGTAAATATGAGGGTATTTTCATTTTAGTGATTGTTTTGAATATAATTTAATTCAAGTGATCTCCTATTGTATCTAAACCCGCTAAACATCGTTTGTCCAATAAACTGTGTCTGTAAAAAAGGTACAACTTTCGAGATATTATAGAGTAATTGTTTCCAGAGCTTGCTGACTAAGCTGAAAACAGAAAATGGCAGGATCGTCACGTCACGCCATGAGCTCTTGGCCGAGATTGAAAACTTTTATCACCCAAGCCGTTGATAAAAGAGCCAAATTAACCCGGCACTACACCGAAGATATCCCGGACGTCAACCTGTACGAGATCAGCATAGCTCTCAAACAGCTTAAGAACGGCAAGGCACCGGGTGATGACGGAGTCACAGCGGAACTTCTGAAAGCAGGTGGACGAACGGTCCTAAAAGCCCTTCAGACGCTATTTACTTCGTCATCATCGAGGAAATGACGCCCAAAGCGTGGCATACTGGCGTGGTGAGGCTTTTCTTCAAAAAGGGAGATAAATTCCAATTGAAGAACTACAGGCCCATCACGCTGCTGAGTCACATATACAAGCTGTTTTCGAGAGTTATGACGAACCGTCTCGCACGTAGGTTTGACGACTTTCAGACTCCCAAGTCATGGCTGAAACCTTGGAAGACCTAAGCAGAATGATAGACAACCTCAGTAGAGTCTCTCAACAAGTGGGTCTCAAAATGAACATGGACAAGACGAAAGTCATGTTGAACTCTCATGTCGTACCCACTCTTGTAAAAGTTGGAAGCTCTATACTGGAAGTTGTAGACGAATATTATTTACCTCGGACAAAAAGTGCAACTTGGTATTTAAGTCCAACTTCCAGAAAGAGGTCCATCGGCGAATCAAACTCGGCTGGGCAGCGGTCGGGAAGCTACGCAGCATATTTCGGCCCATTTACCACAGTGTCTGAAGACGAAAGTCTTAATGCGTGCGTATTGCCAGTGATGACATACGGAACTGAACGTGGCCGCTTACAATAGGCCGCTTAAGAAGGCTCAAAGACACTCAGAGGGCAATGGAGAGGGCTATGCTCGGAATCTTCTTGCGTGATCGTGTCAGAAATGATGAGATCCGCAGGAGATCTAAGGTCACAGACATAGCCCAAAGAATTGCGTGGCTGAAGTGGCAATGGGCAGGGCAGATTGCGAGGAGAACAGACGGCCGTTGGGGTGGAAAGGTCCTTGAGTGGAGGCCTGCACGTGGCCACGTGCAGGAGGCCGCAGCTGTGGCAGGCCTCCCACCAGGTGGACCGACGATCTGGTGAAGGTCGCGAGAGTCTCTTGTATGCGGGTGGCACAGGACCGATCTGTGTGAAGAACTTTGGGGGAGTCCTCTATGCCCAGCAGTGGACGTCTATTGGCTGAAATGATGATGATGAATTGTTTCCAAGAAAAAAAGGTTACTATCGACCAGTTTAATGTTTGGATTTTTCGATTGATGCAACAAAGACGAAACTACCCAGCATTCGGGAATTTACCCGGGTAAATACCCGATATTTACCCAAATGGGAATTTACCCGGGTTTTTACCTTTTGGGTATTTACCCGTCGCCCATCTCTACCAGACACAGAGACACAAAATAACTATACCCAAAACTGGAATTCAAGACCAAAAAATCTACTACAATGTTGCTACTGCAATAAAATTATCGTACCATAGTATTACCCCTTCTTTCTAAAAACACTCGCTGATTTAATTTATTTATTGGTAATTTTGATTCTATAATTTAAAAAAAAAAACTTTTTTTCACGTAAATACAAGACGCTTTAATAAAAACTTAACCATTCGTAATTTTAGTTTTCAAAGATGGTATTGCGATTGTAACACTTCAGGTGTTAATAACATTTGGCATCTACCTACAACATTTTAACAATGTATGGAAATGTTTTATTCAATGTTTTAACAGTTTAGTCAGCATAATAAGAAAAAGAATGCCAAAAGGTTGGCGAAACCTGAAAACGTGACATAAGTGACGAAGACAAAAGTATAGTAGTAGTAAGATATAGTAGTATATTGTACTTTTTATTTTGTGCAATAAAGAATAAATAAATAAATAAATAAATATCCATTGAGTCTGTCACTCTCACCTTGAAGCGCTGCTGAGATGTTTCACGCCCCGTTTCGTTTGATTTATTTGATTAGATTAATTATATTTGACTTTACTTTAAAATTGGACTAAAATGTGTTAATACAGATACCGGCACATGATAGAGGCGCACGGCGAGCAGCGCAAGTTCCCCTGCGAGAGCTGCGACAAGGTGTACGACACGCGCAAGTCGCTAAGGGAACACAACCGCAAGAACCACCTGAAGGTAGCTTATACACAGATACCGGCACATGATAGAGGCGCACGGCGAGCAGCGCAAGTTCCCCTGCGAGAGCTGCGACAAGGTGTACGACACGCGCAAGTCGCTAAGGGAACACAACCGCAAGAACCACCTGAAGGTAGCTTATACACAGATACCGGCACATGATAGAGGCGCACGGCGAGCAGCGCAAGTTCCCCTGCGAGAGCTGCGACAAGGTGTACGACACGCGCAAGTCGCTAAGGGAACACAACCGCAAGAACCACCTGAAGGTAGCTTATACACAGATACCGGCACATGATAGAGGCGCACGGCGAGCAGCGCAAGTTCCCCTGCGAGAGCTGCGACAAGGTGTACGACACGCGCAAGTCGCTAAGGGAACACAACCGCAAGAACCACCTGAAGGTAGCTTATACACAGATACCGGCACATGATAGAGGCGCACGGCGAGCAGCGCAAGTTCCCCTGCGAGAGCTGCGACAAGGTGTACGACACGCGCAAGTCGCTAAGGGAACACAACCGCAAGAACCACCTGAAGGTAGCTTAGCTTAAACAGCGTTTCCCAAACTTTGTTATGCCATGGCCCGGTAATCTACACACTGAGTCACTGACCCTTTGTGACCCACTAAGTACTTATAAACCCAAGCTGGTTCCATTATCAATACTATTTATAAAGAGATAATTTCTATAGACAACGATAAGTCTTATAGGTAAACCGAAAACACGAAACGCTAGCGCGATGTAGTTGAGCACAGCGCAATCTATTAGTTCATTTCTGAATTACGGTCCCGAAGAGAAGAGAGGGCGGGCCACTAGTCTATATAATATAAACTAACAATAAGTGTTTGATGTTACTAACACTTTTTTTAAGCTATTTAGTAAGGACTAAGGTCAATGTATGAGATCTTGTGTGAAACTATTTATTTATATTTATTTCATTGCAGGTGTTGAAACACGAGTGCGGCGTCTGCGAGAAGAAGTTCTACTTACCCTCGGCTCTTAAGGACCACATGGCATCTCATACAGGTGAAGCAATCTTATTATGTGATAGGTTGAAGACGAGGAGACTGACCACCTGATGGTAAGTGATTGCCGCCGCCGATGGACACCCAAATCTCCAGTAGAGTCACAAGTACGTACAGCCATGGACGTATTAGCCAAGGGCGACTTAATTAAGGGGTCGGCAAGGTTGGTGGGGTAGCAAATTGTAGATAGCCCTGGGACGGCAAATCAACCTCACGTTCTTGAAGAATATTACGATTACGGAAATTGTTAAATCCGAGCACGGGGGGGGGGGGGGGGGGTGATTCGCAATTGTTTTGCAATGTGGGACACCCCCCTTGTCAAAGCTATATGTATGTGATTGCCGCCGCCCATCGGTACCTGCCTTATTGTACTGTCTATAGCTGTTGTTTCACTCATGTATTCTATTTCTGTGCAATAGAGAATATCTATCTATCAATCTGTAACACTACTACTACTGAGTTTCTTGCTGATTCTTCTCAGGTAGAAATCAACTTTCCGAATCAGCGGTAGCTTACATAATATTTGACATTCATAAATGTTCTATAAGGACTTAAATTTAATCCATACTAATATTATAAATGCGAAAGTAACTCTGTCTGTCTGTCTGTCTGTTACTCTTTCACGCCAAAACTACTGAACGGATTTAAATGAAATTTGGTACACAGATGGTCTAGACCCTGAGAAAGGACATAGGCTACTTTTTATTGCGAAAAAGGGGTATGGGGTTAAAAGTGGGGTAAAAAGTTACTTTTCCACGCGGACGAAGTCGCGGGCGGCCGCTAGTAGAGAATATTTCTTTTTCTACTAGTAGAGTCCCTTTTACACTCTTTCCTCTCAATTGGGCCTTCGGCGGCTCTGCTTTACACCGGTTTTCTGTGATGCCGTGGTATCATTCCGGTTGAGCCGGTCCATGTCGAAGCGTTAAAACGACTAAACGGTGTATAGACTGTGTGAGGATGGAGTGGTATGGGTCCAACAGAAAATCCGTAAATTTCTAGTATTTATAGGGTTAGTTCTGCGCCATCTGCCGGCTTCTTAATAAGTTACGTGCTAACGCAAATATTGATAAATGTATTCTTATAGACGGCCCGTCTAAACGGGTCAGATAAGAATATATTTATTACGCTAACGCAATGTTTTGAGCGCGTTGAGACGTAAGGGTCGCGGGTTCGATTCCCGCACCAACACATGTGTGTTGATGAAACATATTTGTGTTGGGTCTGGGTGTTTGTGGTTCCTTCGTTGTTTCTGGTTTCCATAGTACAAGGGAAAACCATAGTTTGGGATCAGGACAATGTATGTGATGTTGTTGTCTCAATTTATAAATGAGAGTTTTCGCGAAAGAAAATTCCGCTAGATGGCGTTAAAGAACGGTTGGTCCAACAACGATTAGATTGGTTACATTTTGATGTAGGGGAACCGAGACAGTGATTGCCCAGGGTACAGTGATTGCCAGGTTTAAGGTTGACGTAGATTAAAATTAACCATTAACCAGGCTATGTACCATATGAGTCCACTAGAATTTGAACTTTATGCAGTTATGATAAGGTTGAAAACCAATGAAAAAAAATATGTCTAGTTGCCTGGTTAAGGGTTAAAAACTACCAACGTTACATAAAAGTCGCACACTGCTACCCAATTGTTAAAATAAAGGATTTAGGTAATTGAAATAAAAAGTCAAGTATCAGCCTATATACTGTCCCACAGCAGGGCAAAGGCCTCCATCATAGAAATCAAGTTATCGCTACTATGATGGGATTAGGCTTAATCACCACAAAAGTAAAGTATGTTTCGAATTTTTCGAACATAGCTCGGGTTTGTGATCACCAATTGAAATAAAACTTTGCATAATTTTCTTAAGTGGGCAATCACTGTCTCGATCACCCTATCATATCAAAATTATGTATAGGTTGATTTTTAAATGATTTATATACTTCTCCCCCAGGCGAGAGGAACTTCAGATGCGAATACTGCGGCAAGAGCTACCCGCGCATGCGAGCCCTGCGGGTGCACGTGCAGTCGCACGCCACCGAGAAGAGGTACAAGTGCGGCGTGTGCGCCGCGGCATACACGCAGAGCAACAACCTGAAGCACCACGTGCGGGCGAAGCATCCGCACTTGCAGCTGGAGTGACGGAGATAAACATTTGATACTTGGCATGAGAAGAAGTTGCATGATTTCGACAACAGATGGCGCTGATTAGAACTACTTATTCATAGCTCAGAGTATTCATGCGAGCGAAACACCCGCACATGCAGATGGAGTGACTGAGCAGCAAGTGGCATGAGAAGAAATTGCTTAATGTCGACAACAGATGGCGCTGATTAGAACTTTTCATAGCCAGTGTATGATATGCGCGAGCGAAACATCCACACTTGCAGCTGGATTGACAGATAAACGAGAAGAAGTTGCATGATGTCGACAACAGATGGCGCTGATCAGCTATTTTGTACTTGGAGTGGAATGTGCACAGTTAGAGTAACAAAGCTAGACGTATAGTGACACTATATTGACCACAGGTAGCGCTGATTCTGTTCTGTTCATACCTAAATTATGATGTGCGAGCGAAACACCCGCAAGACAGCAAATGGCGTGAGGAGAAGTTGCATAACTACGACAACAGATGGCGCTGATTAACAATCTTTCACACCTTTACAGTCAACAATCAAGGATTTGAATGAGAGAGTGCACCTAAAGCCGGAGCATCTTTTGTAAGAAGTCAATAAGATACTCACAGCTAGTGACAGAGACGTATAGTTGGCATTGACAACTACATTGTTACAGAAGCCCTGCGGGTGCACGTGCAGTCGCACGCCACCGAGAAGAGGTACAAGTGCGGCGTGTGCGCCGCGGCATACACGCAGAGCAACAACCTGAAGCACCACGTGCGGGCGAAGCACCCGCACCTGCAGCTGGAGTGACGGAGCAGCAAGTGGCATGAGAAGAAGTTGCATAGTGTTGACAATAGATGGCGCTGAACTGCCATTTTTGTACTTGAAGTGGCACGTGTGCGAGCGAAACATGCAGTTTCACTCCACTGCAGATATAGATACATGTAGTATGTACATTGTAGATACTTGGCATGAGAAGGAGTTGCTTAATGTCCACAACAGATGGCGCTGATATGACGTGCGAGCAAAACACCACACCTGCAGCTGGAATGACAAAGGTTAAATAAGTTCCAAGAGTATAATAAATTGATTTTGAAATCCGAACTATGACGGAATCTCAACTAGGCAAAATTGTATTTATTTACTGTTATATATAATTTATTATATACATAGTTGAATATAAACATTAGTTTTCTTTTACCATCATTTATCAGCGGTTGACCCACCTAAACTCAGATTTTTTTAATTATGTAAACTGACAGATGCAAATGTCAAGTTTCCATAGATTTTGACATTATGTATTCGCTAAAATGAAGTGATTCTATTGGTGGATTTTTTCCTCGCCTACCTGCCTTGCACAGCTCTGATGGAAAACCAGCCTTAGGCAAGCATGGTGATTGAGCCCTATCCCATCATAGTATTGATGACTTGATTTCTGTGATGGAGGCCTTTGCCATGCAGTGAGACAGTATACCTGACTGGAATGAAGATAAAATAAAGACATAACTCGTTTAAAACTTTTTATTATCATAAACATTTAACAATACACACATTGATTTTAAGTGTTTCGGTACCTACCAATTTTTGTAAGTACCTTTTTAACTTCACATACTAATGATGTATACTCTGATTCATAATCATGTAAAGTAAATTGACAGATGAAAATGACAAGTTTCTATGCATTTTGACATTTTTCATGTGTCAAATTGAGTGATAATGTATGGGGATGACACATTGACATCTGTCAGTTTACTTTACATGATTATGAATCAGAGTATAGTTAACAGGCTTTATACAGGGTGTAGTTACTGTTAACATTTACATCCCTTTAACCTGGTGTTCTACCAACCATTCTGAACAACATTTGATTTATGACTGTTTAAAATTTGCATAAAATTATTTCCACTTCTCATACAAAGTCAGTCACGTGACATGGTCATTTTAACATCTTATGTTGTTCAAAATGGTTGCTAGAACACGTATTTAATGTGATTTAAATGTTCACAATTACACAATGTATGATTCGATAATATCGGTCCGATACATCCTCGGTTTTAGATATACAAAAATATTCATTTACCATCATAATAAAACTACTTAACAAATATGATTTTATCTAACTCAATAGGAATGATATTTTTAACGGGTTATTTTCATCGAGATGTCGTTACAATTGCAGTATTTGTATACAAGGTGTAACAAAAAGGGGGTATTAACCATAAAAGAAAATAATATGTACCCTGTGTAGATTCTATGTGCAAAGTTTCAAATTAATAAAAAATAATTTAGACAAAGATATAATCTTACCGTAATTCATTTACTAAATTTTGTATGTAAACAATTATGACACAACACTGGGGCGGTAACTATTCCAGAAGGAACGATCAATGATTAATCCTTATCAGCTGATTGCTCACTAGTGATGTGCCAATTGAAATGGATTTCACGATGAATCGGATTTCAATTAACTATTAATAATCGTAATATTAACTTGGAAAGTTAAAAACTAATATGAGATTTGTAAAGTTTGTCAGAATCGGTTCACTTTGGGATAATACCCCCATTTTGTGACACCCTGTATATATTCCTACGAAATCGACACCAGCCGGGCTAACATGCGAGATAATTTTGTCGACACTCGTATTGCGTCGGGGCAAGTTGCTTCTCGCTCACCTGACTGAGCGATGAGCGGGATAGAAGGATGCGCTCTCGCGAACGAGTGTCGACAAAATTTTGTCGCGTTCCGCATGTTAGGCCTACTGAACCTATAAATAATACAGGAAAGGACATTTCTATTGAAACATATATCTTACTTCATCATCAAACATATACCTTCCTTCATGAAGCTTCATAATCATCGCTCTGTACAACTACCTCTCTTATATGCCTCTTCGAATGTTTCCTCAACTCAACCGGAGTAACAAACCTCTTCTCACAAAACACACAGACATGTTTCCCATCCCCCGTATGCCTCAACTCATGCTGTTTCACCTCATGTTTAGTCACAAAACGCTTATTACAATACCTGCAAACATTCTTCTTATACGTACTATGAGTTTTCCTCAAATGAGCCAAATAGTACGGTCTCCAATCGAACGTTTTCCCACAATACTCACATGTGCTTATCCTCACTCGTTCCGGATGCTTTTCCATCACGTGTAAATGCCTTTCGTATTCCTTATGGAATTCTTCACCACACTGACACTTGAACATTTTGAACTCTTGATGTACCATAGCTTCGTGTTTCTTCCTATACTTCTCCAAAGAGAAAATCTTACCGCAGTGACTGCACGGAAACTTGCCCGTATTATGAATCAATTGGTGATGTTTCAATCGAACTTCCGTTACAAAAGTATCACCACAATCCGAGCACATGTAATTACAGAAATGAGCGTTCATATGAAGATCTAAGAATTGGAAATTCGGAAACTCCGATGCACAAAGACCGCACGTGAAATTGGACTGATTTATCAACTTATAAGGAATCAATTTCGTGTACGCCTGATCCAATTCCTCGCCATGCTTCTCAAACAAATGTTGGAACATATCGTTCCACGATGGAATTTCCGTTTTGCAGACTTTGCAGCTCAAATCAACGATATCGACTCTCAAAACTTCGTTTTGAAACTGAGGTCGCATGACTTTGTCTAAGGTGTGAAAGATGTCTTCGTCATGGTTTTTCATGTGGGACCTTAGATTGGAAGGTCGGTCGAAGCTGTCGACGTTGGTGTAGCAAAAAGCGCAGTAGAACTGGCTCGCTTTGACCTTGAAAGGCGTCGCTGTGGTGTACGTGAGGACCGTCGTTATGTCTTCCACTAGTCTGTAGTGGGCGTCGACGGTTTTCTGCTTCATCAGTGAATCCAGGTCATCTGTGAATGATAGAATTATCTGTACTATTTATAAAGCGCTTTATAAAGATAAGCCGGATGGCGCATTTGGTAGTGACTCTGCCTCATACGCCAAAGGTCGTGGGTTCGAACCCCACCCTGAACAAACATGTGATCCTCTGTTGTCTGATATCTGTAACACAAGTACTTAAGCTACTTAGTACAGAGTCAGGTCAGTGATGAGATGTAGGATGGATTATTTATTTATGTGTAAATCCGCCAAAATAGTTGTGAAAAGTTGAATTCCGTTAAATATAAGAGGATTTCCGATAATCAAGAATTTGCGTTGTGTGTTTTCTTCAGTCAGCAGATTTGCCTGAGCGGGCAAGGCGTCCACGCGTATACACTTCGATCGTCGTCAAATTATTGACATCTAAATTGTAATTTTTACGTAGACGTACAATTCGTCAAATATAACTTACCATCTGAGTGGTCCTTTAACATTTTTATAAAGAACCAATAACTATTAAGAATATCTACCCTTGTAAAGACCCTTAAATTTACCATCGAGTTTATCCAAAGCTTATTAAAAATCTCAACTTACACTACCTCATATGCTTCGCCATGTTTCGCCCGCAAGTGACTCTTCAATTCTACTTTCTGTATGAATCTCACCCCACAGTATTCACAATGGAACCTTTTTTCACCAAAATGCTTCTTCAAGTGTACAACTAACGCCCTTTGCCTTGACAAAAGCTTCGGACACAGTTCGCATTTGAACTTCTTCTCCTTCGTATGTGTTATCATATGGTCCTCCATAGCTCTTTTGAAGTAGAATCCTTTAGAACAAATCTCACAATAAAACCTTGTTTCTTTCAAATGCTTTATCTTCATATGCTCAATCAACCTATTATCACTTGACAATGTCTTATGACATATCTTACATTCGAATTTTTCCATTAAAACACCATGACATTCAACTTCATGCTTATTCCTCAACTTCTTATAACTGAAACGTTCCGTACAATATCTACACTTCAATTGCTTACTATTCAAACGATGCACTAATCTCTCGTGGCTTATCACTTGTTCTCGATTTAAGAACTGCTTTGGACAGTATGCACATGTATATATCTCAGTCTGATGTCTCATCACATGTTTTGTTATATCCCTTTTATTCATAAAACCACGACCGCAATCATTACATTCAAATATCTTGTAATGCTCAATCATATGTTGTGTTAGACTTTTGAAATATTTAAATATGCGGTTACATTGGATACAAGTAAAGTTATTATTTGGAAAAGTAAACGGGATCAATTGATTTTTTATATCCTTGTTTATGACTTTCCCGTGAATTTCCAGATGTGAAAGCAGATTTTCGAGCGTTGGCAATGTTTGGCCGCAAATTTTGCATTTCAAATCAGTTATATCTAACCGAATAGTGTAATACAGAGTGTATTTCAAATGGAGTGCCGCAAGGCAGCGTTTGTGGGCCATTATGTTATGTACTTTCAATTCTTTCGCTAGTTTATATGTTTTGTCACAAAAGCAACAGGCAAAGTTGTCTTTTACTATTCCTTTAATTGGGGTCGCGTTGGACCAGTCCATGATTGTGCGTAAGTTCTCCTTGTGTTTGAGCAAATTCTCTTGAAGTTTTTTGTGGCGAGTTGTTTGTTTGGGCCCCGCGCCTACAACAAAGAGATTGATATTGTAATATCATCCAAAAAGTCTACGCTCGGCGTTGTAAGAGATGACATGCATGTCAAAAGCCCCATTAATATAGATGCCAAAGCGAGCAGAGTAATTTTCATGTATTTTTTTTTATCTACAGACAAGAGCTGCCTTGTTGATATTTGAATACAGGGTGTATCTGTGAACACTTACATCCCTTTAACCACGTGTTCTACCAACCATTCTGAACAACATTTGTTCTATGACTTTTAATAAAATTTCATCTTTCCATACAAAGTCGGTCACGTGACTTGATCATTTTGTATGAGGAGTCGAAAATGTTTTCGAAGAATTTGGAAAAGTTGTTGAGCAAATGTTGTTCAGAATGGTCGATAGAACACGTGGTTAAAGGAATGTAAATGTTCACAGATACACCCTGTATAAGGTCTGTCGATGTCTATACAATTCACTTCTTTATAAATAGTATGGATATGGATAGTATTCATATTCATATTTCTTTATTTGCATATCACATGGTATAAAGGTCTTACAAAATAACATGAACAGAGACATGTGATAGTACCTATAGATATCCTCATAAATTTACAAATCGTCAAGTTTGTGCTTCTTCGCCACATGTGTCAGCAGAGTCTGTCTCTTGATGAACCTCATACCGCAACGGTCACAGCGAAATCTCCTATCATCAGCATGAACACGCATATGTTCCACCAAGCCCTTCCTTCTCGGATAAGTCTTCGGACACAACGTGCATTCGAACCGCCTCTCTTTAGTATGCATTACCTCATGATCTTCCAATTCAGCCTTCACAAAGAAACCTTTATCGCAAAAAACACATCTAAACTTATACTCCTTCAAATGCACCCGGCTTTTGTGCTTCATCATCGCGAAATGAGACGGGTACACTCTCTCACACACATCGCATTGGACCTCCTTCCCTTTCACTCTAGCGTCCGAACGCTTGTGCAACAACCGCTCGTGATTCATCATTAACTCCCGATTCGCAAACTCCTTATTACAGAACGAACATTTGAATTCCCCCAACCTATGCCTTACAATATGACGTGTCAAATTCTTTTTACTTAAAAATCCCTTTCCACAGTCTCCACATTCATATATTTTGTAGTGCTGTATCATATGGTCAGTTTGAGGTTTAAAGCTATTGAAACTTTTATTGCAGACCAAACATTGGAACTTATTGTTCGGAAAACTGTACGGTATGATCTGATTCTTTACATCTGTATGGACGACTTTGTCATGCGTTTTCAAATGGACTAACAAATTCTCCACCTTTGTTAACTTCTCTTTACAAATTTCACATTCCAGGTCCGTTATATCGAGTCTTAAAGTCCATTGTAGCGTGTGTTTCAAATGGAGTTTCGCAAGGCTCAGTTTGTGGGCCACTTTTGTATGTGCTTTCAATTTTTTGGCTAAGTCAAAGCATCTATTACAGAAGTGGCATTCGAAACCTTTCTTTGAGTAGCCTTTTAAAGGAGTAGCGTTGGACCATTTGATAATGTTGTCTATGTTATCCTTGTGTTTGTACACGTCATCGCCCCCGAGGTATCTGTATTTCTTTTCAGTCAGGAGTTGTCTCGCTCTTTGCGTCGTTTCGTCTACAACAAACGAGCACACTTTAGTATTCCTTCTCTAATGGGCTTCAAGCATCATGGCATATGTTAAACTAGACTGCCTCCGCAGCGTTGCTCATGCAGTTTTAGTCTATACATTTCATTGTGCATTTCAATTCCTAGTCTATAAAGTCGTGAAATTTATTCTTGAGGAACTATTACGAAGTTCCATAGTATTATAACCAACTAGTAGCCCGCCCTCACTTCGCTTCGGGACCGTAATTCAGAAACGAACCAATAGATGGCGCTGTGCTCAATTACATCGCGCAAGCGTTTCGTGTTTTCGGTTTACCTATAAGCCTTGTCGTTGTCTATAGAAGTTATCTCTTTATAAATTGTATTGATGGGGCTACCATACTCGCTCAACTTCATCCCTCCAGCTCCAGTTGAGATAAAAATATATACCAACACTCACTCGACGAAACACAGCGCAAGCACTGCTTCACGCCGGTCTTCTGTGAGGCCGTGGTATCACTTCGGTCGAGCCGGCTCATTCATGCCGAAGCGTGGTTCTCCCACGGTAAGCCTCTAAGGGTGATTTTGTTATTGTGATTGCGACTAAATAGGTTTTAGGTAAGTGTAAAATAAACACTCAGATGTTGAGATTTATATGACGAATTTCACACAACATATTTTTTATTAAATATTAATAAATTGAACGCCTACATGAAAATGACAACTTAGCTGTCAATATTTTAGTGACGATTGAAGTGTGTATGTTTTATTGGACACCTTGACCGCTCAAGTAAATCTGCTCCTTACTATACTATACCCAAAACTGGAATTCAAGACCAAAAATCTACTACAATGTTGCTACTGCAATAAAATGATCGTACATAACATTTGGTATCTACCCATAACATTTTAACAATATATGGAAACTTGACAGTTTAGTCTGCATAATAAGAAAAATAATGCCAAAAAGGTTGGCGAAGCCTCTCTAATCACTTGACATTGGCGGAATCATCGCGTTTCGAAGGCGCGTGTCCATAGCCATTAAAAAAAAAAAGGTTGGCGAAACCTGAAAACGTCACTTGAAAAGTTGAAAATGACATAAGTGACATTAACAGATTTGGCAGTGACGTATCTGTCGTAGATTTTTTGGTCTTGAATTCCAGTTTGGAGTTTAAATCTTTATTGCGTTGTGACTTATAGTATCATTGTTTTGTTCAGTATTATTCCGACATCCGTATCACGATCCGAAATATCTTTTTTTTTTTTTGTGATAGGTGGCAGACGAGCAGATGGATCACCCGATGGTAAGCGATTGCCGCTGCCCATAGAACACCCGCAACACCAGTGGAGTCACAAGTGCACTGCGAACCTTTACCACCCCGTTTCCCCACCCAATTGGGCCTCGGGTATCCTCACTCAACTCGACGAAACATCGTTCTGTAAGGCCTCTGTTTTGTTCTGTGAGGTTAAGTAATGTCAAAATGTCGCTGAACAACAAATGACGTTGAAGATGTCCCTAGTCTAACATTACGCCAGCTGGCGGATTAACAAGCGACAGCAAAATCCCATTAAATCAACAATGATGGTTTTTTTCAAATTATAATCATTCGGATAGATGGCGGTACGTAGACGCCTGGTCCAACAACGAGTGGAAGTTGGTTACATTTGGAACTTATCATAAAGCAAAATTATGAAGTTGAATGAATGAATATACTTGCTTTTATGGCCACAGAACAGAGGTATAAAACTTAAAGCTAGTTAGGTATAACAGTTAGAAGTTATATATCAAACAACTTATGAATGTCGTGAAAGTTGGACCAGGCTACGTAACGCCATCTATCGAATTTGCAAAAACCCTAATTAACTTTGAGGTTAGAATCTAACAGCACGCCATCTGGCGGATTTAGCCCCCATCCCGTCAACTTACCAACTTTTTTATTCTTCAAGTCGTACAGTTTGGTCAGCAAAGTCTTCTTAGGAACGTTGTATTTTTCGGACGCATCGTTCACACTCATTTGATTCTCAAGTATTTCAGCTAACGCTTTCCTCATGTCACTCGCAGAGTAGTTCTGTGAAAAAATAAAACGGTTGAATTGAGAACACTGGAGACCTATTTTTGAATTGTCGTCTCACTAAAAAATGTGTGACTCGCATGATTTTAGACATCCGCATTTTTGAATCATTCGAAAACGAGCGATTTGCAACGAGTGGTGTAAACCACTCGTTTCCGTGAGGCGAGTGGACGCATTTACGTCAAATCACACGTCAAATATTAACGAGTTAACACTATACTGACTATACTTTGACAAGATTGGCGACACACTAAGCGAGTGATTTCAAAAATAGGGAAAATTATAAATCATGCGACTCACGAGACGACGTGACTTGCAAAACGAGTAGTTTTGTTTGGACGAAGCGAAAATTCAAAAATAGGTCTCCTGGTTTGGTTCAGTGGTAGTGGAATGCTGCATCTGGGCCAAGGGTTGCGGGTTCGATCCCCGCACAGTACAAACATTTGTGTGCATGAGCATGTTTGTTTGTATTGGTCTGGGTGTTTTCTATGTATTATAAGTATGTATTTACTAAAGAAAAGTATTATACGTAATATTTGTAATTCACACACTAACACAGGTGCTTGAGCTACCTATCTCAGAGTCAGACCAATGTATGTGATTAAAAAAAAAAGTAAAAAAAAAAGAAAACACTCCTTCTTTGAAGTCGTTAAAGAGAGGCTTTGACTTCCATTAATCAAGAGAGCCCCTAAGGGGGAGGGAAGTATGGGATAAAATCACCAAATATCAAAAGGGTATCCCCCCTAGAGGGGAGAGATCTGCCCCTCTCTAATCCAAATTGCAATGCCTTCCAGGCGCATATGTTCTCTTGCTTATCTAATGTTACCTGTAGTATTGCAAATAAATAAATATAATCACCGAACATGAAGAGGGGGGAGGTTTGAGATAAAATCAGTAAATATCCAAGTGAGGGGGGTCTGACACCAAATATAAAAAGGGGGGATAGTCGGAGATAATATCACCAAATATGAAAAGGGGGGAGGCTTGAGATACCAAATATCAAAAGGGGGGGTCTGAGATAAAATTTCCAAATATCACAAGGGGTGGGTGGGAGTCTGAGGTAAAAAGTCACCAAATATCAAAAAAGGGGGAGGCTTGAGATACCAAATATCAAAAGGGGGGTCTGAGATAACACGCCAATATCACAAGGGGGTGGGAGTCTGAGATAAAATCACCAAATATCAAAAGGCGGGAAGTTTTGAGATAAAATCACCACCAATAGAGATAGGGGATCCACAGACCCCTTCATCATCTTCTCGGTAGAAATTGACCTTCCGAATCAGCGGTAGATTATAAAGACATTCATAAATGTTCTGTAAAGGACTTAAATTGAATAAAGATATTTTGATTTGATTTGATCAAAAAGGGGGGGTTTGAGATAAAGTCACCAAATATCAAAAGGGATATTTGGTAACTGAGATAACATAACTGAGATACTTCTATTACTTACTACTTAAAACTATACTACAAAGTCGATCACGTGACATGGTCATTTTGTATGGGGAGTCCAAAAATTTTTCGAAGAATTTGGAAAAGTTGTTGAACAAATGTTGTTCAGAAAGGTTGATAGAACACGTGGTTAAAGGGATGTAAATGTTCACAGATACACCCTGTATACTACTATAGTATATTGTTTACCATCAGGTGATCCACCTGCTCGTCTGCTACCTATCACATAAAAAAAGAAGATAACTTCGCCAATATCACAAGGGGGTGGGAGTCTGAGATAAAATCACCAATATCGATAGAGATAGGGGAACCATAGACACCTGCAACCAGTAGTCACAACCCCCCATTTTACCCCCGCCATTGAAGTCGAAAGTAAACATACAAGTACCTTATAGTGTTTCGTAACCGCCTTTCTGTTTCTTTTCACCCCTGTTTTCGGTACTTCCACCGACTTCCCAGTTGCCTCTGAAAAATTACAAAGATTTAAAGATTTACTACATTACACGGCAAAATTCAAATTTTCCAAACAAAGCATGCTCGGATTTGTTGCGATCCCCACCCTGGACAAACATTCGTGTGATGAACACTTGTGTGCACGGACGTATATATAGCTTTGACAAGGGGGTGCCCCACATTCAAAAATAATTACGAATCAACCCTCCCCCCCCCCTGCTCGGATTTTCCCTAATTGTAATAATCTATACTAATCTATACTAATATAATAAAGCTGAAGAGTTTGTTTGTTTGTTTGTTACTACTACTGGTGCGATTTGAATAATTATTTTTTTGTTGGATAGTCCATTTATCGAGGAAGGCTATAGGCTATCAACATAATAATATTAAGGGGGTTGTAAGGGGTTAAAAGGGGGGTAAAAGTTACTTTTCCACGCGGACGAAGTCGCGGGCGGCCGCTAGTATTTTATAATGCGGATCTCCCGAAGTACAATTCAAGGACCGGCTGGACCCAGCGTGCGTTATTACATGTACGCATTCTTGAAGAACGTGAGGTTGATTTGCCGTCCCAGGACTATCTACAATTTGCTACCCCACCAACCTTGCTGACCCCTTAATTAAGTCGCCCTTGGCTATAGCCGATTCAACCTTATGTCAAACCAGGCTTCAATGGGGGGGTCCGGACCCCCTGGACCCCCCCCCCTTATGGACGTATGTCCATGCTTGTGTGTTCAGTGTCTGGGTGTAATATTATTATGTATTTATTAAGTATTATATTTGTTTCCTATGTTGTCTGATATATGTACACAAGTGCTCAAGCTACTTAGTATGGAGTCAGGTCAATGTATTAGATGTTGTGTACGAATTTGTGTGTGTGTGAACATACATACCCTCCACCACCCCGGCATACTCCTCCAAGTACTCAACCTCCTCATACTCATTCTCCTCCTTAATCTCCATCTCCTCTTCTTCTTCCAATACCTCTATCGTGTATTGCTCCATATCATCTTGGGTATCATCCATTTCCTCTGAAACAAAATAAATTATTACATTAAAAAAACCTCCAACCAATATTCAACGATCAAAGTGCCACAGTGTCTCTGGGTGAAAATAAATCTATAGCTATACTATTTATAAAGAGATAACTTCTATAGACAACGACAAGGCTTATAGATAAACTAAAAACACGAAACGCTTGCGCGATGTAATTGAGCACAGCGCCATCTATTGGTTCATTTCTGAATTACGGTCCCGAAGCCAAGTGACGGCGGGCCACTAGTAAAGAGATAAAATGTATAGACATCGTCAAACCTTATATACAATTCGAAAAGGCAAGACACTAGCGCGATGCAACCAACACCCGGCATTACATTATATACGGTGGCCAGCACATCAAGTTACTACAATCTGTCAAATTTCTTCAATCGAACCTCACTTTTATGTCAAACGTGTTTGGTTCAATATCAACTGAGGAAATTTGACAGATTGTAGTAACTTGATGTGCTGGCCACTGTACTTAAATTAAAAAATTTAATACTCTCACTATTCAATGTTTGTTGTCTATGGAATTAACCTCTATAAAGCATAGATTAATAAATACTTTTTAAATCCAAAACAAACCATCTGAGTTCTCATTAATTATCACTTCGGATGCCAGCACCTCTTTCTTGAAATTGTAGGCGTCCCGCAGTCGCTTCACACACATATCGCAGATGAACGAGTTGCTGTCTTCAGTTGCGTCCCACTGTCAATGATAAAATTTTTTTATTATGGACAAACATTCGTGTGATGAACACTTGTTTGTTCAGTGTCTGGGTGTAATATGTAAGTATGTAGTATATTTGTGTTTCCTCTGTTGTCTGATATCTGTAACACAAGTGCTTAAGCTACTTAGTACAGAGTCAGGTCAATGTGTGAGATATTGTGAGAATTTATTATTTATCTTATGGTCAATTTCTGTTGCTTTAACAACAAGTTGTTTGTGATGCCTCAGGTTGCAGATGTCTATGGGCATGGTAATTACTTGCCATTGGGTGAGCTGTCTACTCGTTTGTCCGCTATAATGTAAAATATTTACTTAAGAATAAATTGCAAAGAATTGCTATACCAAAAATAAAAAGTAAAAAAATATGTGCTTGAGCTACTTAGTATGGAGTGAGCTCAATGTATGAGATGTTGTGTTAATTTATTGCTCTGGTAGTATATTGGCTGCTTTTTGATCCCAGGTGTAAATAATCAATGCTATAGAATTTATTGTTATCGCTTAAAACACTTTCAATTGTTTATTTAAGCTGCTTGAGTTTCGGATCAAACTTTAGACCATATTCGGTGCTCACATAGGTGGATGTGAGCACCCAGCACCTTCTTATAGCTTCTTAGAAACTCAAAATGTTGATATGACCCCAGTGTGGGGATCGAACCCACGAACTATATGAGAGAGATTAGCAAAAGTGATAAGTGGTAAGGAGTTCGCTCATCGTAATAAGGCTGCATTTATTGTACATTACTCCTGTTATAACTAGTTTAAAGTTTTATACCTCTGTTTTGTGTGCAATAAAAAGCATATTCATTCATTCAAAAGTTACATCTATGAGTTAGGAATCAAAATATTTTTTATATTATGTGAACCCATCCAGAAGGGTATCTGCAGAATACCAGGGCCACAGGGACTCGTTTCCGTGGCTGATACTGAGTAAAGACCTTTTAAATGCCTAACATAGAATTTTTTTTTATGTGATAGGTAGCAGACGAGCAGGCGGATCACCTGATGGTAAGCAATTGCCGCCGCCCATGAACACATGCAACAAGTGCGCTGCTAACCTTTTATCCCATTTCCCCCCCGATGGGCTTCTGATACCTTCATTCACTCGGCGAAACACAGCACAGGAGCTGCTTCACGCCGGTTTTCTGTGAGAATCTTATGTTTTTTTGTTTTATGTTTGGTGCTTAGTAAATAATTTGTTGTTCTTTTAAGTTACATTATTATAGTAACTGAAAGACATCAAATTAATGGAAACAATAAATCTCTACAGGATAGCATCATTGAAGCAAATGGATAGCATAAATAACTGAGAAGTGCCGGAAAAATAAATTGTTTTGCGAAAATGCGAAACAAGGTTCAAGCAGGCATGATATAGTTTTAATTCACTCACTGCAATGGAAAAGGTCTCCATTAGCATTTCGCCATAAATTTCACGCTCGTCCTCTCCATTATGTTCCTCCCACATACTCTTCATGTAACCATAGTCGAGGCAGCATCGGCATCTTCCGAAAACTGTATTTATTTCGGATTGGGAGGATTCGTCTTGTACAGACATTTTTGTTTGGCGAAAATCGCTGGGGCCAAAAGAAAAGAAAAAATATGACGCCAATCACTTACTGTCCAAGGCGAAACTGGGAGATTTTTTGGGGCTGCCAAATGTGTATTTGAAAATACCCGACTTTTTTTATTTAGTTATTTTTATTACTTTTTGTTGTGGCAATGCTTGTGTTAATTAATTAGGCTTCTTTGCACAAGTGAAAAATATAACGAATAACATTGTTTTCTTGATACATTGGAATACTAACAAAGTGATTTCTACGGTTTATAGTCAAGCAAACGCTAATTAGTCTAAAATAATTAATTGACAAAATAGCAAAAGTATTTGATATAATAATATTGCGACATTTGTGACTTGAATTTTCTCAACATTTACATGATATTACAATGTAAAAAAATTAATAAGAAAGCTTTATTTTTTTGTATCTTTCGAAATATATTTTCCCCTAAAATCAGGAAAATAATTACAAACCGGCAACCCTAGAAATGACAGACCATAGATATAGACTATATATCAAGAACGCCCGATTTTACTAGTGATGGGACATATTTAGGTAAATCGATCGATTACAATGAATCAGAGTTGGAATAACGAAACGCACACAGCTATTTTGCGTCTGGATTCTATTGACATTTTATTTTGGCGTTTTTGGGAAGCTTTCGTGTCGCCCATTATTTTTGTGCTTGGGCCACATCCCAAGATTTGCGGTGCAAAAGAATGTTGTAAAAGTAGAAATTATTAGATAAAAACGTAAAAATTGCATTCACAAATGATAAAAATGAGCGTACAGAAGGGCAACGGGCCGATAGTGGACCCCGCGCTTTGTCGGTGCTGTAGGGCCATCAAGAAATGCAGGGTTCTGAGCGCGGAGTACACTTGGATGGAGAAGAAAGAAGTCTACGCGGATATGTTACTGGACTGCTTCGGTATCTTAGTGAGTTTTCATTTATTTTTACTGGTCTGCATTTGTTTTCAATTATTTAATTTGTACCTACCTACTCTCAATGAAAAAAAAAACTTAATTATTGGTCGGTTTTACAGATTTTTAAAATAACCGTTAGGTATTGAAATAAATGAAGTAGAAATATTTTAAATTACATACATAAATCTTTATGGTTTCAAACTGGTATACCACAAGAGTGTTAACAGCTTACCATTTTGATAATATAATAACCTTATAACTTTTTAGAATACCTATAATGTCGATGGTTTAGTGAACACTTGCACTAACTGTCAATATATCCAGAATTCTATTATCAGACCTAACAAATGGTATAGTCTACGAGGTATGCTGGTCTCCAAATTCACACAGTACCTAGAGCTAGGTACTCGCCTAGCTCTGTAGCATGTAATGTATCTGATACTGTATCACCCATACCTAAGTATAGCTGGAGGCACGAAAGTATGACCGTTATTTTGCGCACTTGTAAAAAAGAAGAATTCCTATCAAAATTGGTTTCTGCGCACTCAAGGTCATAACTACACTTTCTTGCCTTTACCATTACGCTTCTTCCGAATAACAAAGTCGAGAAAGATGTTATTCGTAGGAGTTGATAAGTTCATGTCAGTATCAGATACGTTACCTAATACATGGCATGGTGAGTACCCTGCTTTAGGACATTAGCTACTGGGAGTAAGGCAATTCTAGAGTAGTATATAAGATAGGGGCTTTAAGCCGTTGAGTTATATTATATAATCATAGGAGATTCAAGCCAGTGGGTTATATACTTAAAGGGGCTTAAAGCCAATGTTACATACAACACATACCAAGCCCCAATGAAGATAAAGATCTTAGTCCCAATCAAGTTTCACGCAAATAAATGATATTCTATTTTATTCTATCACTTTCTCAAAAGTGCAGGGTTTGGGACTGAATTGAAGCATATCGCAATAGACCAAACTGGTTACAGTGATACTGGTTTGAATAAGACCTGCATAGCCTCCCACTCAAAAAGAAAAATAACCACACCGGCTGCAAACTTCCTAGGCATACAACCACAGGGCCACCCATCAGATGGCATGGCAGTGTTTTTCGATTGCATTGTGCTAGTGTTTTCGAATCACCTATAACCCCTGGTTTAATGTAGAGTGGACTCCATTTAACGCACTTAAAATTTTTTCATATCATTGAACTAGCGGCCGCCCGCGACTTCGTCCGCGTGGAAAAGTAACTTTTTACCCCCCTTTTAACCCCTTACAACCCCCTTAATATAGCCTATAGCCTTCCTCGATAAATGGACTATCCAACAAAAAAAGAATTATTCAAATCGCACCAGTAGTTTCGGAGATTAGCGCGTTCAAACAAACAAACAAACAAACAAACAAACAAACAAACAAACAAACAAACTCTTCAGCTTTATTATATAGTATAGATGTGATTGGTACTTTATAAATAGTATATTGCGTTATGAGTATGCCTGAACGTATCTGGTTATGAATGTAAATTAATCTTGCCGTCTCTCTCCAGCTCTCTCATGTAGACGAGTGCGAGCGAGACAGCGGCGTGTGCGCGACGTGCGTGGTCCGCCTGAGGGACGCCTGCGCGTTCCGCCAGCAGGTGCTCCAGAGCGAGGAGCGGTTCCTACAAGCCAAGCTCGAGCCAGAGGAGAAGGAAGTCGATGGTAACTAATTTTTTTAATCAACAGATGGTAATAGCGATGAAAGAATAATTATAATTCATGATGTCTATGGGCAGCGGTCTTCACTTACCATCAGGTGAGCCGTCTGCTCGTTTGTTTGCTATAATGTAAAAAATAATAATTGAAACTAGCTTTTGCCCACGGCTTCGCTCGCGTCGAATTCGGGGTAGCATGGAGGGGCAAACAGCCTATGTTACACTCTATCCCTTCAACTATCTCCATTAAAAAATCACGTCAAAGAAAGACAAACATACAGACAGACAGACACTTTCCCTTTTATGATATTAGTATAGAATAATTAATTATAATAAATGTTAAATAACGTCTTTGAGTATGGCAGTAAGTAATAAGTTCCCACATATTTTGTAACACTTACTTTAATAATAATATTTCACTACATCACATACATTGATTTGACTCGAGATAGGTAGCTCAAGCACCTGTGTTACAGATATCAGAACCAACAGTGGAATTACTAATATACAGTATACATGTCGGCGCGCAAATAATAGAGCGCCGCTAAACGATAGCCCACAATGATTACTCTGATTCTCGGGAGAGTTTGTGTTACGTTAACAAAGGTGTAGCGTTGTCGATCCTGGGAACGGAGGTGACGTCACCCTATGGTGCGTTGCCGAACGTGGCCGCGGGTCGGCTATCAAGAGTCCCATTGTTTTAATGTTACATTAAGTTGTGCCATGGTATTAAGAGGTTGGGAGTCAGTCCTTATCCTGAGCTGAGTATTGACACAGCGCGACCCGCGGACTCGTTATCCGTTCTAAAAATAGTTTAATTCTATTTAGTTTTAGTTCTGTCAAGAACATTTTGTATTAAACCAAGTGGATAAGCTTGAACTATTATAACTAAGTAGTTAAAGTAACTCGGACGTTTTACCCAACGCCTACAAAGTGCCAATCGTATACTATAGTCGAAATAATGGAAAACCCCTCTGATGTCGTTCCTCCTGAGCCGGCCGCTCCGACATACATATAATACTAAAGTATAGTTAAGTCCTGAAACAAAGTGTATATGTCACCGGAAAATAACAAGACTCGTAAGTTGATCAATTTTCTAGGTAGTTGATCAACTCTCGGAAAATAATAAACGGCAGTGGAAATGTACTATTTAACGCATTGAATTTTAGGTAATTGGTCAACTTACGGTACCTAGCCGTAATTTAATAATTAACTATATTGCTACAAGTAAAATTATCCACAAATGGGCCAATCGTTGCCCAGTGTACTATTTGACGGTACACTATTATCCGTCACTTAATACACTTTTCTCTGATTGGTCGACAGCATTAGCAGGTATAAAATCACGTGAGTCTATTAACCAATCAACGTACACCTTGCCTTTGTGGGATGATTTTACGGCAAGACGCCGTAAATTAATCAACTTACTAAAATTCAATGCGTTAAATAGTACATTTCAACTGCCGTTTATTATTTTCCGAGAGTTGATCAACTACCTAGAAAATTGATCAACTTACGAGTCTTGTTATTTTCCGGTGACATATATAAATTAAATATAAAAAAATAAAAGTGAGAATAGGCCACTAGTTTATAAAAATATCTTGTTGCAGACACAAAAAAACGTTTGGATATAGAACTGAAAGTGGAGCCCAAAGATGATATCAGCGATCATCAGTCAGCGGGGGAGATGGACCACGACGACGGACACGACGGCCTGTCGCTGGACAACTACCCATCTGGGGAGGACGACGTGGACGACACAGGTATGTTGTGCTCTTGATCTAAGAGAAATGACAACAATGGTATGTTGTGCTCTTAATATATGACGAATGATGATATTAGCGGTTAGTGCAGTCCAGACAACTACCCATCTGGGGAGGACGACGTGGAGGACGCAGGTATGTTGTGCTTCTGATCTATGATAAATGATGGCCGCGATGGCCTGTCGCTGGATAACTAGCCATCTGGGGAGGACGACGTGGACGACAGGTATGTTATGAACAGCCTATACATAATGTATGTAGACTGATACTTTATTTTGTTCTTTACTACTCCTACTTAAAACGCTAAAATTGTTAGTGTTTAACTGATTACCAAACAAACTTGAACTGATCAAAAATAATAATTCACAGATATGAAGCCCCCAATCAAAGAGGACAAGATAGAACCTCCAGACAACCCCCCCAAGTGTTCGACGGAGGACAGCGACTCGTACGCGTCCTCCTCCGACTCGGACAAGCCCATCAAGCGGAAGAGGAGCAAGAAGACTAAGTCTCCTACGAAGACCAGCAGTTCCAAGAAGAAGAAGGTGGCGAAGACGAAGAAAGCAGGTTAGTTTGTTTTTTTTTATATTCAGACGGTATTTGACTCTTTGAGTTAAATATCTCTCTTACAAGAGAGTCAGGATTCTGTGGGTAACTGTGAAACAAGCCGCATCGGCTGATGCAATCCAAAGATTTTAATTAGTATCTAGTGGTTTTTAGTGTACAAATTTGGTGTTACTTTGTGCAGTGAAGTGCCGCAGGGTGATATTAATATAAGAATCATTGAATTGTGTCGTTTTTAACACTGCTATTGTGTGTCGAGTGAGTTGTCACGTGAACAATTTGCTTTGACCTAATAGAGTCTTAAAACCTACGGCTTTGTTAAAAATAGTCTCCACAGAATCCTTAGGACATTAAAACGCTAAACACCGGCGTTTTATTGAGTGACTGTGACTTGGACTGACTTCGACTGTTGACTACACTTTATCAAACTACACTTGACATTGGCAAAATTAAATGTGTCATGAACACAATACAGGCCATATAAAAAAAAAAAAAAACAAGAGTCAGCGAAAGAGAGTTAAATATCTCTCTCTTTCAACCTATCAACAGGAAGATGAGCAAGAAGACAAAGTCTTCTTCTCTCTCCCTCTTCTCTCTCTCTCTCTCCCTCTTCTTTCTCTCTCTTCTCTCTCCTCTCTTTCTCTCACACTCCTCTCTCTCTTATTTTGGCTGTATGTTTGTCTTTCTTTCACACTTTCCCATTTATAATATTAATAGTGGCCCGCCCTCACTTCGCTTCGGGACCGTATTCAGAAATGAACCAATAGATGGCGCTGTGCTCAATTACATCGCGCAAGCGTTTCGTGTTTTCGGTTAACCTATAAGCCTTGCCGTTGTCTATAGAAGTTATCTCTTTCTAAATAGTATAGATATGGGTTCTGCCCTCCCCTACCACATGGGTGATGAGGATTATAACTTTTGTTTTTCTTTTCAGCCTCAAAAAAGGTTCCCAAAATCAAGAAGCCCCCGGTAGAGAAGCGCAACAACTACGACAGGGACCTGGACTGCATGTCGGAGGAGAACCTGCTCACCATCATACAGTATTCATACGTGTGTCCGTTCAAGAACAGGAGGAATAATTACTACTGCTTCTACTGTAAGGTGAGAAAAGACTGGTTAGCAAAGCGATTGAAATCAACTATACTCTGATTCATATTTTTTTTTTTTTTTTAAATGGCCTGTATTGTGTTCATGACACATTTAATTTTGCCAATGTCAAGTGTAGTTTGATAAAGTGTAGTCAACAGTCGAAGTCAGTCGAAGTCACAGTCACTCAATAAAACGCCGGTGTTTAGCGTTTTAATGTCCTAAGGATTCTGTGGAGACTATTTTTAACAAAGCCGTAGGTTTTAAGACTCTATTAGGTCAATGCAAATTGTTCACGTGACAACTCACTCGACACACAATAGCAGTGTTAAAAACGACACAATTCAATGATTATTATATTAATATCACCCTGCGGCACTTCACTGCACAAAGTAACACCAAATTTGTACACTATAAAGATCACTAGATACTAATTAAAATCTTTGGATTGCATCAGCCGATGCGGCTTGTTTCACAGTTACCCACAGAATCCGATTGAAATCAACTATACTCTGATTCATAATCATGCAAAGTAAACTGACAGATGTCAATGTGTCATCCCCATACATTATCACTCAATTTGACTCATGCAAAATGTCAAAATGTATAGAAACTTGTCATTTTCATCTGTCAGTTTACTTTACATGATTATGAATCAGAGTATACATTTTCAATCGTGAATTCGTGACCCATCATCTGGTTTAAATTATTGCCGAACTAGCTGTTACGAGCGACTTGGTACACGTGCAATAGTATCGTTTCGCTATAAAAAGTAGCCTATGTTTTATCTCAGGGTCTAGACCATCTGTAATCAAATCCGTTCAGTAGTTTTTGTCGTGAAAGAGTAACAGACAGACAGAGTTACTTTTGCATTTATAATAGTAGTTAGGATTTGTATAATACAACGAGAAAGTTTTAAAACATAAGGAATGTTTAGGTACTTGACTCGACGGCCTAGATGGTGCAGTGGCTAAGGTTCGCCCGAAAGATCCCGGGTTCGAATCCCGGTCAAGTTAGTTTACTAAGGAAAGTTACAGTTTACAGGAAATTACATTTACTAAGTTGTCTTAGGTCTGGGTGTTCTGTGTTGACACCCCCAGTTAATTATCGTTATCTGGTACTAATAGTACAGAGGTTACCCTAGTTTGACACCAGGTTGATTGGTGTGCTGGCGTATTTGTTTATTTATCAGTAACAATAGTTTCCTACCATTACAATATGTATGAGATGTATGTTTATTCTCTTCCCTTAGGACTATTACCCAAAGCCGGAAGAATTAAGGGAACATACGGTGACCCACGACACGAAGCCATTCCAACTTCTGATGGGTTACAAGAAGATGCCCAAGATTGATATAACCAGGATCGACTGCAGGCTGTGTCCGGCTAAGATAGACGACCTCGGTGTGTTCAAACAACATATCGATCAGGTGAGATAAAAGTAATAAATAAGTATCAGCCTATAAACGCCCCGTTGGTCTAGTGGTTTAAGTACTGGGCCGTGATCTCGGGGTCCCGGGTTCGATTCCTGGGTCGAGCAAAAAGTATAACGAATGTTTCGAACATAGCTCGGGTTTGTGATCACCAATCCGCATTAGACAAGCGTGGTGATTAAGCCAAATCCCATCATGGTAGTGATAACATGATTTCTGTGATGGAGGCCTTTGCCCTGCAGTGGGATAGTATATAGGCTGATACTTTTATAAACTGTCCCACTCAGGGCAAAGGCCTCCATCAGAGAAATCAAGTCATCGCTACTGTGATGGGATTAGGGTTAATAACCACGCTTGCCTAATGCGGATTGGACACGAAGCCCTTCCAACTGCTCATGGGTTACAAGAAGATACCCAAGATTGATATAACCAGGATCGACTGCAGGCTGTGTCCGGCCAAGATAGACCTCGGTGTGTTCAAACAACATATCGATCAGGTGAGATGTGAAAAGTGATAAAAAATTAGTATCAGACTTTTCATACAAACGTACTTACACTAAGCCGTTCCAACTGCTGGGTTACATGAAGATTGTTGATATCGACCGGAGTGATACCACTGCCTCACAGAAAACCGGCGTGAAGCAGCTCCTGTGCTGTGTTTCGCCGAGTGAGTGAGGGTACCGGAGGCCCATCGGGGGGAAGGGGATAAAAGGTTAGCAGCGCACTTGTTGCATGTGTTCATGGGCGGCGGCAATTGCTTACCATCAGGTGATCCGCCTGCTCGTCTGCTACCTATCACATAATAAAAAACAGGTTCGACTGTAGGCTGTGTCCGGTCAAGATAGACGACCTCGGTGTGTTCAAACAACATATCGATCAGGTGAGATAAAAGTAATAAATAAGTACCAGCCTATATACTGTCCCACTCAGGGCAAAGGCCTCCATCATAGAAATCAAGTTATCGCTACTATGATGGGATTAGGCTTAATCACCACGCTTGCCTAATGCGGCTTAGACACAAAACTGGTCCAACTGCTGATGGGTTACAAGAAGATGCCCAAGATTGATTGATTGATATCGACCGGAGTGATACCACTGTCTCACAGAAAACCGGCGTGAAGCAGCTCCTGTGGTGTGTCGCCGAGTGAGTGAGGGTACTGGAGGCCCATCGGGGGGGGGGGGGGGGAAGGGGATAAAAGGTTAGCAGCGCACTTGTTGCATGTGTTCATGGGCGGTGGCAATTTCTTACCATCAGGTGATCCGCCCTTTGTCTGCTACCTATCACATAAAAAAAAAACAGGATCGACTGCAGGCTCTGTCCGGCCAAGATAGACGACCTTGGTGTGTTCAAACAACATATCGATCAGGTGAGATAAAAGTAATAAATAAGTATCAGCCTATATACTGTCCCACTGCAGGGCAAAATGCGCTGTGTTTCGCTGCGCGAGTGAGGGTATCGGAGGCCTAATCCAGGGGAAGGGGTGTTAAAAGGTAAGCAGCGCACTTGTGTCACCACTGGTGTTGCAGGTGTTCATGGGCGGCGGTAATCGCTTACCATCAGGTGATCCGTCTGCTCGTTTGCCACCTATCATATAAAAATAATAATAACCCTAATCACATTATAGTAGCGATGACTTGGTTGCTATGATGGAGGCCTTTGCCCTGCAGTGGGACAGTATATAGGCTGATACTTACATTTCAATTTCTCAGGAACACGGCAAAAAAATATACTTCGAAGCGCCCGACAAGATGCTACTCTTCCGTCTGACGTGGAACGATCTCGTGTGTGTCATGTGTAACGATGTGTTCGAGGACTTCAACACATTAAACACACATATGGTCGGCCATTTCAGCAACTACACCTGCGATATATGTGGCTTCTGCTTCTTAGAAAAACCGAGACTCGACGCCCACCTAAAAAGACATAAAGACGACGAACGACACACTTGCGAAGTCTGCGGTAAAGTGTTCAAATCTAACCATTACAAAGATATGCATGTAGATATAGTACATAAGAAGAAAGCGATTATTCGGTGTCCGCGGTGCGACGAGTGTTTCATGTCTTACGCCCTTAAAAATAAGCATCTAACTGAAGCGCACGGTCAAAATAGAACTTACCCTTGTAACCTATGTGATAAGGTCTATAATAGACAGAAGACGTTAACAGAACACCAGCGGAGGAATCATCAGAAAGTACTAAAACATCAGTGTGAATACTGTGACCAAAGATTCTACTTACCCTCAAGATTGAAGGAGCATATGGCAACGCATACCGGTGAGAGGAACTTCCGATGTGAGTATTGTGATAAATCTTATCCTAGGTTGAAATCTTTACAGTATCATATAAGAACGCATACTAATGATAGGAGGTATAGATGCCATATATGTGGGCAGGCGTTTATTCAAAATACGAGCTTAAAGGCACATATTAAGAGTCATCATCCTGAATGCGATATCGAGGGATGCTTCTTTTGAATAGTGGCGTGTATTTTTGTAGAGTTTTTGAATGTAAAATATGCTGTGTTTCGTTAAACAGATTCCCTTAATGATGGCGCGAATCGACGCACAAGTTGTTTACATGACGCGTGATGTTACTAACATGACGCGTGATATTGCCAACATGACGCGTTACTTTGCAAACATGACGCCTGTCGTTGCCAATATGACGCGCGACGATATTTAAGCACATGATATGATACAAGTTGTCTCCATGGCATGTGATGATGCTAACATGACGCGTGACTTTGCCAACATCACGCGTGACTTTGCCAACATCACGCGTGACTTTGCCAACATGACGCTTGACTTTGCCAACATGACGCGCATCTTTAAGGGATTCTGTTTAGAAACACTGACCTAGATCATAGTCTTATGTAGTGTGGTTATACAGATATTTTCTCCATCATTTTAGATCTTACCATATTATACAGGGTGTATCTGTGAACATTTACATCCCTTCAACCACGTGATCTACCAACCATTCTGAACAACTTTTGTTCTACGACTTTTAAAAATTCCTCAAAATCAACAAGTCGCGTGAAAGACTGAAAAGTTGCATTTTTTTTAATGATAATTTTCAAGTCATAGAACAAAATGTTGTCCAGAATTTATTGGTAGAAGACGTGATTAAAGGGATGTAAATGTTCACAGATACATCCTGTACAGTCGAGGTCAAAAATATGTTTACACTTTAGGACCTTGTCACAGTACATACGAGTATGTATAAGAAAACGACTTCCACTTTCTTACAAATATGTTTTGTGACAAGGTCCTAAAGTGTAAGTTAAACATATTTTTGACCTCGACTGTACATAATTTGCATTCAATATTACTGATTGATTTTGGTTCTATACGGTTGATACGTAAGGGTCATGGGTTTGATTCCCGCGCACGTACAAGCAACATCATTTCAGGTTTCATAACGCAACTTATTATGTATATATTTTTTTTTATTATTTTATTTATTTGAATTCAAAAAACACGGCAATTGCCAATTACATTAGTTGAATTAGAGTACTTATGTACTTACTGCCGCACTCAGAGACGTTAATAAACTTGAATTGTCACTTAAGACAAAAATAGTGCCCTTTATTTTAAAAGGCATACAGACCATCCATAATTAAGTTAATGAACGTCAAGGTAAAGTGACGTCTTTGAGTGCGGCGGTTAGGTACTTAAGTGTCCACTTAAGTTTTGTCGTTTGGTAACCTTTCTTTTAGTACAGTGCCGGGTATCATAACCTATTATGTATACTCTGATTCATAATCATGTAAAGTAAACTGACAGATGAAAATGACAAGTTTCTATGCATTTTGACATTTTGCATCTGTCAAATTGAGTGATAATGTATGGGGATGACACATTGACATCTGTCAGTTTACTTTACATGATTATGAATCAGAGTATAGTACATTGTACGCGTACTACATAAGACTATGCGAAATAGGTTTATAGACAATATGTATTTGTGTGTGATGTATTTTGTATATGTAAGCGGCTTAAAGATGTGTTTTAAATAAGTATTATGTTTTAATTTAACTATGTACTGACATTTTAATAAACAGTATTTTTAGATTATAAATTGTCACAAAGTACTATAGCAATAATGAAGAATAAATATACATTATACATACAAGGTGTATGTATATGTGAATATTTACACCCCATTAATTAACCACGCCTTCTGCCAAGCATTTTGAACAACATTTGTTCTATGACTTGGAAATTTTAATAAAAAAAAAATTCGGTCACTTTACAAGTTCATTTTGTATAGGAAGTCAAAAAAGTTTCGACGACTTTCCAAAAGTCGTAGAACGAAAGTCAGAATGGTAGGTGGTTAAAGGATTGTAAATGTTCACATATACATCCTGTATATGCAATGAAATTGTATGATTTTTTTACAATGGAATGAAATGTTTTACAATGGTTTGTGTAGGTAATGCTGCTATTATAATCACAATTACAATATTAATATTGCATTTTGCAATGGAGTTTGAAAAAACCGCTAGATGGCGCAATATTGATCCAACTTCAAAACTATACTCTGATTCATAATCATGTAAAGTAAACTGACAGATGAATATGACAAGTTTCTATGCATTTTGACATTTTGCATGTGTCAAATTGAGTGATAATGTATGGGGATGACATATTGACATCTGTCAGTTTACTTTACATGATTATGAATCAGAGTATAGGTTGTTCCGTTTATCAAATAAAATTTTGACAATACCACTTTCTTGGATATTGATCCAATCAACTTGTACAATTTTTTTCTTCTTATATTTAATCTACGTAGGTAGATTGACCTAATACGCTCTTAGCTATTTTTTTATATCCCTCCATTCATCCGTAACAACTAGGGGTGTCCACTTTGAAAAAACATCGATGTTTTTTTCGATTTGATATATCGAAACTGTACATCGATTTCTTTCGATGTATTGGAAGAAAACATCGATGTTTTGTATAAATCGAGTACTTTTTAAAGATTTTTTTAAATCCTTAGCGGATTTAAAAAAAAATTGTATTATTAAAAAAATTGTATTATCAAGCATTGTATTATTAAAAAAAACGGTAAAATAGAAGCCTCATGTATAAAAAAATCCTTATTATATATTAAAGTAACAACAAAAATAACATCCGCATTTATTTTTATAAAAGTCTTCCAAAAAAACACTGGAAATAGGACCTATTTCCAGTGTTCTTTTGGAAGACTTTGCAAAAACAACAGTTTATTTAAACGTTTACCTTTCCACCTATTTCTTTTCTTTTACTTATGTTTAAACACAAACAAACTCGCCAACCGACACGCGTGACGCGACACGACCATTGACAAAACAGTTTTTTTTTTTATTGTCACTATTGTCAGGTAGAGACAAGACAGTTCAGTACTCAATGCATTCGTACGCAGTGTTGCCAACATTTTTAAAATACACGTTGGGAGGTCCGTAAATGAAAAAATTTTAGTGGTCAGACTTGAGTTTTATGAAATTTTAATTTGTTGTCATCGATTCGATGTTTTTATAAAAAAAACTTAAAAACATCGATACATCGAGTATATCAATAGCTTTTCAAAACATCGGATCCATTCGATGTATCGCATTGTAAACATCGATGTTTTCAATACATCGATGTATATCGAATATCCCTAGTAACAACAGAGTTTGTAGGTACAGACAGCCACACATCAGGTTACCACCCGTCAAATTTCCTCAATTGATATTCAACCTAATGTGTATATGTATATCAAGAGAGTAAGATGAGAGTCGATTGAAGAAATTTGACAGTTTTGTATATTTTGGTGTGTGGCTGTACGTACATGGATCATGTTATTGCACACAGTCAAAGATCATAAACAAGAAATACTCAATTTGATAGTATTATAATTTATTGTAAAAGAAATAAGCGGAAGTTTTGAAAATTAACAAAAAATTTTTTTAACTAAAGTTCGAAACTTCTTTACAGCGATGAGTGAAACAACATGGTTAGAATCTATGTTCTAATAATTGAAATGTAACCTGACATGTACATATTTATTTAATTTATAATGTTTTGTGATGTATTTTAATACGGCTTCCATTTAACTTGATCATAGAATAAATTGTGACATCATACATCACATGTATCATCACAAGAAACTGTGACATCACAAGCCACTAACTGACATCATCACAACTCACAAGGAAACATCACAATTCACTATGTGACATCATCACAACTCACAAGGTGACGTCACAGATCACTACGAGATATCATCACAACTCACAAGGCGACATCACAATTCATTACGTGACATCATCACAACTCACAAGGTGACAACACAATTCACTACGTGATATCATCACAACTCGCGAGGAAGGTGCTTTACAATGTGGGTTTTCGTGAAAAATCTGTCATTGGGGGTAATGTTGGTGAATGAAAATTCTAAATATCGTATTGATCTTTTATCAGTAAAAAGCCCTCCAGAAGTTTCTGAACCGGTTAAAAAATCACGCCGTATTTCTAATTCCAATCTGGGACGACGAGTTTTTTTGGGACGAATTGCCCCAAGTAGACTTAGCCCCGGAAAACGCTATACTCTGGTTTAGATGCAAATGTCAAGATTCATACATTTTGACATTTTGCATCTGTCAAATTGAGTGATAATGTATGGGGATGACACATTGACATGTGTCAGTTTACTCCAGATGATTATGAACCAGAGGCGTGGGGAGCTACAACAAGCTTCCGTTCAAAGGATGCCAGTGTGGGCTCACTAACGTATTTTTCCTTCACGAAAACTCCCATTGTAATCCGTCAAGACTGGCTGTCATCCGCGGTTATTTTACAATATGCTTGAGTTTGTAATCTATCGACAAATTGTAAAGTTCTCGTTTGTAACCCGTGGTTGACCTCCAGTTAAACCATCCGAATTTATAGACTGTTATTTTATTTACATTATTTTATTAAGAACAACATAATATGGCTTATACTGCTAAAAATAATGAATTTTACTTATTTTACAATTAAGTTATTGATTAAGAATAAATTATATGAATTTCAAATGATGTATTTACTTATTTGACAATTATTTTAGTTTTTTTTTTTTGCGATTTTTGTTGTTTTCCATTTGGTTCCATGTACGGACAGCCGCACATCAGGTTACTACAATCTGTCAAATTTCCTCAGTTGATATTGAACCAAACACGTTTGACATAAAGGTGAGGTTCGATTGAAAAAATTTGACAGATTGTAGTAACCTGATGTGCGGCTGTCTGTACAAAGTAAAAACAGTATCAGAAAGATGTAATACTACATCAGATTACAACATAAGATTTTATTTTTTGTTAGTAGTTTTTTTTTATTTTACTTGATTCCACTTTGTTAAACTGGTGTAGCAGTAAGATCTATTTTGCATTTTTTTATTCTTTACTTGTTTTTTTATTTGTTTATTGCTTTTTTTACGATTTTTTTTATTTGTTTAGTGACAGACGAGCAGATGGATCTCCTGATGTTAAGCTTCGCCGCCCATGGACACCCACTTCAGCAGAGGCACAAATCCACACGCCAAAATTTTACTTGATTTCATAATGTTAAAAGGGTATTCATGTATTCTCCTTCTGCCTCGGTGGTCATGCCTAAAATTTGTATGTACTTGGGCATTTTTACAGAACAAAAAAAAATGTCTTTTCTTTTTATGCAAAAACTGCCTTCTGTAGGCCTCTGGTATTGATTTTGCGGGTATATCATGTTGAACGAATGTTTTTTAAACAAAACCAAGTCTCTTTCCAAGTATTTTTTTAAGTACCTAAGTAGTTTGGCGTTTCTTTTTTGATCACCTATGCTGTCCTCTAGTTGAGATTTTTTTGATATCTTTTCCATCTGTTTTTCTGAGTGAGTTTTCCCAACGATACACTCTACTTCTAGAATTAATTCCTCAGCGCTCATTTCTTTGTACTCCTTCGTTTTGTTTTTCCACTCGAGACATTTATTGCACATGCATTCATTTATTTGGATCACATGTTACTTGACTTAGAATGTCTTAGCTGTGTGAGGCACTTAGAGATGTGCTGGGTGACACCCGGGTGTCTGCGTTGCTGGGTGAGGCACTTAGAGATGTGCTGGGTGACACCCGGGTGTTGTGCGTTGCTGGGTGAGGCACTTAGAGATGTGCTGGGTGACACCCGGGTGCCTGCGTTGTTGGGTGAGGCACTTAGAGATGTGCTGGGTGACACCCGGGTGTCTGCGTTGCTGGGTGAGGCACTTAGAGATGTGCTGGGTGACACCCGGGTGTGTTGCGTTGCTGGGTGAGGCACTTAGAGATGTGCTAGGTGACACCCGGGTGTTCTGTGTTGCTGGTGAGGCACTTAGAGATGTGCTGGTGACACCCGGGTGTGTTGCGTTGCTGGATGAGGCACTTAGAGATGTGCTGGGTGACACCCGGGTGTCTGCGTTGCTGGGTGAGGCACTTAGAGATGTGCTGGGTGACACCCGGGTGTTGCGTTGCTGGGTGAAGCACTTAGAGATGTGCTGGGTGACACCCGGGTGTGTGCGTTGCTGGGTGAGGCACTTAGAGATGTGCTGGGTGACACCCGGGTGGTGCGTTGCTGGGTGAAGCACTTAGAGATGTGCTGGGTGACACCCGGGTGTTGCGTTGCTGGGTGAGGCACTTAGAGATGTGCTGGGTGACACCCGGGTGCCTGCGTTGCTGGGTTAGGCACTTAGAGATGTGCTGGGTGACACCCGGGTGTGTGCGTTGCTGGGTGAGGCACTTAGAGATGTGCTGGGTGACACCCGGGTGGTGCGTTGCTGGGTGAAGCACTTAGAGATGTGCTGGGTGACACCCGGGTGTTGCGTTGCTGTGTGAGGCACTTAGAGATGTGCTGGGTGACACCCGGGTGTGTGCGTTGCTGGGTGAGGCACTTAGAGATGTGCTGGGTGACACCCGGGTGGTGCGTTGCTGGGTGAAGCACTTAGAGATGTGCTGGGTGACACCCGGGTGTCTGCGTTGTTGGTGAGGCACTTAGAGATGTGCTGGGTGACACCCGGGTGTCTGCGTTGTTGGTGAGGCACTTAGAGATGTGCTGGGTGACACCCGAGTGTGTGCGTTGTTGGATGAGGCACTAAGAGATGTGCTGGGTTACACCCGGGTGTTGCGTTGCTGGGTGAGGCACTTAGAGTTGTGCTGGGTGACACCCGGGTGTTGCGTTGCTGGGTGAGACACTTAGAGATGTGCTGGGTGACACCCGGGTGTTGCGTTGCTGGGTGAGACACTTAGAGATGTGCTGGGTGACACCCGGGTGTTGCGTTGCTGGTTGAGGCACTTAGAGATGTGCTGGGTGAGGCACTTAGAGATGTGCTGGGGGACACCCGGGTGTTGCGTTGCTGGGTGAGGCACTTAGAGATGTGCTGGGGGACACCCGGGTGTTGCGTTGCTGGGTGAGGCACTTAGAGATGTGCTGGGTGACACCCGGGTGTGTTGCGTTGCTGGGTGAGGCACTTAGAGATGTGCTGGGTGACACCCGGGTGTTGCGTTGCTGGGTGAGGCACTTAGAGATGTGCTGGGGGACACCCGGGTGTTGCATTGCTGGGTGAGGCACTTAGAGATGTGCTGGGTGACACCCGCGTGTTGCGTTGCTGGGCGATGCACTCTTTCAGCAGATGTGACAGATCCGACGTTTCTTTTTCCTTTGGCTGCATTTACTTTTGAAGGTTTAGTTACGGTCGAAACACCAGTCTCATCAGCATTCCATATAGACGAACCTCTGAATTTGTGACGATCTATCACGTGTGCCAATTTATCAAAATATTCACAAACGTTCGTTCGATTGAATGAGGTGGCCCTGCTCAAACTAGTAGCCTCTAGCTTCCTGATAGAGAGACGGTCATTCCTTGCCAAGAATCCCGTCAGCCAGTCCTTTCCAGCCATCTTGTTTGTTTGCTATATCTCAGGAATCTTCAAATTATATTTAACAGCGCAGAAAATTTGAACATTAAGCCAAGCGACGAACATCTATATGCCCTATGCCGTGAAAGATTTGTGCAAGTGTCAGTAAATACTCGCAGAGAAAATTTTCTTGTTCTTTGTTAAACACTAATCTGGGAGAGCCGTAGCCAAATTTTGGCGACTCCGGATTTTTCCTTGAATCTCTTCAATGAAGTTCAGCTAATCTCATAGTCACGACAACTTGCCTTAGTGATTTATTTTCATTTGCGACTAAATCAGCCGCTCGCTTCATCAGCTCAACAGACTTCGTACCACGCTCAGTGGTTTTTTTATAATTCCGCATTCTGAAAACAATTCCTTGCCATCGATTTCAAAAGTATTTTTACTCCAAATGCCATTATTTCTTAAATATTTGTCTTCTGTTTCTTTTTTAAGTTGATTTATGGCACTTTTATTTGACGCCCCCTGGTCACACACTGTTGCCAAAACCTTGAGATCGGTTCAATATTTTAGTTATAATTTCTTTAATTTGGCTGGCAAGTTCGGCTTTTCCTGTCAGTGCTGCCACGCACAGAAGCTGTACGCCGTATTTCGACGAATGATACATGTTGGCGAAATCAGGCCCTGGATTCTCTCCTGCAGGGCGCGGTGTACCAGGCAACAGATATTCTGCAACACTTAGACGAAGAGCCAGATCCAGAATGTCATTTGTTCTCATTTCATTTGCTTTGCAGTCTCTCCTGTACTCCATCCAATAATTAACAATCGATAGGTCAAGCATATGTAGAATAACTTTCAATTTCCATTTTCTACTTTTGAACCAAGTGCGATATTGCTCCATCATCTGGTCAGGTACTCCCCGCATGTAGGAATTGTAGTTTTTTACAATGGGGTATGGGAAAAAAAACCAAACATGTCCTAAATCGAAAACCATTTCGAGGCATTTGTCTTTCATACCATATTTTATTGCTTTTAAAATTTAAAAGCATGAGATCAATGATATTTTCAATAAAATCGCGTTTGACCTTCATTTGACCCAAGGTCAGCAGAATTTTCAGTCAGACTACACTAACAAGATAAAATAAATGCTACATTAGGCGACATCTACTGTGATTGACACTTAGTCTATCGGAAGAACCAACAGTTGGCGCTAGTTGTAATACAGTAAAACCTTACCAACCAGTTGACATTTATTTGAAAGGTGATATAAAATTGATTAGAGATACCTCTCTGTTTTTTGTTTTGCCGGAATGTTGTCAGACAGTGATGTAAAATTCCCCCGATTAAAAGGGATTTTGCCCACAAGTAACATTTTACATATAATTTATTTGCCACGATTTGGGGAAGAAAGCACGTGGTAACACTATTAATATGGTGTAGCGCACTTGTGTCGTCACAAATACGCTTGAATTTAAAATGTTTAAAAATTAATTAAAACATAACTACTGTCTTGATTACAAAAATATTCAAATTGATTACTTGAAATAGTAAAAAGTATTGAAATAAAATATAAAAAAGATACCTAAAAATTAGTTCCCATACCCCATTGCTGGACAATTGACGTCGATATACTCTTTTGTTTTCTTTTCCCATACACTACTGATGTCCTTTTTCTGAACTATATCACTTTCAGGAAGGAGTGATACGGGTGGAGGTGTAAATAATTTCCGAGGAACAATCCGTAGGAGATCTTTCATTCTCTCTCCTATAATTCCCACTACCGTAGATTCTTCATCTAACGGTGTAAAGATGCTACAAAGGGCCAATCTAATATGCTTGTTATGGACTATATCACAGGTTACTTTAACACTAGAAAGTGTGTCGAGCAAGAGACTCATATCATCTAAATCATTACACTGAGAAAGACTTATGGACAGAACTAAGAGGCTGACAATGACTTCTTTTGGGGTGAATCTGGTTGGGTAATATACTCCCAGCTCTTCCTCAACCAAGTAACTTAACGCTTCGGGAACGTAATTAGAAATGAACCAATAGATGGCGCTGTGTTCAATTACATCGCGCAAGCGTTTCGTGTTTTCGGTTTACCTATAAGCCTTTTCGTTGTCTATAGAAGTTATCTCTTTATAAATAGTATAGATATTGCTTTACATGTCTCACATGCCTCAAGTATTAATTTTAGTGAGCATTGAGTCTCAGTCTTTGAAGAAATTTTACATTTTCATAAAAATCAAATACAGCTTTCAAAGTATTAGCACTATCTTTATGAACTGACCATCTAAAGGTTGGACTTAAAATCACTTTGATACTAATATAGCTTCTTCTTATTACTTATTAAATTCTCTTTATACAAGGAAATGTAACAATCACAATGAAATATAATAAAGTATGTTATTTTTAAAATCATACATAGTAATATTTGCCTGATAGGTAACTTCACCTCCGTGGTGTGTGGGACACTCATACTACACGTAGTATCCTTTGCAGGACTAGAGTGAATCTGTTTTGTTTTACCTAAGTGCATCTTCATCTTTGTTTTGAAGTCAAGTGTAAAAATTTTCTAACACATCGTACCAGCCATCAGATAAATAGTGCAATCCTGCTAGCTCGCTCTTGGAGATCGCAACTATAATCTCATAGTGGTTCGTGGTGAACTTTTCAAAGCCAATAACATGTCAACAGGTCAACCATTCACTAGCCAAAAGTGCTGCCACTATTAAGTAATGCGAAATCGTGCCGGTTTTACAGCTTACGGCTACGGCTAAGTGGAATTCGATGTAATATCTCCATTTCTGTGAATAAGCAAGGATACGATTGACTAATTCTAATGCCAGCATGGTCAAATTGTTTTGTCAAAATGTTAACTAATTCCATTTGGACCAATGTTATGAAATCGTCATTTACGATTTGGTGTGGTCTTCTTTTTTTAGGAATATATTCTGTTTCATGGGCATTTTTCATTACATTCAGCAAACGCATCAAAGTAACGGTGTTCTTATTAAGCAGTTTGTTAATTTTTGAATGAAATGCTTCTAATGCATTTGTGGTTCGATGACGTTCACCGAATATAATCAAATCCCTGTGTTACAAAATCTGCGGGCAACAAGGGAAGAGCAGCCGTTAAGCCTACTATTCGCCGCTCAGGTTTAGTCTTTGTGTTTTGAAATTTAGCTGATTTCGCTTTTTTCCAAATCCTTTGCGACCAAGAATCAGAATCAGAACTTTATTTGCAAAACGAATGTTACATTTGTATACCGTTAGTCAGTACAATGGTAATAACACCCTTTCCTTTTGGTATATTTAACCCTTTGGGAGGTCCTCTGGTGTTATTTTATAATGCACTTCATGGAGACTTACCAGTGCCCATATAATGTTGGTTGCGGCTTGTCTGGGTTTGTTTAGCCTCTTTTTTAGATTTTCCCAACAATTTTTTAGGACTCCCCATTCTCTGGGATGTATGCTGGAAATAGAATTGAATTCTGTGGCAATCTTTTGCCACTCTTCATTTTTCATTTAAGTGGTTATAAAATCTGTTTTTTTATTTTCTACAACATCTAAATGTCTTTCAACTAATTCGATTAGCATCATCTTCTCACTAGCGGAAATATAATAAAGTATGTTATTTTTAAAATCAGACACAGTAATATTTGCCTGATAAGATATGTGCAGAAAGCACTCAAAAAAACTGATAGAAGCGTGCAATGGTGATATGCCAAAGTCCAGTGTTTGAGGGTCGTAAGGTCTTGGTTGATTATCTATCTAGGATTTTATTAAATTCAGATGTAGTGGCTTAAAATATGTAGGCACCATTGTGTTGACTTATTTAATGATAAAGCGTTGCAGATCTTTCCTTCCAATCGTATTTTTTATTTTTATTTAAACATTGTTTTGTTTCTATATTAGGGTTGGTGGCCCATCACTTAATGCATTTTCCTCAAATTTGGAATGATGTTTTAAATCTCATCTAAGGTAATCATCCATTTAAGGTGGGCACAGAACAGATCATAGCTGGGTCATGTAATCATGTCTTAAATTTTCGCATACTATGTTTTTTTTACATATAGATTTCTCCGATAACTACGGTTGTAAATACGCAGATGAGGTACAATCTACTCATTTCGGAGGGCTAAACACACACGCTAGTGCTTCAATACTGGATAATCAAGTTAGTGACTTTGCGTAGATTTGATCAAACTTTTCATTAATAATACTTAGCTTATTATACTATATGAGCCGAACGAAAACGAGAGTTGGGAGCACTCTTACTTGCTATTCTAAAGACCAAAAAAGTAAGACAATAATTCCTAAGTCTTCTTAAAGTTAAACTTGTTAGAATTTTTTCATATACTCTCTTTTTTCCTATTTCAGCAGCAGGAAGTGGCGTATCACTTGTGACAGCTTCGCTAAGCCTTGGTTTTTGCCAATAACAAGCAACAGAAGTTACTGGTTGATTGTTGATGGTTCTTCAGTCCTTTTGATGATCCATTGGGTTAAACAGCACAGAGTACCTTTTAATAGACTGAGATAGAGACATCACTCGAGAAATTAGGACTAGTGTCGCCGTCTGGTGCCCAATACGTGCAACTTTTTATGCGTATACATATGTATAGGTAGATCGGCACAGAATATAGCATACTCTACTATTAATACCGATAAAATTTACAGTATTTAAAAATAGTACATACATTAGCTGGAAATCAAGGATTAGAAATCAACAACATCCTTAATTTCCAACTAAGTATGTACTATTTATAAGAAATGAAACAGCAATTGACAAATAAATTATTTATTTCTAAACTTTCGTTTAAAGTAGGTCACAGCATTTGATTGTATCACATCCTCAGTATCATGATCAGTTCTTGTTCCATTTAATATTTTATTGGTATCTTTGCACCAATTATAAAGAAATAAATTGGTGCTTACATTTTCAATGTTTTTAATCATTTTTATTTTATGTTCTTTACATGTTATAAAAGAATAATCAATAACTATAGTCAATATTGTTTTTATGTATTGTTGAATATTATCCATCTTGCTATTTTTTCGGATAATATTGATGACGAATTCGAGATTCCTACGAGTAATGGACATTTAATCGGTCCAGTGACTGGTGTAGCCAATCTTGAGCTAAATGTTCCCACAGAGGGGACACGTTAGCACACCACCATTATAGTGATAGGGGATGGCAGCAGGCGGGCGCGCCTTGAGATCATCTCGTTTTTTGTCTAGATTAGACCTCTCTTCTTCAAATTCTTGAACCTTGTGCTGCCTGATTTTCCCAATGAGCTGGCTCTATACAGCATCTTTTTAAATGTCTTTTCAGAACTTCCTTATATCTTAGGTACTGGGCTCCGCGTTTTCGCTAGCCTTCAAAATACATTTATTATCTGCCCTCTTAACTTCTACATTCCCGATGGCAGTATCAACGTACGAATCTCTTGATGACAAGAGTATTTTAGCTCCTATTTCGCTAGAATTGTAGACGTCGTCGTTGTGCATGTATTCCAAAAGCATTGTAAGGCCTACTTGAAGGATAGTTCGTGCCAGATAAACATGCAATAAAGGTCATTCACCCCACTTGTACCAGTTGTAGTGAAGCTTCTGCACTGGACTTAAACTCTGGTTATCATAGATGAGTGTCACAAACATATCTTGAAAGCTCTGCCAGTCTTGATATGTGCCGGAGAATGTTGGTATATGAATTTGAGGTAACTTCACCTCCGTGGTGTGTGGGACACTCTACACGTAGTATCCTTTGCAGGACTAGAGTGAATCTGTTTTGTTTTAAGTCCATCTTCATCTTTGTTTTGAAGTCAGTGTGAAAAATTTCTAACACATCGTACCAGTCATCAGATAAATAGGATAATCCTGCTAGCTCGCTCTTAGAGATCGCAACTATAATCTCATAGTGGTTCGTGGTGAACTTTTCCAAGCCAACACCATGTCAACCATTATTTTACTAGCCAAAAGTGCTGCCACTATTAAGTAATGCGAAATTGGGGAGGTTGACGTCTGATATTGTAAGCATTATTATACTCCCGTTTTTTGCAGTTTTCAATAGTATGACCTTGATTTTTACAATACCGGCAGATCGGTACTTGAAATTGATTGGGTGATGACGTATTGAGATTATGTACGGGTCTGAAATTTGGTTTGAATTGAGTAGGACGCTGCGACATCGAAACATTTTGTGAAGACGGCGTATGACGTTTATACATTAGTTTCTGAATTTTTTCTTCGGTTTTACAGCTTACGGCTACGGCTAAGTGGAATTCTATGTAATATCTCCATTTCTGTGAATAAGCAAGGATACGATTGACTAATTCTAATGCCAGCATGGTCAAATTGTGTTTTGTCAAAATGCTTCTCATAAACACGTTTCTTCCACAAATGGTATTTGCTGAGTCCAAGCAGGCTAGGATTCATGGGAACCAAGAATGACATACACAAATTGCGTAAACTATCATTAACGGTACAGAAAAGTCTGTGAGAGTCTCTTGTTGAATCACTCACACTAACATGATTCCATACTGGATGAGATCACACAACGTTGTAATCCTGGCAGGTTGAGGTTTTTAAATCAGATCTGGGTCTAAATCAGATGTCAATTCATCCACGTTATTTTCGATGAAAGATAAAGCATCCTGGTCAGACACATTTTCTGAAGAAGAAAAAAGACATTAAATAAGAAATGTGTCCTGCTAGATTAACTTGTTGTCCTTGTTTACCAGCAATCCTTTTTAAGATGGCCACTTTTCCCACGTAAAATATTGTGCTTATGTCTTTATTGCAAATGTACTCACATTGTTTTTCTTATCAGAGTCACTAGTAGTCATATTTTTCTCTTTTATTTTTGGACGCACATAATCAACAGTTTTTTGTTCTTCTGGCATTACATCTAGGAAATCTCCAATGTAGCTATAGCTTGGTGGAAGAGCTCTGAGTAGGTATCTTAATTTCTCGGGTTTCTATTTTTCCTCTAGACACCTTGATTTTATTCGCTTCTGACCCACCGTACCACCGCCCGTACCCCCGTGTTAATTTTTGAATGAAATGCTTCTAATGCATTTGTGGTTCGATGACGTTCACCGAATATAATCAAATCCCTGTGATACAAAATCTGCGGGCAACAAGGGAAGAGCAGCCGTTAAGCCTACTATTCGCCGCTCAGGTTTAGTCTTTGTGTTTTGAAATTTAGCTGATTTTGCATTTTTCCAAATGCTTTGCGACCAATGGTAATAACACCCTTTCCTTTTGGTATATTTAACTCTTTGGGAGGTCCCTGGTGTTATTTTATAATGCACTTCATGGAGACAAGAGTGAATACCTTCTTCAGATCAGTCATTATGATTAAGTAGGTAATATAAATTGTAAATACCTACATACTAATAACAATGAAACGCATTTTAAATGATATTACACAATTTTACTCGAATAAATTAATATCACAATCACAAAGTCTGGCGCTCTGTGCGAATCTATCTCTGAATGAAGTGAATGACAGTTCTACTGTCAGCTGACGTTTGGAATGGGGTACGCCCAGTGATGTTCCAGGCAATCGATTTTGTTCGTCCAACAATACCCACATCACTATTGGTGGTATTGTTTTTGTAATAATTACCCACCGTACCACTGGGGGTACGGGCGGTTGGTGCGGTGGGTCAGAAGTGGATTTTATTTATTGTTTTCTAGAAGTTTCAAAAAAATCTTTAACAGTATTTTAATTGTTTAGCTTAATTTCTTCATTTATTACCATAGCTGTAGCTGTAGTAGCAGTTTCATCTTAACTGGTGGTCAAATATTTGCAATAATGTTTCCACTGGATTGAACTATGACGGTCGTGTGGTAATTAAATTAAAGATGTTTATCTCATGATGGTCGTTCATTGAGAGCGAGCAAATCAATCTTACAAAACAATAATAATAACTAAGAACTACGTCAGGCGTGAAAGGTCGTTTGCGTCATCGACCTAAATACACTTTCGATGCACATACCTACTTGTACGTAATAAACACACTAAAATTATTAATATTAAAAATAACTATTCGGGATGGGAATAATGTAAATAAAACGCGCTGGTTCGTAGTGGAGACGTGACGTGTAATTAACAGGCAAAAATACAAAACGTCAATCAAATATAAAACACTATAGTAGAAGATCCGAACTTAAGTCGACCTTCACCGGGCTGATAATTGAATGAAATATCCTTTATGACAAATTTTATATACTAGAAAATATATTAAAAATAGGTTTGCTAAAAAAATCCTGGACAGACTATTTTTAATTATTTTTTTAAAAATAATATTTAACTAAATTTTGCAACATTAAGATATAATAAGAAAATTTTCATTCTTACTTAAAGTATAAAACGTATAGAAAGTGCCGCCATTGGGTTGTCTATTATTTACCTGGACAGAGTACTCGGTTGTCAGGTATAAACAGGTATGTCGATGGCAGTTACCTTCACTTGAAATGATAATAAAAAAAATTATACCAATGTAAGCGCTCTTTTAAGAATGAAAACTTTCTTATTATCTTAATGTTGCAAAATTTAGTTAGTTATTATTTAAAAAAAAAAAAAATAGTCTGTCCAGGATTTTTTTAGCAAACCTATTTTTAATATATTTTCTAGTATATAAAATTTGTCATAAAGGATATTTCATTCAATTATCAGCCCGGTGAAGGTCGACTTAAGTTCGGATCTTAGACTACTATAAAAACATAAACAATAGTATCAAAAAGGATGTGCTTCAGCACATGGGACCCAAAGATTTAAATCATAGATATGCCCTGACACCTAAAAACGAGGCAATATTTTGATGACATGACGTGTGCGTGTCATCGAAAGTCACTATCTATGAGGATAAAATACGGTCAGCAAAATTTTCATACTAGGAACTAAAAATAAAACAATTCCTAAATTTAAAAGCAATTTTATTTATAGGACATTTTTTTTTAAATGTTACACTACATTTATCTATTTATTCAAATAAATTACTCTAATCATAGAGCGTTTATCGGGTTTGATCACCAAACCGCATAAAGGGTGGTGATTATGCCTAATCCCATCATAACTATTATTATTATAGACGGGAATTAACGCGACGTAATTTTTTAAACACATCATTATGTACTTACTGCTTGACAAGCAGTAAGTAAATAATTATGTGTTCTGACTCCGTACTAAGTAGCTTAAGCACTTGTGTTATAGAATAAGACAACAGAAGAAACGCAAATATGTATAATTGGTACTTCTAACTTTACGTCGACCTAGGGGAGTCAAATATAAATCATTTTCTTGAAATGAGAAGAGCAATTCGACTAAATTGACCAGGTAACCAGTATTCATCCCTTCGATCCCGCTGGATAACTTTGATCCATTTTTCTTTTAACCGATTCGTTGCGGCGCACATTTTTAAACACTTTTAGCAGTTGCTGCATACAAATATTTTGTGACACGTCTGCCGTGTCAACCGCCATAGCGTTTGGTGACACGGTAGCCGTGTCACCCGCCTTGTCTGAAAAGTTTTATTGTTTTTCTTGGTTTTTACACGTTTAATGACTTGATTCAATTAGTTGAACGCAAACCACGCATGTAAGCGGAAGATAACGTTGTTTTAAGTAGTTTTTGAGTGAGTTTATTAAGTGTTTTCCTGAAAATGGCAGGTAAGTTACTTTTCTGTTCAGAGGTAGCAAACCTTTTGTAGGTTTCGCACTTAAAAAATGAGTGATTGAGGTAAATTAAATAGATGTGGGTTTCCGATGTAAACTACATTCGATGTTAAAATTTAAATAATGTTTTAGGTAATACATAAAATTAGTAATGTTTTACACTCGTTGTAGTTTCAGTTTTTTTTCATTCCTTTTTCAGATCAAAACAAAGTTACAAAACGTGGTAATGCCTTCATCTCCGAAACTGAAAATTATAGTTTCGAATCTCAGACTTTGTTCACGGAAGAACTTTTTCCAAAGAAAACTAAATTATCCCAGGAAACTTTATGTGACACGCAAGAAGAACTCCCCGACTCTCAGCCTTATGATGATTATTTAACCTATAGTAAAGAAAATGATAAATATGTCCCTAAAGACACTTTTATGATAACTGGAAGCGCAGCGCAGCGTAATAACGCAGCGTAATAACTACACTTGTCGCAGGAACGTTTTTAGTTAGGGTTTTACCGGAAATGATTCGATTTTTTCTCACCTTTAAAGATAAGATAAATCCGTTCAGCCGTTCTCGAGTTGTAGCGAGACCAATGAACATCAATTCATTTTTATATAGGTATATAAGATTATGGTATGTGTGCCAGTAGGTACTAGGTGTGAGAGCAGTACATTATTGTTATGGTATATATTTTGTGATGTACATTAATTTGTAAAAGTTCAGTTTAGAAGTGACTTATTGAATGGTAAAAGAGAACGTGTCAATAGTCAACGTGCATACAAAAATATCAATACTATCGATATATCCTAACTGATTTTCGATGTCAACTATCAACAGTTCCACTATTGATATTTACCAAGGAACTTTTAGTACTAAAAGTTCCTTGATATTTACACAGATATGACAATCAATCAAAATTAAATATAATTTCTAAGTATATACGAGTATGTAGTTGTGTATTAGAGCCGTGGTAGCCTAGTGGTAAGATCGTCGCTTCACACACGTGAGGTCGTCGGTTCGAATCCGCGCGGGGCACGCACCTCTGGATTTGCAATAATCTATGTGCGGAATTATACCACTAGCTTAGCGGTGAAGGAAAACACCGTGAGGAAACCTGCACATCCAGTTTAATTCTGAATGTGTAACCATGATCCTTTGTCTGGTTCTCCTTTCTGAGGGTTACGAAGATCAGATGGCAGTCGCTTCAATGAAATAACCAGACTCGCTAAATCTAGGATCATGCTCAAAGCGGACCCTGGGCCTAGAGGCACAAACCGGGACAACGCTAAGAGGATGATACGAGTATGTAGTTCGGCATCATTGCGCGGCCGGTAAAAATAAATAAATGAGTAAAATAATAATTAATTCCGTTTTGTTTTTTGTTTTGGTTATTAATATTAATACAATATGAAAAAGGTTGACAATCCCTAATTTATTCTGTTACATAGAATATTCAGAAACGAACCCTACAGGCTTGATTTACGTAAAAAACTAGGATGGTTTTGTTCAGGGTAGAATCTTCTAAAACAAAAGTTGAGAGAGATACAATCAATTTTAAAATGGCACGGCTACCGTGTCATACGCCACACGTTAAAAAAATATATGACACGACTGCCGTGTCATCCGCAGTTTTGTTTTTTGTTTTGGTTATTAATATTAATACAATATGAAAAAGGTTGACAATCCCTAATTTATTCTGTTTCATAGAATATTCAGAAACGAACCCTACAGGCTTGATTTACGTAAAAAACTAGGATGGTTTTGTTCAGGGTAGAATCTTCTAAAACGAAAGTTGAGAGAGATACAATCAATTTTAAAATGGCACGGCTACCGTGTCATACGCCACACGTTAAAACAAATATATGACACGACTGCCGTGTCATCCGCAACGAATCGGTTAAACGCGGAAATCTAAAAAAAAATCACTATTCGGGATGGGAATAATGTAAATAAAACGCGCTGGTTCGCAGTGGAGACGTGGCGTGTAATTAACAGGCAAAAATACAAAACGTCAATCAAATATAAAAAAAAACTATGAAAACATAAACAAAAGGATCAAAAAGGATGTGCTTCAGCACAATTAACTTATCATTCTACTATAGGATATTGTAAATGTATACCTATTCATTCACCCAAGGTCCAGCCTGAAAACCAGCGCTGCAGCAACTGCTTGCGGCGGCTGCAGCATTATGCTGAGGCTGAACCTTGTTGGCCGCAACTTCTATGTTTTCTTTATTTTGTCTTTTTGTCTGTGTAAATATGTTGTGGTCAATAAATGTTTTCTTACTCTTACTCTATTACCTACAATATTGATGAGACTATCGTCATTCGTCAGCTCATGGCGAGTTAAGTAGTTTGACCAGTCCTATACAAATAAAAATACAATAAGATTCAAATTTTAAAAGGATTAAAATGTCATGAAACCATTCATTGTCATCATCATCACCTATCTTATTACGCAGATGTCCATGGGCAGCAGTGATAACTTACCATCAAGTTACCTGCTTGCTTGTGTGTCACCTCTAGCATAAAAAGTAACATAAAATACTCACAATTTCTCTCACATTGGAGTGACCCTCACCCTCTGCCGCTGGTTGTGGCCATCGTGTGTCTGAAAATCAATATTGATGGTAAGTAAATAAATACAAATAAATTTTAAAAGTTTGAGTAATTTAAATTATAACATAGGTACCATTTGAGCACTCCTCTTGTTGTGAGGGTACAATAATTTCTGTGATTAATTGGCTTGTACCCTCTCCGTGTTCATTGATACTACCGGAAGCTGAAATGTATAAAAATAGGTTTGCAGTCAGTCACATGGGTATTTTATAGTAGTTTGAATACAAGCTTAAAATGTGTGTACATGGATAAATTTAATAAAATAGAAAAACTCACCTAAAACAATAGTCCCATCTGAGTCAAAGGTATTGGTGAACCCTGTAACTCTAGTTTGTATTAGAACCAGCACTCTTTCTGTAGCTGGATCTTCTACAATTCTTTTTTGGTGGACCTCCGCCTAGAATAAATTACACTGTCTTTATTTTCACACTTCTTAAGAAAAAACTGGACAGGATTTATGCATATCAGTAACTTACCAGTGCCCATAAAATGTTGGTTGCTGCTTGTCTGGGTTTGTTTAGCCCTATTTTGAGATTTTCCCAACAATTTTTTAGGACACCCCATTCTCTGGGATGTATGCTGGAAATAGAATTGAATTCTGTGGCAATCTTTTGCCACTCTTCATTTTTCATTTTAGTGGTTATAAAATCTGTTTTTTTATTCTCTACAACATCGAAATGTCTTTCAACTAATTCGATTAGTGTCATCTTCTCACTAGCGGCAAAGGCCAGGTCGCGCTTCCTCTTCGACATAATAATCAATGTCCGTTGGGTATAGCCGAGGTCAAAATGAATGCAGGATCGGTGTCCGAGAATTTTCGTCCCCGAAGGTCTTTTTTCAAATTTGAAAAGAGAAAATAATCGCTAGGAGCCAGGTATGGACTGTAGGGTGGGTGGTAATTTCTTCAAATCCGGTCTCAGCGAGGGCATGCCTTGCAACTTGTGCAGTGAGGACGGGCGCGTTGTCTTGCAAAGACAAGACTCCTTTCCCCAGTTTGCCCCTCCGTTTCTCAACAACCACTTGTCGTACCTTTGTCAACAATGTGGCATAGTAGTCTCCGTTCATTTTAGTATTTTTAGGAAGGTAATCAATTAGCAAAATACCTTCACAATCCCAAAAAACAGTGGCCATCAGCTTGGACGCCGACTTTTCCACTTTAAATTTTCGTGGCGGCTTTTCTCCCTTTTCTATCCACTGCATTGACTCTTTTTTTGACTCCGGATCGTACTGTCGATTTCATCGACAGTAATAAGGTGAGAAAAAACATCGTCAGGATTATCGCCACAGATGTCCAAAAACTCCTGCAAAGTTGTCACTCGGCGTTGCTTGTCCAGCGGCGTCAGCATTTTCGGCACCCATCTCGCGCACTCTCGTTGGTAATAATCGCGAGAATGATCGTTGCCCATTTCAGAAAAGTCTAATTAACACGCAATCACCCTAATCTAACGACGGACGACTCGGTCCGACCATCAGTTTAGTTTCATCTTCAATAAAGAACAACGATTGAAATAACTCGGGGTCCTCAACGTATGTTACCATTACTCTTACGGTTTTAGATGTATCCAGGTAGCATTTGTATCTCTCGCGAATGGCCTCGTCGATGGTCGCGTGCAATAGTACGTTTTTAAACGGTTTTAGGCTGTCACACAAAGAGACGCGGTACTCTTCCACATGCTCACGGTTGACCAAATCGCTCCTTCCCCATTTTGTGACAGTTTTAAGTACATCCGGGACTATGTACAGCCAACCTTCTGACAGAAGGAAAAATTTCGAGCAGAAATAAGGGAAATGATAACTGTCCAAAAGTTTGCTCTCCAGGTTAAACCAGTCTGCCAAGGCTGCGGTCGCATCATAGTTATCTCCATATTTTTCCACGAACAACAGACTGTCGTCTCCGGCAAAAAGACCAAGACGCACGTTGTTCAAATCATAGCAGGCAGCGGTCACGGCCAGCAAACACACAGTGTTACCCAAGAAGGTCACTGCGTCACCGGACTTACGCTGAAACTCGGTCCTCATACGAACACCATTGGACTTATCCTTCAAAGTCGACCTCCTATGAGATTCATACCAAGTGTCCAAGAGATCCTTAGGCACCCCCAGCATCTCGTACAACATGATCTCGAACCTTAGCAAAGTCTCGTGTTGGGATTTATCGTACTTGGAAAAATCGTTCTCCACGCGATTCGTCGTCTGCCACAAATCTTCCACATCGAAACGGGTGTTAATGTTTTGTTCGAACTGTTCTGTAGACATTCCAGTCATTATCATTACGTTACTTTTTAAAATCGACAACAGCCGGTCCCGAGCTATCGAAAAGATGGGGCAAACATAAGCGTTAACGTCCTTAGAGTGGTACGCTATCGTCTGACCGCCTGGGATCTTAAACGCCGCGCTCGATTCCAACGGGGGTTTCAATTTGTCTTTAACCATAAACGAAAATGTGTCATAGTATTTAGTGTATTTAGTGTTCTAGATGCAAAAGAAATTGGTTTTTCCTGCCCATCTACATCAATTTGTGACAATATTGCTCCTAACCCATTAGGCGACGCATCAACTGTCAATATAATCTTTGCATTTTCATTGAAATGAGTTAATACTTGTTCTGAGGCTAAAATTTCCTTTATCTTATTAAATGCCTCGTCTTCATTCTTTGACCAACACCATTTTTTACCCTTCCTTAAGAGGTCGTACAGTGGGCTTAAAATGCAAGATGCCCTTGGAACAAAACCCCTATAATAATTAACTAAACCTAAAAACGATTGAAGCTCATTTATATTTTTGGGTAAAGGAGCATCTACTATGGCTTTTACCTTATCTGTTGACTTTTTCAACCCGTCCTTATTAATTACATACCCCAGATAACTTATCTCGTCTTTGAAAAATTCGCATTTTTCCCGTTGTAACGTAAGACCTGGTCCCTGCAATTGTTGCAGGACCTGATGCAGCCTGTCCAGGTGCTCCTGGCGATGGCTCCCGGTCACCAGGACGTCGTCGAGCAGGACCAGCACGCCGCCTATGCCCGCGAGCAGTGTTTCCATGGCGCGCTGGAATATAGCCGGCGCGCTAGTCAAACCGAACACGAGGCGAGTGTATGCGAATAGGCCGCGATGGGTATTGATGCACGTGACCTTCAGTGACTCATCATCCAGGCAAAATTGGTTGTACGCCATGGATAAATCTAATTTTGTGAATTCTTGCCCCCCGTACAGTTTAGAAAATAATTCGTTTATTGTGGGTAAGGGGTATTGGGAAACGACCAGCTGTTTATTAATGGTTACAGAATAATCAGCGCATATTCGTACAGAACCGTCTCGTTTTAAAACGGGAACGATTGGAGATGCATACTCTGAATTTTCTACCGGTCGGAGTACCCCTAGCTTAACCAAACGGTCTAATTCATTTTCGACTTTTACCCTAAGTGCGAATGGTCGCGCCTTACAAAACACTGGTTTTGCATTTTCTTTTAACTCGAGCTTGACTTTGTATTTGTTAAATTGGCCTAATTTTCCCGAAAACAGCTCTGGATAGCGGGTTTCTAAATCGTTTGCTACATCATCCATTTGAGTGCAATATTGAATTGTACTAAATTGAAGTCCAAACTTAGCGATGAAGTCACGGCCCAACAGCGGTGGGCCGCCGCCGCGCAACACGTACACATCGAGTGTGCGCGTGCGGTTCGACCACTGAACAGGCATCCGCGCGTAGCCGGCGCATTTTAACGTCTCACCCGAATAACTAACCAGTTTTTTATTAGTTGCGTTAATCGCAACTAATAAAAAACTGGTTTACTTTTAAAATGTAGCATGTAGGTACTCTCGGATATGACTGTCACCGCAGATCCACTATCGATCTCGAACCGTTTTTCCTTCCCATTAATACTAACCGTTTCAACTAATGGTTCACCCCCTACTGACCGTACATTAAATAACTCACCGTCGTCGTCATCGGCCCCGCCCTCGTTCACCGCATCTGCAACGTAGTTCACTTGTTTGCACACACGACGCAAATGACCTTTCACGTTACACTTCCTACAGGTATAATTAGTGAACCGACACGACTCCGTTTTGTGATTTGAGTAACCACACACCGCACACTTAAGCTTCTCATTGGGACGGGGTTTGACGCCATGACCTTGACCGATCTTGAACAGCTGTTCGGTGGATTCTGTAGCACGGACGCTCGTAGTGATCGCGCGCGCTCCAACCAGGCTCTCGGCCAGGTCCACCGCCTTAGTCAGCGTCAACGGCATAAGCTCCTGCGTGTAGATCTTGTCCTTCACAGCACCCGGTAGCATTCCCATGATAAAGCGATCCCGAAGTGCCTCCTCAACGTTGCTAAAACCGCATCGCGCGGTGAGTCCTCGTAATCTGGCGGCCCACTGCGATGGCGTCTCAGTTGTGTGTTGGGTGGCGGCATAAAACTTATGCCGCTCGCCGAACCCAACTTGTTTTGGCGTGAAATGTGTGTCGAGGAGAGACACAATGTCCTCGTAAGGTACGTCTTGTATCTCCTTAGGCCGTGCGAGGTCTTCTGCAAGCTTGTAACTCGCCTCACTGAGTGCGCTGAGGAGAATCGCCCGTCTCTTCTCTCCTGCTGGATCGCTCGTAGCATTAACGTCGTTAGCGATGAACCACTGTGTCAATCTCCCTTTGTAAGTGTTCCACGTTTGATGGCCATGAGCATAATTGGATAAAATACTTAAATTGCACGACATTTTTTTTCCTTTTTAATGCGAGGGTAGTCGCCGCCACTAGTAAATATGCGAGCACAGGGACAAGTAATACACAAGACGGCTGTCAACGCACTGATTTATTCCTCGTAAGTAAAGCGCGGGCGCAGCCGCGCAGCTATAACTAGGTATACCTATACATAACAACTTTTTTGATGTTTTCTTCGGTAACGGCAGTGTTTGGGCGTCCCGACCTGGGATCATCTTCGAGCGACTCTTTGCCTTGTTTGAACTCTCGGTTCCAACATTTAACTGTCGCAAATGAAGGTGCAGGCTCCCCATAAACTGCAGACATCTCTTTCAAATATTTCCGTCAGCGTTTTGTGCTTCTTTGTTAAGAATTTTATGACAGCTCTGTACTCCAATTTCGTGCAAAGCGAGGATGACTTTTTTTAATATCTTCATGTAGGACAGACAAAAAACAGGGGCTCCTCGAGCTTGAAACATGCTGACCTACCACAGACAAATCACCGCAGAATATCCATCCAAAAGCAGTGTTTATTAATGTAGGCATATTCGGGCCTAAATCCAGCTTGCCTTCTCTAAGACACTTTGCAAAACACGAAACACCAAGTATCAAATCTATCTCTTTAGAGACATTGAAATTAGGGTCAGCTTAATGCAGATGCATTAAGCTATACTGACAAAGCAACTTTATGCTTTATTTTACTTGTGTGACCTCCCACCCCCGCCACAGTTTGAACTGCATCCTCAAAATGAACACCGTCTAACTTGTTAGCAAACGCAGAGCCAACATAATTATTTTGGCTACCTAAATCCAAACGCACTGTGCAGTCAAATCCCTTACCTTCCCCATTACATACATACACAGATGCAGTAGGCAAAAGAGACACATGACATGCAGCATTATTGTTGTTATGTTATCGGACATGGTGACGTTTACGGGTCAATTACTCAAAGCGCAATGATGCTAATGACATGAAACTTCACTGCTCGTTTGCCTTCCTATAATATAAAAAAAAAATAGCAGCCTTCTAACGGATATCCTTCATCTATGACACTTCTTATACCTTTCAATATTTTATTTATATCTTTACAATAATTAAATAAAAAGAAATTACACGCAATCTCCTCGGTTTCGTTTATGATTTCGGTTTTATGTTCCTTACATTTTGAAAAATTGTAATTTAAATTGACTGAGAGCACAGTTTTTATATATTTTTTTATATTTGGAACTGTGCTCTCATTTTGTAATATATGGGTAGTCAAATCTTGAATTTCCGAAAAAGTTTTTAAAAAACATGTACTCGGATATTTTAATAATATTTTCGATGAAATATGTTCTCTTATTTTTATATCAATATAACTTGATTGAACTTGAACCCTCGTATTACTAAGCTTATACCTAACTAGCGGCCGCCCGCGACTCTGTCCGCGTGGAAAAGTAACTTTTTACCCCCCTTTTAACCCCTTACAACCCCCTTTTCGCAACAAAAAGTAGCCTATGTCCTTTCTCAGGGTCTAGATCATCTGTATACCAAATTTCATTTAAATCCGTTCAGTAGTTTTGGCGTGAAAGAGTAACAGACAGACAGACAGACAGACAGACAGACAGAGTTACTTTCGCATTTATAATATTAGTATGGATAATAATATGATTGGCACCAACCGGAGCGGCGGCCTTGTCCGTCGGACAGCTCGTACTCCTTGTAAGCGACGGCTCCGTTTGTACCGGTGTAGATGATCTAACCTCCTGAAATAGTATTTGACAGAATTCTGCCTGAGACTGTTGTAACTGTCCCATCAGGGCGGCAAAATGCTCTTGCGTCACCAAGATGGACGGCCTGGACGCGCCCGCGTTGCCGCTCGTGGCATCTTCGGTTCCTGATTCCGCGGCGTCTTCATTGACCATCTCGGCGTTATTTTCCGTAGGAATAATTGTTTCGTTTAGGTTAGCCTCTCTCGGCAACGAACTTCGTCCCCTGGTTCTAGGCATTTTCTTTAAAAATCCACTTTTCCAAACCCAAAATGGCGGTAGACCTTCACGTCCACACCACTCACTAACACACGTTGGGCGATCACTTGTAGCTTAGCTACTATATGTGGGTTCTTTAGTGAGGGTTGGGTTTTTGTTAAAACGAGCACTGTTTTACAATTCGTATATTGTCATTTCAACACAGCAATTAATTAATATGATGAAAGCGCAACCAGAAAACATTTTCAATATGGACGCGGTTGGCAGCGAGAGAGAGAGCGACCATAGATTATCAATCCTTGCGATATCTAGCCGAAGGCTTTACAGTGCGGCGCGATAGGGGGCGCTGTCTCGCTATACGTCGCAATAAAGACGCTCATATAAACATGCAATAAAATAAAGTAAATTTTACATTTTGTTTTCCTTCATAAATGTAAAACACTATTAACACTATACATAAACATTCATTATTTTTTGAATAAATTTTACCCTTTGTATAACATAAAACTTAACATGATTTAAGTAAGAATTTAAGATAAAGTTGTGATGCTTTTTAAAGAAAAATAGCCTCGTCTATCTCGTATCTACCAAGATACATTACATGCATATTGCGGCCATCATATTTCAGTGCCGACTTTGAAAGTGTTTCACGAAAAACACAACAATATTAATTACACGTCTAAGGTAGCTGCTATAGAGGCACGCTCTGCAATAAGAGAATAAACAGCCTTTTAGGATCGACAACGCCCTGCAACTTCTGCAAGTGTAGTATTTGTTACATTTTAAAATTTAATAAACTAGGTAGTCGTTTAACTTACTAAGTGCGTCTTTTTCGCGCTTGAGCTTCAGCCGTTCCTTCTTGTCTCCAACCGGCAGGTCAGCAACACGCTTTTGTTCGTATTGGCGTCGTACACGTACTAATTCTAGTTGACTGGTATAAAAATATATTAATTAATAATGTAGAAAAACATATTAATTAATAATAGAAAGAAATTTACACTTATTCTGCCACTTGCACGATTTGGCAGAATATTTAATTCTTTATATCTTTCGTTGTTGTTGCGCTATAATATTCTTATCCGAATTAAAATACCTTGGACGCATAATTTTCGAGCCTTTAGTTTGAAAAAAACTGCCATAACCTTTTAAAACTGTTTAGTGTTACAATCCAGTTTTGGATGGAGGGCACAGATATCTCTTTTCCTTTTTGTTGTCTATAAACCTTATGCCTTTTAATGTTTTTATCGCTTCATTCCAAAATTCTTGGTTTGGTGACTTTTCTGTGACGCCTTGTCGTAATGGTTTATTTTTATTTTTTCTTGAAACTGATGCTCCATTCACAGAGTTGAACAAGTCATCGAAGAATGCAACAGCCTCTGCTGTGTTATTTAATGTCTCTGTATGCATAAACATGCATTATTTTTTGAATAAATTTTACCCTTTGTATAACATAAAACTTAACATGATTTAAGTAAGAATTTAAGATAAAGTTGTGATGCTTTTTAAAGAAAAATAGCCTCGTCTATCTCGTATCTACCAAGATACATTACATGCATATTGCGGCCATCATATTTCAGTGCCGACTTTGAAAGTGTTTCAGGAAAAACACAACAATATTAATTACACGTCTAAGGTAGCTGCTATAGAGGCACGCTCTGCAATAAGAGAATAAACAGCCTTTTAGGATCGACAACGCCCTGCAACTTCTGCAAGTGTAGTATTTGTTACATTTTAAAATTTAATAAACTAGGTTGTCGTTTAACTTACTAAGTGCGTCTTTTTCGCGCTTGAGCTTCAGCCGTTCCTTCTTGTCTCCAACCGGCAGGTCAGCAACACGCTTCTGTTCATATTGGCGTCGTACACGTACTAATTCTAGTTGAATGGTATAAAAACATATTAATTAATAATGTAATTCAAAATTTGTAATAAGCAAAATAATGGGTCGCTTTGTTTTAATCTTAATTTGTTTCTAATCAAAATATAACCTGTCCAAAGGTGCATTTCCAGCACCACGGCCTTGACCATGATTGCGGCTTGCTAGGGGGCTTCCGCGGCTTCTTCGACCGCCACGACCTCTACCACCACTCTCACCCAAAACGGTTTGTTCGTTCGGTGCTATAAAACATTTAATTAATAAAGTAACAGATTATACACTATCTACACCCAATACAACGTCATGAAAGTAAATGCTTCTACCAACGAGTCCGCACAAGATGCACTCATACGAGTACATCGCGAAGAGAATATACTTTTTGGTTATCATATCGGCAAGGATAAACGTCTTTATAACCATCGACGGGACTGTATAGCGTTTGAACACCGTCGTTTTATACAGACAGTAGAAAAAGGTAAGCAAAAAAACGTCATCGCCATTCCTCACTTCGAAAACTTCTGCGAACACTTCAGTGAGATACGATTCAGAAACATTGCCATGAAAGAACATCTGTTGAGCTTTTCTCCCACCTTCTGAGCTACGTCGTCTAATACACTCAATAATATTTTGTCTAGTTGGAAAGGGCATTGAATTTTAAGGGTATTGAATGCCTTTTCAAAATTGTGTTCGTTTTTAAATCCTCTTCACTAAAACTTGGATCTAGAATCGTGGCCTCCGCATAAATTTCAAACGATTCCAAAGAAGAAAATCTTCGGTCCAGTTGCTGACCCAGGGTCACCAAACCGGGCTTTTACAAAGTTGGAAATAATTTTGTACATAGTTGTTACCTTGGACAGAGTTACATTTTTTTCACCAGATATTTCGGTAGTGACGTCTGAAAATATTTTTAATATAGGAATCACTTCTTCAATTATTTGCCAGTCTTCGGAACTTAAAGAAAGGTCACTTCGCAGTATCGCTAATGTGGCAATTATGGCGTCTTTTATTTTATGAGCTCTGGACAACATATCATATTCCAATTCCAACGTGTGACCACATCTTGCTTTAAGTAACGGCAAATTTAATTGCTATTGCAATTCTTTTAATTTTGATAGAGCTTGCGAACTTCTTTTAAATTATTCCTCTATTTGCTTTATTTTATTGATTATTGTATTAATATGAACCATGAACCAGAGACGCTTGCACAGCTCCATTTATACTGTGTACAAAGCACGGTATGTGGCGCCAGTTGCCTGCCCTTATAGCAGCAACTATGTTCGCAACGTTATCGCTTGCTATTGCAGTAAGTTTGTGTCGTAGTTTCCAGGCATCCAATAATGAATTGAGTAATCCACATAAGTTTTCCGACGTGTGTCTTTCCGTGTATTCTAAACAACCCAATAAAATTGTTTCCATTTTGATGTCATTTTCATTACAAAAGATATAATGTGCTCTCACGGCAACAAAGCTTTGGTTGTTTATTGATGTCAATAACCAATATACCAACATACCAAAATACCAACATACCGCAGAGCAATCATTTAAAATTTTTTGTTTTGCAATTTGGAGTAGTTTTTAATATTGTTTTGTTAACATACTTTCAGGTAATGTTTTTCTGATGGGCAAGGAATAGCTGGGATTTATAAGAGCGACAAACTTACGGAATTCCTCCTATCTCTTAGATTTAGATTTCTCTTGTAGTATCGTTATATCAACTTATTAGTGCATTCGACCTGTGCAACACTTTAATATTTATTCAAATAAATAAAGGCCCCGACGAAGACAAAAATATGAAACTGTACAATATGTAACAAAGTGTTACTTAGGATTTTGCAAAGCGACAGTTGTTTATTATAATTAAGTGTTATTGTTGTATTATGTAAATATGTTTAGAATGTAAGTTTGTTTAATTATTTTTCATTGTATTTTTTATTAATATTAGATTGTTAGGTATTAGTAGTAGTTAGTGATCTTTATAATCTTGTTGGTCCAAATTGTAACACGTTTCAAGACGCTGCGAACTTTCGCGAACGACTAAACGAAGTACTGAAAACGGTACTTCGTTTAGTCGTTACTACTACGCTACGCTATTCAGGAAGCATCAACTTTTTTCTCTGGACCACCAGTGCGTATTTTTTCGTACTCTTCGCCGTCAACGGAATTAAGGTCGTAGCATTGTGGGAAAAGTTTAAACATTATACTTGTGTTTAGTTGCTACTAATGATGTTTGATGTAGGAAACTTTTGATCTTGAATGAAAAAATCCAGAGAATGGTTTATGAGAGTACCTATGTATAAGTAGAGTTTTATTGCTTGCAAAACATTTGGAGTTAGTAATGACAATGTGTTTTTTTTTTTGCTTAATAGATGGGCCTTTTTTTTAGATGACGTTGACAGACGAATGACAGTTATAGTGACGTCGCGAACCTTACGATTCGTAATAAGTGATGTGTTTAGATGATTTTAATTTTATTGTGAACACTTAGTCTAGACATCTTGCAACGATTGCTAGAAGATAAACCGTTAAAATTGTCAGCATTAGTTACAATAGTGAGCGAGATCTATCACGCTCACATTTTCTTTGTTTCTTGTATGCTTTTCATAGCGACATCCTGACATCCTGCATGACGAGGAGATGCATGCGAGACGAGGCGCGAAGGCACAACCTTTTCAAACATCTTCCTCTTCAATCGAAAGCAATTAGTCTCCAAATGTTTTCAGACCTGAGTCTTACAAAAGCAATTTCAAAGGTATTTCACGCTAAAAAATACGATTAGTTAGGGTTAAAATAAAGAAAAAAACTTGAAATAATATTTTTATTTACAGTTTTTTAGAAAACATCCTCGGGTTCGATAATACAATACAATTAAGGCACTAAACACAATACATTATTTTTGAGTATGAAACAATTCGAAACAATTATTTCTTGTGACACAAAGGTCCGGCTGGCATTTTGTGCAAATGGTTCGACATCGTGAGGAACATTGTGGATGTCTGCTATTGGAAATGGTGACTTACCAACTAATTTCACAATGAAGAGTTACCTAAATGTTCGACTAAATTACTTAATATGGTGTAATGAAGAATAAAACAATAATTTTTGCTGTAAACCGTTTTGCTGTAAATATACTATGGCTTGTTATGTTACACACATATTTTTTTCTTAATGGTTACTAAACAGTTAGCTTTTTCTTTTGACAACAGATTATTTATGCATTCATCACAATTATTATTTTTCAATAATTTTCTAATGACCCACCCAGTGGTGTATGCACATGAGTGTAAATTCAATCTTTCTTGCCTTGCTTCTACGACTAAACTTGTTTCAACATTTCATATAGAGGATTCTTGTGAATTCATTTCCTCTTGATCATAATCCTCGTTTGAAGGTTGATTTTCATTATTTCCTTCAAACCAAGGATCATAACTTTAACAACTGGTCACTTGAATCCTCTTCACAATTAAATGTGTCTGAATGAAAGTTTATAAATTTTGTTATGAGCAGAGAACGAAAGGTGCTTTTAAAGGTAGGCAGTTGCGAAAATTATACGCCCGAACCTGACCAAAAAAGTTTTCAATGGGGTCCGAATTAAAATACCTTAGACGCATAATTTTCAAGCCTTTAGTTTGAAAAAAAAATACTGCCATAACCTTTTAAAACTGTTTAGTGTTACAATCCAATTTTGGATGGAGGGCACAGATATCTCTTTTCCTTTGTTGTCTATAAACCTTATGCCTTTTAATGTTTTTATCGCTTCATTCCAAAATTCTTGGTTTGGTGACTTTTCTGTGACGCCTTGTCGTAATGGTTTATTTTTATTTTTTCTTGAAACTGATGCTCCATTCACCGAGTCGAACAAGTCATCGAAGAATGCAACAGCCTCTGCTGTGTTTTTTAATGTCTCTAATCTAATTGTGGGAGAACCACGCTTCGGTATGAATGGGCCGGCTCGACCGGAGTGATACCACTGCCTCACAGAAAACCGGCGTGAAGCAGCTCCTGTGCTGTGTTTCGCCGAGTGAGTGAGGGTACCAGAGGCCCACCCGGGGGGGAAGGGGATAAAAGGTTGGCAGCACACTTGTAACTCCACTGGTGTCGCAAGTGAGAAGAATCATTACAGTCCATATCGGCAAAGAGACTTTGATTTCTCCATTCCTTGTCCAGCTCAGTTAATGTGCGACGGAATGTATTTTTTCGCGATTTCGTACAATGATGTAAGTAGGATGCAAATCAATGGCATTTTTCGGGTTTAAAAAAGACGAATCATTATGCACATCTTGAAATACAAATCGTTTCTTGATTTGTACGATCGCTTCAATATAAAACAATTTTGCTGATTGAAAAATTTTCTGAGTTTCACTCTCTTCTTTTTTGTCGATCTCTGTTAATAAACAGGTCGCATCCACACCTTAATAAATACGTTTTAATTCAAGATGTTCTTCTGTCTGATAAGGATTTATTTGGTTAGCAGGGGTTTGTTTAACCTAATTTCTATTCATGAAATTTAATGCCAATGTTTTGATTAATTCCTCAGTTTGAGTCTTCAATTCTGAGAACTTAGGATTTCACTTCAATTTGTTGTTGTGGTTTGACAAGCTCTCAAAATTTTTTTGAGGTTTGACTTCATGGAAGCTTTGAAATTCTTTGAAAGCAGCAGAGTTTCTAGGACTCCTCCCAAAATGAAGTCCCAAAATGAAGTCCTCCCAAAAAAAGTCGACCAAATAAGCAAAACGTATTATAAACTCGGGCTCACAGAACTGATCTAGCAACTGTTTTCTTTGTTAATTAATAATATTCTTACTTCCTCTCTTAGTTCGTACAACCTCGACAGCATGTTTCCTTTCGAAAGCCAACGAACGTCTGTGTGGAAAAGCAGAAATATTCTTTATTCAATTTAAGTCCTTATAGAACATTTATGAATGTCAAATATTATGTAAGCTACCGCTGATTCGGAAAGTCGATTTCAGAGTTTCGTGTTCAGAGTTTATGTCAGAACACAACTGTTTAGAGTACTGAGTGCGCTCTTTTTAATGAAGTTAACTACTCTTATAGCTGTTTTCAGAGCCATAGTAAAACATTCCGTGAGCGTTTTAGCAGCCAATGCTTGACGGTGAATAACGCAGTGCGTCGTAATTGCGGATGGATTTTTCTAGTCAAGAATGTACATTAAGTCTTTCTTCTCTTACAGTACGTAAAAGACCTTCTGGGTCTAAGTTGATTTCATTGTTAAGTTCAGTTTGTTTTTTCTTGGAGATCTTCATGGGGGACATTGCTTGCAAAAAAGATTTTATTTTTAAAGGTTATCATCCTCACAATAAAGAGGTAGAATAGAAACTTTATGAATTTCGTTATTAGCAGTGCTTTAAATGTGCATTTAAAGATGTGGCAATCATGGTCTTAATTTCCGTAGCTGTTCTGCACTCACCTGTCAAAAAAACGGATCAGAGTTAAAATATCGAGGACGCATTACTTCCTTCTGCGCTCTTTTTCTGACGTGGCCGGGCGGCCCTTGCCGCGCTTGGCCCTGCTGGCCTTACTTGTCGTCGAGTTGCAAGAGCCAGACGATTCGTCTGACTTAAGAGACGCAGGCCGTTTACGTGGCCGCAGGAACTTGGCGCGCTCTCCCGAAGCGTCGGGTCCGCTCGCCACCGACTCCAGATCGGACGACCCTTGAAGGGTGTCAGAGTCAGAGTCTGACAGATTCACATCCCTGGCGCAAAAGAATTTGCCACCAGTGATCACGCTGGATGTCACTTTAGCGTCAACAGACACAACAAACGTCACAAGCATTCTCAGTGTCAGAAGGACGAGCGAGTTTCACATAGGGGTAGGGATCAGCCGAGGTTTTCATTTTGGGGTTTTCTTTATCAATATCCATAAAGTTCCCACGAGCATCATTGCAAATGTGAGCCCACCGAGGCAAAGGCATGATACCCGTGCGAGGCCACAAAGGGCGCCCAAACCCGGTCCTTTACGGTTTTTTATTGTGGTTGTCTCCACTCGGGCCGGCCAATTAAGGCAAGCCCCCTACGCACACTAAAACTGCCCGCGAAACATGACCGAAGCTAGCAAGTATGCGTAGGTTGCCCGACGGGAGCCAGTTACACTGGATCTCTAACCCCAAGCCGCAAGGTGCGACCCGGGGCCCGCCGCGCAAAAGGCGGCTCTCTCAAGCCACACTCCCGCCGCCGCACTCCAAGTGATTTTGTAGAGAGGTTGTCTTCCTTGCGACCCACTCTCAATGAGTCTTGAATTATTTTTTTCCTATCCTGTATTTTTTATCATCACCTTTAGGGGCCCAAGACTTAAAGTCTAACCTATATGCTATGTGTAATAAACACCAAGCATGTAAGGTACTAAGTCCGTATTTGTATATTTCCTCGTCAATGGGTTTTGCACTCACTAAATCTAAATTATTCATCTCAGTGGGTTTTGCTTTACAAATATCACATGTTGCTGATGAAGTTCCTGACAAGTATGATGTGATCTTTCCATCAATCATTGTAAGAAGTTGGTGAGTCACCGAAAGTTCATTGTAAACTGTTGGTGTTAGATTGGAAATTTCTGATTCAAAAGATGACATTTTATTCATTCATTAGGATTTCACTTCAATTTGTTGTTGTGGTTTGACAAGCTCTCAAAATTTTTTTGAGGTTTGACTTCATGGAAGCTTTGAAATTCTTTGAAAGCAGCAGAGTTTCTAGGACTCCTCCCAAAATGAAGTCCCAAAATGAAGTCCTCCCAAAAAAAGTCGACCAAATAAGCAAAACGTATTATAAACTCGGGCTCACAGAACTGATCTAGCAACTGTTTTCTTTGTTAATTAATAATATTCTTACTTCCTCTCTTAGTTCGTACAACCTCGACAGCATGTTTCCTTTCGAAAGCCAACGAACGTCTGTGTGGAAAAGCAGAAATATTCTTTATTCAATTTAAGTCCTTATAGAACATTTATGAATGTCAAATATTATGTAAGCTACCGCTGATTCGGAAAGTCGATTTCAGAGTTTCGTGTTCAGAGTTTATGTCAGAACACAACTGTTTAGAGTACTGAGTGCGCTCTTTTTAATGAAGTTAACTACTCTTATAGCTGTTTTCAGAGCCATAGTAAAACATTCCGTGAGCGTTTTAGCAGCCAATGCTTGACGGTGAATAACGCAGTGCGTCGTAATTGCGGATGGATTTTTCTAGTCAAGAATGTACATTAAGTCTTTCTTCTCTTACAGTACGTAAAAGACCTTCTGGGTCTAAGTTGATTTCATTGTTAAGTTCAGTTTGTTTTTTCTTGGAGATCTTCATGGGGGACATTGCTTGCAAAAAAGATTTTATTTTTAAAGGTTATCATCCTCACAATAAAGAGGTAGAATAGAAACTTTATGAATTTCGTTATTAGCAGTGCTTTAAATGTGCATTTAAAGATGTGGCAATCATGGTCTTAATTTCCGTAGCTGTTCTGCCCTCACCTGTCAAAAAAACGGATCAGAGTTAAAATATCGAGGACGCATTACTTCCTTCTGCGCTCTTTTTCTGACGTGGCCGGGCGGCCCTTGCCGCGCTTGGCCCTGCTGGCCTTACTTGTCGTCGAGTTGCAAGAGCCAGACGATTCGTCTGACTTAAGAGACGCAGGCCGTTTACGTGGCCGCAGGAACTTGGCGCGCTCTCCCGAAGCGTCGGGTCCGCTCGCCACCGACTCCAGATCGGACGACCCTTGAAGGGTGTCAGAGTCAGAGTCTGACAGATTCACATCCCTGGCGCAAAAGAATTTGCTACCAGTGATCACGCTGGATGTCATTTTAGCGTCAACAGACACAACAAACGTCACAAGCATTCTCAGTGTCAGAAGGACGAGCGAGTTTCACATAGGGGTAGGGATCAGCCGAGGTTTTCATTTTGGGGTTTTCTTTATCAATATCCATAAAGTTCCCACGAGCATCATTGCAAATGTGAGCCCACCGAGGCAAAGGCATGATACCCGTGCGAGGCCACAAAGGGCGCCCAAACCCGGTCCTTTACGGTTTTTTATTGTGGTTGTCTCCACTCGGGCCGGCCAATTAAGGCAAGCCCCCTACGCACACTAAAACTGCCCGCGAAACATGACCGAAGCTAGCAAGTATGCGTAGGTTGCCCGACGGGAGCCAGTTACACTGGATCTCTAACCCCAAGCCGCAAGGTGCGACCCGGGGCCCGCCGCGCAAAAGGCGGCTCTCTCAAGCCACACTCCCGCCGCCGCACTCCAAGTGATTTTGTAGAGAGGTTGTCTTCCTTGCGACCCACTCTCAATGAGTCTTGAATTATTTTTTTCCTATCCTGTATTTTTTTATCATCACCTTTAGGGGCCCAAGACTTAAAGTCTAACCTATATGCTATGTGTAATAAACACCCAAGCATGTAAGGTACTAAGTCCGTATTTGTATATTTCCTCGTCAATGGGTTTTGCACTCACTAAATCTAAATTATTCATCTCAGTGGGTTTTGCTTTACAAATATCACATGTTGCTGATGAAGTTCCTGACAAGTATGATGTGATCTTTCCATCAATCATTGTAAGAAGTTGGTGAGTCACCGAAAGTTCATTGTAAACTGTTGGTGTTAGATTGGAAATTTCTGATTCAAAAGATGACATTTTATTCATGATATTCATGAAGGCAAACATTATACGACGACAATAAAAAGTCGAAGAAGGTTTATTATTTTCCCATCACCATCACGAAAACGGATACAAAGGGGAATGAGACTTGCCATGAACACACTGGAAAGATCTTGATCATGCCAAAGTTTCTTCCCCTGCTTCACCAGCGGTATTTGGTGTTTGGCTATGAAAAATAGGAAATGTAATGTTAAATATTATGCTTTTATATTGGCAACACTTGGTTACTAGGTAACCGTTAGAAATAAAAGACTGTGTGTGAAAATTGGAATTGCAAAATGATGTAACGATATTTGCTTGTGAATAAATAAAAGTCTCTATATTACTGTAGCGGGCTGTATTATTACGATTTTAAGATGGTAGCAGAGCGTGGTTGCTTGCTACAGTAAAAGAAGCTATGAAAGAAGTGAATTAAAAAGTTGTGCGAAGAAACGTGAGAAAATGGCAAAGGCAAGTGAGATAAGTATTCCACTATTCGACGGCGCAGAGTACAGTAGCTGGAGAATACGTATGTTAAAATTCATGCAATACAAAAGGTGCAAAGATGTAGTAATGAGGAAAATGAAGTCGTCTGATGATGAGGAGAAATGGCTGGAAAAAGATATCCAGGCTACAAATGATATTTACGGCGCAATCACGAATAAGCAATTGGAATACATAAGTGAGCTTGACACGGCATATGATATTATCAGTAAATTCGATGAAATGTATTTGAAAAGGTCAACAGCGTTACAAATTGTGTGCCGACACAACTTAGAGACTATCAAGCTTAAGAACTATCCTGAAGTCACCATTTTTTTTGATGCCTTTGAAAAGGCGCTGAACGAGCTTAAGCAGGCGGGCGCATTAGTCTCGGAGGAAGAGAAGTTAAATTATATGTTAAGAGCGCTGCCTGAGAATTATAACCATATTGGAGATTTAATTGATGTTCTGCCAGAAAGAGAGAGAACGGTAGACTACTTAAAGAGCAAAATTAAGTTGAAGAGTTTAGAGAATGTGAATAAGTCAAATGATGATGCAAATGTATTTCGAGCTGAATCCAAGAGAACTAGTAGTCAGAATACTGTGGTTTGTTATGGTTGTGGAAAGAAAGGGCACTTTATAAAGGATTGTCGATTTCGTGACCCGAGCCAAAGTCGCAGTCGTGGATACTCGAGTTATAGAGGACGTGGCTCACATAACGTAAACAACTTTCACAGAGGGCGAGGTAGTTTTCATCGCACTAGTTATGTGAGTCAAGGAAGAGGAAATGGCCATCACACTAGTCAGGAAAAGAGTTTTCACACGACTGTTGCCAATACTACCCACGTAACGGATGAAAATAGCAAACCAAAGAGAGGGCAAATAGAATGGTTACTCGACAGTGGGTGCACTGACCATATCCTGAACCATACCATATGCTTAAGGTTATTGATGCTTCTTTTGGCACTCTTGGGATAAAAACATATGTTTTTCTCTGGATCAATTTATTGATTGATCCGGGTTCCACTTTAACCTTGTCATCGTCCAATACCACGAATGCTTCACCATCGGAATTGTAATGCAGATGTAATGTTTTCTTTATTATTTTGCATTCCCAATCCATAGTGCATGTTTGCCTCCAGTCAGTGGTCCACCACATGTTGAGATACTTGAATGATCTCTCTGAAACCCAATCATCAGTTGCGTCCGAGTGACAATAATCTACTCCAGACCCCCAACAATCACTATTTGGGGCGCATATTCTTCCAATTTTACACTTATTATTCTCTACCCACTGAGCTGACTCCGTAGCATCTGGGTGCATGAATTTCCTCCCTATTTCCTTTGCCTTCGGCCCATAATTATGTTCAATGATGTGCCAATATTTTTCTCTAGACATTATATATGCTACTATATCATTCTTTACAAAAGTATAAGTTCCTCTCACATCATGTTTTTCAACAGTTGTCATTGTTATATTTTCTTCAACGAGCTTAATATAATTCCCGCATGAGTACTCACAACTATAACCTTTACCATCACCCTCTTTTGTTGGTTTGCCTGCAACTAATGGGATTGTGAAGATGCAATATGTGATAGGAATCGGAATCCATCGACAGAACGTTTTAAAAGCTCGTTCCTCTACAATTGAAAACGGATGGAACGATTCTACCTGAAAACATTTTAATTATGGTTTAGCAAAAGGTTGGCAGCGCGCTTGTAACTCCACTGGTGTTGCAAGTGTCCATGGGCGGCGGCAATTGCTTACCATCAGGTGATCCGCCTGCTCGTCTGCTACCTATCACATAAAAAAAAGCATAGGTATCAAGCGGTACTTGTTCTTCATGGTTTTGTGAATATTTTGGAATTCACCAATCCCACAACAGCATGTAATAATGTCAAATCAAAATTTTTTTCTTGATAAATGGTTGTGAAAGAATTTAGGCAAAACATGTCTTAAAACTAATATTACTTACCAATAGAGCTCAGTGGAATCCATGAAGTATTTCCTTGGTCGAAAATAGGCAGGGGTAGTCAGTTGCGAGTCTGTTTCCATGTGCATCGAACTGACTACGGTCAAAGTGGTTTTGACAAACACATAAACGAACCAACTGGTGTTTAGTGACACCACTTACCCCTATATTATAGGGTACTAAAAAAAGGCGATGAGTCCGATCGGTAGATGTGCAGTTTAATATGCAACATTTTCTCACACCCACTGCGAAGTCATAAGCAATGATCCAACCCGTTCAACTAATGTTATATTAGCGACGAAGTTTACGGAAAAACTCACTGAACAATTGTAACAAAGATAATAAATAATCACTTGAATTTATTGTAAAAATGTAAACACAAGTCGAGAAAAGTTTTGGATTGTCAACGTCAAATTGAAAAAAAATATGGCGGTACAGTAAAAAATGGCGACCAATAGGAAAATAGCTCAGTAGCTTGGCGCCCCTTAGCGAAACTATGTAGTGTCACAGGCCTGGTATGTACCGATGTGAAGCATTTGCGACAAAATCTATTATCGATAACACATTTCCAGCGACCATCGAGAGAAAGGGACTTAAAGTCCTTGCAGTAAACTTAGGGAGGCAACCATCAACTAGCGGTTCCTGAGCAGGTGACACGGGACACCCCCTTTAAAATTATCATCCACCGCTTGATTATCTTCATAGGTGGCTGCATGCTTTAGGAGTCGAGTCCGTTACGAAGAATGCTCAGCACACACTAAATCCACACGAGCACAAGCGCCATCGCGGTGACTGCAGAATGAGCTCTATGAGCTATGGGAGGACTGTATGATAAATTAAAAGATTATTTAAATGTAAATAACAAAATAAAAACGAACAAACCACCGCTACACTTACTTGACAGCTGTCAACAAAACCAAAAACGTAAACACAGTTTTCTTCTTAAAAAGTGGCTTTCTAACCAGCCTGTAGTCGACAAGCTCTGTGCAGAAGTGTGTGGTGCATATTTTCAGCGGGGAACCTTCGACTTCGCATCGCTTCTTGCAAAGTATGTAGGTACCGATGTGAACCCTTCAAGCATTTGCGACAAAATCTGTTATCGATATCACATTGCCAACGATTATAGAGAGAGAGGGACTTAAAGAAACAGAAACATTATTTATTTGCTTAATACACATTTGATACATAGATGTTATGGTAAGTATCATGGACACGGTGTCCAGCCTGCCAGCAGGCGCGCAAATATGTTAAATTTATATGACACAATTGTCATATTTAAAAGATATATTACTTACATTGTAATCAAATTTAACAATATTTGTATTTGTTATTCAAAATATAAAAATATTATGTATTCAAGTAGAAGTTTTTTTTTACAGAATCTTATACCTAATAAGTTTTTTATACAGTTAAAATATACTAAGTTGCAAGTGTCCTTGCAATCGCTTAATTCATGTTTAGTTTTTGAACAAAATCGACATAGGCCAACGAAACCTTTTGCTTTAGAAGTGATGACTGCATAGACTTTGACTGGTTTGGCCTAAGGGGACATCATAATTGAAATAGACTATAATATCGTACAGGCTGACGTCCGGGATATCTTCGGTGTTGTGCCGGGTTAATTTTTTTATTTGAATCACAGGTTTACATAAGTATTAGCAAATTTCAAGGACTGGTCAGATACAAAATCGGTGACAGCATGATAGCATTTCTGGACCAGGAATTCACGGAGTTTAATTTTAAATGGCACTAGTTCCTTAATGGTGCGAATACATTTAGGATGTTGGTACTACATGAAAGCAATAAATATTATGACTATGACTATGACTATGACTATGACTATATTAAGGCAGTCGTATTTATATACTTTTTCATTCGTCACTTGACGGGAGCATTAGTGACAGCCCACAAATTAAATGTAATGAAGCGATCAATACTCACTATTCATATTTATCTTGACACTAGCTGCCGCCCGCGACTTCGTCCGCGTGGAAAAGTAACTTTTTACCCCCCTTTTAACCCCTTACAACCCCCTTAATATTATTATGTTGATACAACTTAAACAAATTATTTCGACCAAATTTGGTACCATAAAAACGGTCATTGTGACTAAACCTTAAAAGATAGACATATGCCGTCGCGGACTTTTTTTTAGATCATGTATAGAGGAATAATTCTTTCATACATATTTTTTGTGTATCTTGAACCGTTTTCGCAGCGCACGCAAAGAAAGCCTTCAAAAATGAATAATTTTCCCCGTTTTTTACACATTTACCGCTCTGTCTTTGCTCCTATTGGTCATAGCGTAATGTTATTTAGCCTATAGCCTTCCTCGATAAATGGACTATCCAACAAAAAAAGAATTATTCAAATCGCACCAGTAGTTTCGGAGATTAGCGCGTTCAAACAAACAAACAAACAAACTCTTCAGCTTTATTATATTAGTATAGATTTGTTTCTAATGGTGCTTTCAGCAAAGTGTTGTACGCCTCGCAGGTGTATATGGAGGAGTGGAGCGCACGCGTCGCGTTGCTGACCTCTAAGGTCAACGATCTCTTTGCTCTCGTTGGTTGGAATTTGCCGGCATCTAATGTCGACAGCACTCTTTGCCCTTGGACCCACTGAATTCGTGGATTGGGGTTACCTGTAAAGTAAGCGTAAGTTAAAAAGTAGCAGCCCACAAATTAAATGTAATGAAGCGATCAATACTCACTATTCATATTTATCTTGACATTTGTTTCTAATGGCGCTTTCAGCAAAGTGTTGTACGCCTCGCAGGTGTATATGGAGGAGTGGAGCGCACGCGTCGCGTTGCTGACCTCTAAGGTCAACGATCTCTTTGCTCTCGTTGGTTGGAATTTGCCGGCATCTAATGTCGACAGCACTCTTTGCCCTTGGACCCACTGAATTCGTGGATTGGGGTTACCTGTAAAGTAAGCGTAAGTTAAAAAGTAGCAGCCCACAAATTAAATGTAATGAAGCGATCAATACTCACTATTCATATTTATCTTGACATTTGTTTCTAATGGTGCTTTCAGCAAAGTGTTGTACGCCTCGCAGGTGTATATGGAGGAGTGGAGCGCACGCGTCGCGTTGCTGACTTCTAAGGTCAACGATCTCTTTGCTCCCGTTGGTTGGAATTTGCCGGCATCTAATGTCGACAGCACTCTTTGCCCTTGGACCCACTGAATTCGTGGATTGGGGTTACCTGTAAAGTAAGCGTAAGTTAAAAAGTAGCAGAAAATAGGTATGTAGGTAAAATTACACTAATATCCTACACCAGCTTTTCCCAAAAGCCGTTTACCTAAAAAATAAGAAACAGCTGCATACTTACACTAACAAGATATTAGTACCTAGTACTAATAAACGTGTCTACTATTAATAAATGTGTACTTATTTTATTTAACCTTAATGGAACCAGCTTGAGTTGGAAAGTAGGTACTTAGTGGGTCACGAAGGGTCAGTGTGAAAATTACCGGGCCATGGCATAACAAAGTTTGGGAAACACTACACTACAAAACATCCATACTAGTATTATAAACTAGCTTTTACCCGCGGCTTCGCGCGCGCCCCCCATTTCCCTAAAATGGGGGGGCTAAAAAGGGGCAAAAGCAGCCTATGTTACTCTCCATCCCTTCAACTATATCCACTTAAAAAAACACGTCAATACGTCGCTCCGTTTTGACGTGAAAGAAACAAACATACAGACAGACAGACACACTTTCCCATTTTAAATAAATAAATAAAATGAATTGAGAGTTTTCTATCAACGCAATATATTGTGTCGGTGGCTCCGCATCGCAAAATTTACTCTTAATCACTTCGAGGCACTCCTGTAACGGTACATTTGTGAAAAGTGACTCGACGCCGAAACTCACCATTGTGTCACCTGGTTCCAACTTAATACTCTTCACGATATCCCTAAAGTGATAGGAATTTTTCACGTATGACGGTGTCTTTCCAACTAATGGTTGCAGCATTCCAGCAGCATGTCTCGCCAAGTCATAAGTCGGAGAGTCAATCTGGCTTACAATGAGACGTAATGGTATGTTGCTCTTATGTTTTTTAGGCAGTCCATATAGTTTGGGTGGTTGCACAGCCTTTGGCTTGAAGAGAGTATTGTACTGCCGTCCTCTAGCTATAATGCCGTTAACTAACATTTGGTCATTTTTGAGTTATGAATACCATCCTAATAAGAAAAAAATTCCGCATCTAACCATCTTTCCCGATTTTTTCTATCTTGTTTAGTTTCTGAGATAGTATGTCATTAACTACGAGTCAGTGCACTATTTTTGAAAGATTACATAGCTAGAATGCAGTTACCTAAATTTCTTAGCTAAAACGCGGTTAAGGGATTTAATTTTTTTATTAATGATGAAAAAAATCAGAAATTACATAGCTAAATTGCCGTTATTTGAATTTCCGTCTCAATAAAGCCGTTAAAATACTTTAATGGCAATATTGTTCGGCTGTTCTTTGGAAAGGTTATGTATGGCATTACAAGACTAAAACACCGTTAAGTGAAAAAACTAAACAAAAACGCGGTTAAAGTCCAATAGCGGCATTTAAGACTGGTAAAATAAGTTCCTTGTTTTAAAATTTGCAAAAATGAGTTGACTTTTAACGCTGACCAAATGTAAAATGCTATAGTATTTTAAACGTTTACAAGACTTAAATGCGGCTAACCCGCATTGCTTAACTATAATGCGGCTATGTGCCAAACGTTGCGGAGAGAGAAGACTCAGAGTGTTAGAAGTCACGTACGCCTCGCAGAATTCCGTGCAAGATTTGCAAGGGCAGACTTTTGCAGGTTGCTACGCACTTGAACTCAATAAACACTATATCGGCACAATTAAAAAAAAAACTGTTTGTTGGGAAAACGCGTTCAAAGATTTTTGAGTCCCTGTATTTTTACAAAATCGGTCATAAATAATAGCAAAATTATAAAATTTCTTACACAAGACTTGACAGATCTGTTAACTTCCTCGAGCGAGAGGGGCTTTTTTGATAAATTCCTTCTTCAAAAAGTAGCCTCAAATGACTTTTACCTTTCTTTCCATTGAAAGAGCCATCAAGTCGAAACGGGGATCAAAGGTATTCGTACAATCTCTCGGAAGAAGCCACCTGACGAAGCTGACTACAGCAAGTGGAGAAGTGGTTGCCTCAAAGCCAGCAGTTCTTTCAGTGGTTAAAGATTTCTATAGCCGATTACGCTTTGCATGCATCTCAACCTGATCCTGAAAATAAGGACTCTCGAGCAACATTAACACGCCACTTCACCGAAGACCTGCCAGAAGTCAACGTTGGCGAAATCGAAATTGCTCTTGGGCAGCTAAAAAATGGAAAAGCCCCCGGAGACGATGACGTAGCAACAGAGCTGATCAAAGCTGGAGGTAAACTCGTACAGAGGGAAGGTGCTTTTTAACGCTGTCCTATTTGAAGGGAGAAGGCGTGGAGTAGAAGTGTGGTCGTCCTGTTCTTCAAAAAGGGTGACAAAAGTCTGCTGAAGATCTATTGACCCATTTAGCTTCTAAATCACGTTTATAAGCTCTTTTCAAGAGTGATTACGAACCGTCTTGCGATCTCGACGAATTTCAACCACCGGAACAGGCTGGATTTCAGAGCGGATATGACACCATAAACCACATTCACACAGTGCGGCAGATTATATAGATAACCGAGGAGTGTAATCAGCCACTGAGTGTAGCATTTGTGGCATAAGACTCGACTTTTTTTGACTCGATTGAAATCTGGTCTGTTCTGGAGTCCCTGCAGCGTTGGCAAATAGATTGGCGATATATTCAAGTAATAAGAAGTCTCTACGAAGTCGCCACTATGTCCGTCCAAGTACAAAATCAGCAAATAAAACCTAAATACCATTATATCATTGCATCGAGGAGTGAGACAAGGGGACGTCTATCTCCCCAAAATGGAAAGGACGTGGCATCAACATAAATGGCGTTGTTACACATCTACTTGCGATTCGCAGATGACGTCGTCATATTGGCCAAAACGATGCAGGACCTAAAATAGAAGCTAAATAGCTTGGCGGACTCTTCTAAACGCATCGGTCTACGGATGAAGTTGGACAAAACCAAGGTCATGTTCAATGAACATGTTCTACCGCAACCGATTGCGATCCATGGCGCCACCCTCGAAGTTGTTCAAAAGTATGTGTACCTGTTGGGCAGCATTCGGAAAACTACGTCGAGTCTTCTCATCGTCGATTCCACAGTGCCTAAAGACATTAGTGCGTCAGCTACCCGTCATGACTTACGGGGCCGAAACGTGGACATTAACAGCACGGCTAGTTCACAAGTTTAAAGTCGCTTAGTGGGCTATGGAAAGAGCTATGCTCGCCGTTTCTCTGCGTGATCGAATCCGGAACGAGGTGATCCGGCAGAGAACCAAAGTTATCGATATAGCTCATCGGATTAGTAAGCTGAAGTGGCCGTGGGCTGGACATATCTGCCGCAGAACTGGCAAACGTTGAGGTAAACGAGTTCTGGAGTGGAGACCGCATCTTGGTAAACGTAGTGTAGGACGACCTCAGGCCAGATAGAGTGACGATCTGCGCAAGAGGGCTGGCTGGAGCTGGACGCGAGTAGCCGAAGATCGATCAGAGTGGCGAGCATTTAGAGACGCCTATGTCTTAGTGGACTGCAACAGGCTGATGATGATGATGATGATGATGATCGCGGAAATCGAGACGCTTTACTCAGAAATGTTTAAAGTACACAAAAAAAAATCTGAAAAGTGCGATACAATGTTTTAAATATTATTATTACAGTAAACTGTCATAAAGTTAAAATAAGTGCCATAATAAAGGCAGTTACTATTTTTTTTAAAGCAGTAAATTATTTACCTGCTAAATTTAAGTAATTATGTTAAATATCGATAAAATTGATCTCAATGAGTTTTTTTAAATAGGTAAATCGTGATTTAAAACACTCAAATGCATTATATTATGTTGAACAAAAATACATTTTCTTGTATTTCCAAAATTGTTAGCTAAGTATGTGCTTAGCTTAAATGCCGTTAGGGTAAAAGGTTTTTATTTTAACTGCATTTTAGTCTAGTAATAATCATTATTTAAAAACACATTCTGTAAAATCTATAATTTATGTACTAATTCTAGACTTAAACGCCGTTAAGTAAAAATAACGGCATTTAAGTTCAGTAAATCTATTATACACCAACTCATTTTTCAATTTTATGAAAATTATTCAAAATCCAAGACTTAAATGCCGTTAAGGTAGTCGAAACGGCATTCTAGTTATGTTTTTATAATGTTATATGTAAAATAATACAAAGTTAAAACGTTTAAATTTAAATATTATCAAATATATGACACATAGAGTTGTGAAAGTTTGTGTGTATTAAAGCTCTTGCAAATACCAATGCAATGATATATACAAGTTGTATATAAACAGTTTACTTTAGAAACAGCAATTTTTTTTTCTTTCGCGCACTTTAAATCCATTTTTCTCCGAATGTGGTTTTGGCACTTAACGGCATTATAGTTAGAGGACGGCAGTGTACTCGTCATCTGTGAAAATGTCACTGTGCTTTTGTATTAGGGTACGAATGCGTCGTGTGACCCTGGCAGTAGTAGGACACTTAGTCCCGTTTATATGAAGTATTAATATCCAAATAGTCATAATCTGCTTGATCAAAGTTAGACTTCATATTAGTAGGTATATTTGCCTGATATACCTACCCCTTTGAAAAATGGAGTGGCGGAGACAACTTGTTCAATAAAACAAGTTGATCTTCGCCACCCTTGTTCCCTTTTAAGGTTTGTCCTGACAGATTTAATTCATTAGTCAATTTCATTTGACAGAAAATCTAACAGAGGTTTGATGAATCTATTTCGATCGGTATTGACAAAAATGGCGTTAGGGTGACCCTAACCCTAATAGGGTCATTGTAAAAAAAAAAATCTTAAAATTAACAAAAATCTATCGCGACTCATACATATGCCAATATTTAAGTTAAATTAAACATCCTGTTTCCAATAGTCGTTTACCCTGTTAATTTAATATGACCCATATGAAAAAGGAGCCCCAAATAATGTACATTTCGTCAACTGTGGTATCCTTCCATTGCGATAAGCGATTATCGATGGATCTCTTTTCTTTCTCTTACTACTGAAAGATCTTCTGGCCGGATGTACCGGCCACAGCCACTTGGACGTCAGCAGACGCCACTTCCTCCATATTCACAACATCCGAATCGCATGCATTATCAAAGTCCGTTGATCGAGCCAATAAAACGTAAGGGTTTTTAGAAGTCTGGATTTTCGTATTTGGGTTATGGTAAACAATACAGCACAAATTTTGTTTACAGATAAACTTAAACCATTGTTATCTAACCATATTTTTAAAAGTTTTATTGAGGAAGATTGGATGGAACTGCCAGAAACATAGAACAGTAAATCGTCTGCATATTGTAAGACTTTAAGGTTGTGTGAGCCAGTCGCTGAAGTTTCTAAATCATAGGTGTAAATGCCCGATATACACCTTTGAAAAATTTAGTGGCGGATACAACTTGTTCAATAAAACAAGTTGTTCCCTGCCACCCTTGGCCTCTTTTAACCCTTAAATGCATGATTTTCTTCTGTCTTTCTTGGACCATATCTCACATTCATCGTAATTTTGATTGCAATAACATGTAGACATCATGAGAACTAGCTTATATCAAGCCACATTGTACCTGCGACTTTGTTATCTTCTCTGACTTTGATTTCACTACTACCTCTTGGTTTCTTCTTAAATGTTTTTTCTTCTGTTAGAACACAGTCTTTCGGAACTCTATTCTTCATAATAGTACCTGTACCATGAGATCCAAGCCTTAATAACTCGTCACAAAGTTTTGTAGTTGTGAAGAACCGATCAAAGAATAGCAAATGTCCGGGAACCAATGTTCTTGTCAGATGAATAATAGCAGATTCCCCCAAACTAAAGCCTCTGTTAATGAGGTCAGGAAATGTAGTGTCTCCTTGATAAACAGCCATGTCGCAAACAACACCTTTTGGTGAAGCTAAGACGAAGACTGAGGCCCACTGAGTTGGGTTTATTAGGGCAGTACTGACGCATAGGACATATTTCTGTAAAAGGGATTATCATTTCGTCAATGCTCGTTTCCTGAGGACGATTTTGTTCATGACATTCAGATAGTATGCAGTCAAATAAAGGTTGGATTTTCCAAATTTTGTTGTTTTTGTTCTGGCGTAACTTCAGCATCATAGACACATTTTAATCTCAATCTGATAAAGAAAAATCTATAACGTGTCATAGCCATGACTATCAATAGTACTTTCCATTTTTCTGACCAATACATAGAGGTAGATATCTGCGGGTAATTACTGAAAGGCTGTAAATTGTTGCTTTAAACGTATTCCTATAAACTGCACAATATGACACGTAGTTTCGTTTTACATTCATTTTTATCAAATAAAATATTAATTAGCAAAGCGCGCGGCCTCTACCACAGACCTTGACAGTTCGACAATCTTATGTCATAGGCTAGGTTTAATGTGGTTGAAAAGGCATATTTCCCCGTTAGTGCGCATGCGTGAGTACATTACACGTTATATCACGAAAATGCCCGATATACCTTTTCAAAAATTGGGTGGCGGAGGCAACTTGTCCAATAAAACAAGTTGTTCCCAGCCACCATTGGTCCCTTTTAGGGAATCTCCTATGACAGATTTATTATTAAATTTCATTTGAATAATCAATAAATCGTACTGATAATGCAATAACTGAGATCTCTTATACAATCGGAAAAAATCTCATCATCGCGATGTATTATGCAAATTAGTATCGATTATGTACAATGCCATCTATCGACATGGAAACATTATCTTCTTCTCGGTGGAGATATTCGCTTCTTCTATCCAATCGAAAACATTAAAAAGCTATTTGGAGGACCCGCCACTCGCTCTTGGATGTATCTACCGTCTGTACGGGTCAATTAAAACCCTTGATTTATTCAGTGGACTGTATTTTAATTTATTTATTAATTACTTTGATTATGGTAAGGTAATTCACTGTTACATAATAATGCTGAGTAGTTTAAAATAATATAGAGAGAACGGTTGTTTGGAAAATTAATGGCGACAATGGCGTCGGACGAAATTGACCGAGAGCGAGAAAAAACAGTGTTGCCATACCAAATAATTAAAACCTTGTGTTGCCATCAACACCGTCGCAATAGAAGATCTACAATAACGTTGGTCGATAGATCCAACCTCCTGTCAGTTTTTTATGTCAGTCAGTTTGTAAACGTTGGGACACGTTAACTAAATTTCGAATAATGTCTAAACGGAAATCTAAGAACGATATAAACTGTTGTGGATTATTTATGTGTCGTTGCTGTTGTTCATACATTAAGACCTTTCTATTTGTTTAAAAGAGGATCGAAAACTGAGAATTTCTTTGGTAAACGACATAGATATGTATTTTTTACATAAATGGACAAATGAAGCCTTTTCCAATAAATCAGTATCATTCAAGTTTTGCAAAGTGGCAGGCTGCAAGACACTAAAATTGGAAACAATTTCATTCACTCCAAGGAAACGCGATCTAAGTTGATTAATGATGATGTCTAATACACGATGGAATACGTTCACATTAAACAAGCTTTCAGGATCTTGGAGACGTTCATCCTCACAAATTTCATCAAAATGACGTTTTTTTCACTTTTCTCTGACGAGTTTTAGGAAATTCAGGGTTTATAGACCATTTAACTGCAATACTATTTGATTCCGTTTTTAAATCTTCAAATTCATGTCGATACTTTTCAAGTTCTTCTAGACAGACTTGCAAACGCTTTGAAGCATTTGAAAGATCGATGGCTTTAGATTGAAGTGCTTTAGAAGCCGCGTCTATGGTTTGTAAGACTGCGGTTAACGGTTTGTATGGAAGAGTGAAACTATAACTAAACCTTGGGTTGCAAGGTTTGGTTATAGTTTCACTCTTTGTTCACGACGCTGTATTTATTCTAGAGATGGCGTCCTCACGATGTTCCTTTTTATCAAATTCCACGCGCAGTTTCTTGTTCGATAAGTGAACTACGCGTGCGGGGGTGTATTTGGTGTCGCGAAACTTAATGGTGTTTTTTAGGGTTTCCATAATTTGTCGCGGGGCTCCCTCCTTTGCGCAGGTAACGATCATCGCTGGTGGGGCAGGCTTGACTGGAATGGGGGCGGGGGTTTCTTTGGGTTGATGAGCAGCCGGTGTTGGGACGCGCCCGCTGCCGCCGCCTGGTCGTAGCTAAGAGGCGGGCGTGCCTCTGCTGCAGCACGGCCCAGTTCCGTCCTCACCGCCTTGGCCACAGGTCGCTGAGTCGCGCTCCTGCGGTCCCGCAGTCGCCGATGTCGACGGTCGTGGTCGCCAGTCGCGGTCGCGGTCGTTGAGTCGCCTTAGGTGGTCGCGATGTGCTTGGAGAGCTCCGCTGGACGCGTGCGCTCTCTGCGAGCTCTCGCCGACGACTGATCCCGTGGAGATCTTATAAACATTGCGTTTGTCTTTATAATTTGTTACGCATACTCCACTGGAATTGTAAATTAGTCAAAATCCGGCCTTTCTCTAGTCTTGATTTTGTTATGGAAGGGTTGCCTGATCTGTTGGGTCTAAGAGTGCCAGTTACTTACGTAAGTTTTTTTTAGCCAACAGATTGTCTGAACTATTTTAAAAATTATCCATGTATAAAGCGTGTCCTAAGTTGAGCTAATCTTCCATAAGCATCATAACATCTTTATCAGCAATGGCAATACATGTGCATTTTCTGAGTTATGCCGTTAGTGTCCGTAAGCACATACATCTTAACGCCATATTTATGTCTTTTCCCCTGGATGTATTGTCTAATTTTTAGACGACCACTATAAAATGACGCTTTCGTCTATAGTTAGATTTCTAGGAGGCATAACCAAAGTTTTCATAATGTTGTTGAAAAAATCTAACAGAGGTTTGATAAATTTATTTGGATCGGTATTGACGAAAATGGCGTTAGGGTCATTGTAAGAAGAATTTCGTAAAATTAACAAGAATCTATCGCGACTCATAAATTTGCCAAAAGGTAATGCTATGTCGCTATGTGCTATGTCGCCTGTTAGAATAATGTTTTTAAAAGAGCTTAGGGATTGAATAGCCTGATTAAGCGAGTTATGAAAAGAGTCTAAGTTTTTAGTTGATGGTGATCTGTACAATGCGATAATAGCTATGCTTGCCCCAATTTTGATAGTTAGACAATTGCAATCTATCATCTTTGGTTCCTCGATTATGACATTTAACGATTCCTTTACATAAACTATCACACCATCGTTTTGGGTATAGTTTAGTGTGCTATATGATGTTTTATATCCTGGTATAACAGGCAGGTAGTCTTGCCTATTTAATAACCAACATTCAGTTAATATTAATACATCACATTGAAAGTCAAGCCTGTGCAAAAATAGGTTAAAGCTATCTATATTTTTAAATACGCTACGAATGTTTTGTGTTAGTAATGTAAAAGATTTTTTATAGAGAGAGAGATACTGTTTGCAGTCATCAACTTCACACAACATTGATTCGGATACAGCTAATTTATCTAATTCATTAATTACATTAATATCCATGTTATACTAATTGGTAACTAAAGTTCTAATCTAAAATAATGTAGGTGGCGCTCTTAGGCGCCCTCATAATCTACCGAGTTAATATACCTATTTTCGGCAGCTTTTCTGGCGGGGCATTCAGCGTCTCCAGTCTTGTGGTTGCCAGGTTTTCTGAAGCGCAAACACGATGCACATTTTGGTGGATCCGCGTTCTTTTGGCACTCTTTCACCGAGTGGCCGTCTACACCACAGTGTCCACACGTAGGGGAGGTAGCTTTACATGTCTTGGCCGCATGTCCGTATTGCTGGCAATTGTAGCATCTCGTCACTAAAGTAAAATCCCTAACAGGACAGGAGGTACAGTTAATTCAAATCCTGTCTTGGGTGATCAGTGCTTTACGAACGACGGCTGACACTTCAAGGACATAATTGCACGTTTCTGCGCCTTTTCTTCCGGATTTATGGCTTAGCTTTGCAGATGCCATGAAAGAATCCCGGGACAAGGTTGGAACTTTTTCCGCCACGTTCTGTTCATAAATGCATTTGAAAACGTCATTTTCCAACATAGATGAGGGCACTCCTATTATTGTAATGCGAGGTTTGCGCTTGTTCGTTTCATCGACAGAAAGACCGGAGCTAGCAAATTAGACTGAGCTTTTTAGTTTTTCGAGGTCCTCTTTGGTCTCAGTGCTGATGACTACTCCTCCATTTCTTGTCTTTCGGACCCCTCTCACCTTTAATTTTAAATCTTCCGGGCTTATTATCTTTTGTACTAGGTGTTTTGTATCCTCGCTTGTTTTGGTTGTATCGCTTGGAAAAATTGATACAGAGCTTATGGGGGTCGGGCGTAAAAACCGATTAGTGCCACTTTTAACCATGTCTGCAAATGATTTACTTACAGCTTCTGGTTGCTTGCAGGACTCTCTTAAAGTCAGTTTGACTTCATTAAGGGCTTTCACTAAGTCTCTTTCTTCGTTCTGGGTTTGGAGGGCGGAGTAGGTTTGAAGAGCTTTCTGCTTAAGGGACTGGTACTCGACAGCCATTTGGCTAGTTCCATGGCCGACCTTACGGCAAAGTCCACTTATTTTTAATTTTTGGTCGCTGTTTAGCTTGCCTTCGTTAGCGATATTACACACCTCATTTAGAAATCCCTCGATAGATCGAAGCCAGCTCTGTATATTCGAGGTGGAAACCACTTCCATAGCTCCCTCAAGGTCTTGCTGCTGGTTTCCTGGTGTGCGGGGCGTCGGAGTCGGAGGCGGGGAGCGCTGCGTCATCGAGCTCCTATTAAAGGGGCTGTCAGTAGACATCTTTATGTAATATAATTACGATTTAATACTGTTCATTTCACAATATATCTTAATCTGCATAAAACTTCTACACACTTAACAAGGTCACTATAAAAATATTGTCAATTTATGTTAATTAATAATTGAGCGAAGAGCACGTCTGCGTTTGACGAGTGCACAAATATCCCTCCCCTTTCCATCCGGACCAGTTCCCTTGCTGCCCTCGAACTCTCCTCCTCCAGTCGCGCCTATGTCTGTTCCTGGAGTCGGCTAGGGAGAGCACGAGCCCGTAGAGGTTTTGGAGGCACTCGACTGCTGTAGCCCTTAGCTCTCGCTTCAGGGTTTTTGAGCTCTCGAGTGCCCTTTTGCCTAACGCCAGGTACTCCTGGGCCCTTTCCGCGGCTAAGTCCTTGCAGACTCCCGTTCGGCCTCCTATTGGTGGTAGGATGCTGAGTCTGCCTTCACTCTCTACGTTGCCGTCTGAGGTTTCACTCCGGTTGTCCTCCCACACTCCTTGGTCTTTCAGGTCCGCATCGACCTTGGACCACTCTTCCTGGAGTGCAGGTTTGGTGTTTTCTTTCTCCTCCTCCTCATCAGACACTGCTTTGCTCTCGGGTGTCGTTGAGAGCACTATGCTGTAGTGGTCCTTGCGGGGAGGTGCTGTGGTGGGCTCTACCGCTTCTTGCACCTGGACGGGTGGGGCCTGTGGCGCTTGGCTTTCGTAGGTTCTTGGTGTGCCTTCCTTTTCAGGCTGCATCTCACTTCCTTGACTCTGCGGCTGTGAGAATGACTTTTGGGGTGATGTCATTGAGGTATCCAGCAGGGACACGTCGGCCAGTTTTCTGACGTCGTCCTGCGATGTTTTACGCGCTACTGATTTGCTGATGTTTTGTGTAGTCTGTTTGTAAGTTAAACTGTCCAGTCTATTTTTAAAAGAGTTCACTGTAGGAGCACTTATCACAGTTTCAGGAAGTTTGTTCCACGCATTTACGACACGGTTTGGCAAAAAGTGATATCTGGGATTGCTCGCAATTCGAGTGCCTAGTAGTATCCTTAGTGAGTGCCCTCTCAAATTTTTGTTCTCATTCATAGTGAAAATCCCACCTAAAACTAAAACTATAGCGGAATCTGTATCATACATAGTTTTTTTAATACAACTCGACCAACTGACGTGCAGTTTCCCTAATTAAATGGTAATGTATTGAAATAACTACCTACAAACTATGAAAATAAGGTCTTCTCGCTACGGAACCCTTTCATGTGCGTGTCCGACACGCTCTTGGCCGGTTTTCTTTAACCTGCTTTTGAGCTAGGTAGTTTATTTTTTTATCTGCATGCAGTATTATTCTCTTACGAGTTTCTAAAGGAAACTAATTAGCGTAGTTGTGGTAATAATTAAACGATTAATTATAATAAAGATAGTTTTATTTTCACTAGACTTTTTACAACGCTCTAATCTGACAGTTCTTTCACACGGAAGAGACAGCGCCACGCGCGGACGAAAAGACAAACTATAATTGGTTGCGTTCCATTTCACTAACACCCTCCCTTGGGACGCAACCCCATTTTCTTTAAACAATACAAATGTTTATGGGCATTAGTGCCCTTAGTTAAAGTATCAATGGGGTGAATGCAGTCTTGTTCTTCTTGTTGACATCAAAAGCTGAAACACAAAGTTAAGTATGTTTTTAAACTTTCGGCGATTCGCCATCCGCCGCTAACTTCACGCCCATCGATCGCCGCTGCTGCTATCTTGACGAATGAGCTGCGCCACCTTGCGACAGCGAAGCTGCAACTCCCATTGCATTCGTACATTGCGTCGCGATATGACCAAACGAATTGCATTTATAGCATTTTACCCCTTTCTCACATGCACTGGCGATATGTTCACGCTCCCCTCACCTATAGCATCGTCACTAGGCTTCTGAGGCACCTTCTTTGCCTCCTTACTCGGTAGTTCAGCTTGCCGTTTACTCATTTTACTCTTCATATTGCGCTAGTTTCTCCTTTAGCACGCCGTACGTGGTTACGCCGTATAACATCGATTTGTTCGGTTCGAAGTCGATGATGCAGTCCACGATGTATGCTACCCTTAAATTGTTTAACATTCGGGTTATCGTTACTACCACATTGTAGCCGTATAGAGGAAAAAAAAAATTATATGTGGTCTTGGCTGAGTTTATAAGTTGGTAAGTATACCAACTTGCCGGTATCAATTAAGATTTCAGACAAGTATTGTAGACTGTTAATGTTAATTAGAGTTCCAAGAAAACCGGTTTTGCACTTTGACTCGACTATTGGTTTTAAGTACCTGGTTATTAAAAAATTTTCCCTTCCATTTGTAATGACTTTTCTTTTAGTTATTATTTTGACTTTTATTTTCATTATGTAATTTTTTAAATCACTTAAGAATTCAAATATTTTATTTTTATTTTGGGTCGATAGGGGTTGTTTGAAATCAAAATGTTGCATTGATCTACTATTGAAAATGTCAAACATATCGTTAATTTTTCTGACAAATTCTTCTGTAGCCTCAGACTCAGCAAACTCGGGTAGTTCTAAAGTTTCTCTGCAAGTATTTAAAGCGTCGGCAACACTTGCACTAAAAACTTGCGTTGCTAACTTCACTTTCATTATTTTGTTTTTAAAATGAATATGGCTTTTTGTGAGTTTGTTGGCTAAATGTAATCCTTCCTTGTCTTGAAATTTTTCAAGATTTTCTATTGTTTCCCAGCAAATACCGCGATCGTTCAAATCAACAAATCGTTGTTTGGATTTAATTATTCATTAAATTAATAACAAATGCAATTTTCCCCACATTGAGGGTAATTTCCCCGTTAAAAAAGTGGTAACTCCGTTTATTTTTCTCTAGAAATTATAATTACGCTAAATAAACCTTTTTAAAAAGAAAAAACACATTATATCATCACTTACCTGTGATAGGTGATCCCTTGTGATTTTTTAAGTTTTTTTGAGTAATTTTTGCAATATTTTACCACACAAGACGGCATTTTCGAATAAAAACTTTTAACTTGGAATCGTGGTAGTGACGTTGTTGCTCACGGTGTAATGGCGGCGGTTTTGTCGTAACAAGTGCATTAGTGTGCGTGTATTTTGTGTACAACGAACAAAATTGTCCCGTCTTGCTAGCTTCACGTGTTTTGTATGTGAGGTTACGTCCGTCTTTTTTATAGGTCCGTGGATGTAATAATGTTAATGATAAATTATTGTTTCAATTAACGCGTGTTTTCGTCGTCGCCACTGTTTAGTTTGTGAGTATAACGCGGGGGAAAGGAACGAGCAACAAAGTCGAGAGTCAGTTACACACTAGTTTTATTCACCACGAAGCTACAATCAATCAATCAAATCATTTATTGCCTCAGTTACATGTATGTATTAGATACATTGGGTAGATGTTAGCATTAAAAGTACAAATGTAACCTGCCATACGGCATACAATATTGCACATGCGTTTGCACAAGCCGGGACCGTGCGGGGAAATGCAAATGTTTTGTGCCAAAGCCGATAAATGTTACTTTTGTGTTGCGAGCAGTGACTTTGAAACAAATAACAAAGTCAACATTGTGGAAGTACAGAATGATCAAAGTCTTGTTGGAGAACTAATTGAGAAAACTTTATCATACTGGAAAGAAAACACTATCCAATTTTGTATGAAAGTACCAAAATGTAAAAACTTAGCAAATGAGAATATATTTAGTTTAATTTTAACCTTTACCTACCTATGTAGTGTGAGCCAAGGTCAGTATAGCATGATATTCAAGACTCATTCAACTTAACAGTATTGCTAACTCACAAGTACTCAAGCTCTGTATGTTGCGCATAGATAGAGGGATATCAATAGAACTATTGTACACAATAATTTGTGTTTATTTAACTAAAGTATCTTGTATGTTCACCAAACCACAAGCTGTTATTATACACTCATCTAGTACAGGTACTAAATTAATATTAACCACTGAATGTATGTATTTTGCTGCATAAAATAGTACATCACAAAATTGACTCCCCTTACCTCCTCTCTTTGCTTAATTTTAAAACAAAATTTAGGTCTCGCAACCGCAATTACAATATTATTTATAAAATATTTGGTTTAGATATATTTGTAGGTATGCTGCTGAATAATGTCTATTAAAAAGTACTGTTCCTTTGGTATTCCAATGTAATGTCTTGGATTTTTCTTTATTTTTGACATGTTATTTTTAAAATTCATTTTTTGATCTATCTGAGCGTCTTCAGGCAAAATACTGTCTGATGTTGTAACTTTATAAGGTGAGAAATTTTCATGAGTGGATCCTGCTATTGAGGGGTTAAATGATATATCACTCTCAGATCTTTCTTCAAACAAGGCTGATAATTTTCTCTTTACTGGTGTAGTTGTGACACCTGAATTGGTATATCTACTACAGTTTTAACATGTGGTGATGAGGCAGCTGATCTATTTAATTTTATTGGTGATGTTATGCTGTGCTTCATTTTTAAAACAGTTTGACTGTCCAGAGACCACATGTGGTCTGTAGACTAAAAGTACTAGCAGTCCACAGACCACATGTGGTCTGTAGACTAAAAGTACTAGCAGTCCACAGACCATATGTGGTCTGTTCGTCAATACAACTTCCAAACTGTTTTTATCAGCGGACGTGGGGAGAACGTCGTTTATTTGACGTGGACTTGACAGAACATAACCTATATATTCCAAATAGTGCTGGGACATAGGGAACAGATGTGCCATTTTATCATAATTTCGAATTTTTTAAAACGAAACTTAAAATGTTTTATTGCGTTTTCACTGGCTAAATAAAATAAAACAAACAGTGTATTGAAAAGTAAAATAATTTATTTGTTGAAAAGAAGAAAAATACCAAAAGAAAAGTTGTATGTTTATGTATTATGTTCTTTTTGGAAACATTGTAGACAATACGGTTTGGTACAGATGTTGCATATTTGTGAAACACTTTTCACTTTATTGTGGATAATATGATAACGGTCTGGTTGAGTGAATTCCACGCTGCTACGGGATCTTTATTTTTGAGCTGCTCCCATTTTTTTGGATAGGGTTGGGGATTCGTGTCATATAGACTGTTGAGATAAAGGGGCCTTAATGTATTGACAAAGAGATTTCGAGGACAATGTATAGTGGCATCTGCTGATGTTTCACCTTGACGAAACTCATTATAGCATCCAGTACACCTACGTCTAGTAATTTTGCCATCTTTTCTATCCAGCTGTTTGAGAAAATGCTGTGCTTGTGACGTAGACGGCGCCGACGCTGGTTGGACCGGTGTCTGGAGAACGTTTACCCAAAAGATTTTTTACAATACACATTTGGGCTTGTAATAACGTACATTTATTCTGCTGGTTCAATTTATTGAACAAATAAACTGTATTTATGACACCGACTCCAAACAGAACATCGACAGCTATTTTTTTATACCATGTCAAGGTCTTACGGATTGGCGAATAGTAGCTAGCTAATTCGTCAGAAAGATCGATAGCTTTTTTAGGGTTCCGTAGCCAAAATGGCAAAAACGGAACCCTTATAGTTTCGTCATGTCCGTCTGTCCGTCTGTCCGTCTGTCACAGCCGATTTACTCGGAAACTATAAGTACTACAGTGATGAAATTTGATGGGAATATGTGTTGTATGAACCGCTACAAAAATATGACACTAAATAGTAAAAAAAAGAATTGGGGGTGGGGCCCCCCATACATGTAACTGAGGGATGAAATTTTTTTTTTCGATGTACATACCCGTGTGGGGTATCAATGGAAAGGTCTTTTAAAATGATATAAAGTTTTCTAAAAAACATTTTTCTTAAAGTGAACGGTTTTTGAGATATCAGCTCTCAAAGTCGTAAAAAGTATGTCCCCCCCCCTCTATTTTTATAACTACCGGGTATAAAATTCTAAAAAAAATAGAGGTGATGCATGCTAATTAACTCTTTCAACGATTTTTGGTTTGATCAAAGTATCTCTTATAGTTTTTGAGATAGGTTGATTTAACTGTAATTTTGGTATTTGCTGCTACGGAACCCTTTGTGCGCGAGCCCGACTCGCACTTGGCCGGTTTTTTTGATTATAGTATTCCAATATCATATTAGGCTTTGAACGCGGGTTTCGACCTGTGCTCATCGTTTGTTCATCGGCGTGACAAGTAGATATCATGAGGACGTCCCTCTTGTCCTTCCATTTTAGGATAGTCACATTATTTTTTTGAGCAATCAAAAGTTATAGTTTTTATTGATTTGGCCTCCTGTTGCAAAATGGCATAAAAAGCCTTATATTTTAATCTATGGATTCTTTTCTGAGTCATCGCTTGCTGTTTTTTGGCGGGATCGGTTTCATGTTTTATAGACTCTTGTAAGCAAATGCAGGTGGAGCAAACATCAGTGCATGGGGCTTGAAAACCAATATTGTGGTAAGAGTTAAATATCTTGCGAAAAAACCCTTGCTTCACTTTCAAATCATTCTCGCGCTCATTATTATACCTACTAATGAGGTAAGTATGTATGTAGTTAAGAACCTCACATCCTGGCCCAGCATCACGTCTTCTTCGGTCATTCTTTCTCGGTTTTCGGTTCTCACTCTGAAAATAACAGCCGCTTTGAGACACGTAATAAAAGTACAGAAATAAAAACCCACAATTTAATTAAAAGAATCAATTTTAAGTAATAATGTATCTATAACTTGTAGAGCAAATGCTTACTTACCAATAATTCTTCTCTAAAATCTTTCTTCGCTCGTACTCGTGCACAGCAGCAGCAGAGATTGATGGTAAAGCAAACAGGAAGTAGATAATTCATTCGTTACGGCGCTACCAACCGGATATAACTTAAATATTGTCACGTTTTGAGTTTTTTAATGGGGCCGGCCGGTAAAAGGGAAAAGTAGATGGCGCTAGCACAGTTTGGTCCATCCTGTCCTAAATTGACATTTCAGCATTTGTGGATTACAACTTTTTTATGAGATTTCTCGACATTTAGAGCATTTTATAGTCATGTATTCTACGTGGACGGTATTAAAATTGAAGGAAGAACTAAAAAAGCGAGGTGCTTCTTTGCGTGGTAAAAAAGGAGAGTTAATTGAAAGGTACGAACATTTGAGGTTATGTTATGGGTTAAACCATATTATCAAGCTATTACAGTAAATTTAGAGGATAGATGGAAATGTATTGATGAACAAATTACTGCATGTGTTATTTAGTTTTGATTATTTTGATAAAAAAATATTAAATAATGTATGATAAGGTTTAAACTGTACAATAAATTACGAACTTTTTCTTATTTTAGATTGGAGTTTTACGACCAAAACGCAAATTTTGGGCATGCAGAAGCTGACGTAGTCGAGCCTACTATTGTCTTACCACCTCAGGAGAGTTATCGCGACATTAATAGTGACACAAAACTACCACCTATTAACAGAACACAAATTAAACATTATTTATGCTTGTAAGTATACAAATCTTTGCAATAGCAATACTCATTTAAAAATGTTTTATTTTTTCTCCTATAATGCTACTAAGACTCTCGGTTGGTGTATATATACTTACCATGTTTTATAATTTCTTCCAGCACTGAAAAAAAATTCGGAGCGGCTGCTAGTTTATATGAATCAAGACATCTCTTAGCAGCAAGATGGTCTGTTGTTGGTGAAACATTTTTTTTAAAAGGTTTCTGCCGCAAAACCATGAAAACTCTTCAGTATGAAGTAGATATCAAATTAGACATCTATGGGAACCCAGAGCAGTCTCACTGTGAATGTCCTGCGGGCAGTGGTGTAAATGCAGTTTGCAAGCATGTTGCAGTGTTATTATTGGGATTAGAACACATGGTATCTGATAAGGTCATGCTAAAACATGAAGTGTGCACACAAATGCTTCAAAAGTTTCATGTACCTAGTAAACATTATACTGGAACTCCCATACGGGCAGAAAAACTTATGCGAAAAAGAAAATCAGGAAAAATTATCTTTAAACCATACCCTACTGAAAGTTTAAACAAATGTAATTACAATGATCGTATCCGAAACCTCATACTAAATTTTCCAAAATCAAACATGCCAATAAAACAGTTATATGAACCCGCCAATCCTCATGCACTACACCAAGATCATGAATACACCAATATCAACCCTGAGGCTGAAATATTAAAAAAACTTAAATTGACTCAAATTACATCAGAAGAAATAGAATACATACAACTAGAAACAATAGACCAATCTTCTAGCATACAATGGCATCAGCTTAGAAAAATCAGATTAACCGCTAGTAAGTTTCATACAATATGCCATTTGAAACCTTCTTCACTTGAAAAATATGCAGAAACTTATATGGACAGGCAACTTATTTTTTCCAGAGCCACAAGGCATGGCATCATCAATGAAAAAGTTGCAATAAGTAAGTACTGCAGTGAAAATGACCTAATTGTCCTGCCCTGTGGCTTATTTATTTATAAAGAAAAGCCTTACTTGGCAGCAAGCCCAGATGGCCTCTTGGGTGACGAGACCATCATTGAAGTGAAATGCCCATATGCCAGCCGATTTCAACACATAACAAATGTAACTGTCCCTTATCTGGAGCTTAAAGACAATATACTTTGTTTAAAGAAAAAATCACCATATTATTACCAAATCCAGGGACAACTGCTTTGTACTAACAGGCAATGGTGTAATTTATTAATTTTTACATACAAAGAGTTGAAAGTGGTGTATGTTACCAGGGATGAAGATTTTATAAAAGTAATGGTGCAAAAATTAGATAACTTCTATCATAATTATTTAAGGAAAATTGTGTTACAAAAACACTTGTTCTATAACTATGAAAGATATGTAAATAATAATGAATAAAATATTGTCAATAAAACAATTTTTCAATTCTACTATTTATTTTTATTCACAATTCCTTCCCTAAAATTACAAAGCATAACACAAATTTTAAATATTTTTGAGGCCAAAGGTACATAAAATTGGTTGAGTTCAGTAGTCAATATTTTAAATGTTTTTGTTAAACCTATGAGTCGCTCAATGTGCACTCTTTGGCTGGCGAGTTTTTGATCCTCTTTGAGTAGAAGGCCTGGTATCTGTGATTTTCCTTTTAAGAAGGTGGGAATGTTGATGCCAACACCTTTTGCCGCGAAAAGGTCCTGGACATTAAATCCACGATCAGCCATAATTGAATCTCCTTTTTCACATAATTCGAAGAGGTTGCTCCGTTCAACCACTTGGCGGTCACTAGTAGATCCTGCATATGCTTCAGAGCAAAATGTTAACAGCCCTCCAGGTGAAGCACCAACTAGAAATTTGAGGGTGTTCTTATGTTTATAAGAACTAAATGTAGCTCTTTGTGCATCTGGTTGACTGGGCTTCTGAATTGGAATTTCAGTTCCATCAATAATTAATCGTGTAGAGTTGAAATTTAGGCGAAAGCTATCTGGCATATAAAATTTAACTAAGTCTTTGCTTGGCCAAGTATCTATTAAGCTCCACAAATCACTAACAAAATTTATCCATGTAACTATTATATTTGACACTTCTGTTTTGCTAACAGTAAAAATTTTACTCAATTCAAAGTCTGGCTTATTACGTCTCAGTTTCATCAAAAGCATCAAAAATTGGTCTTCTATTGACAATCCAACAACTCTACTCCAGCGATATTGTAAATTATGAGCCATTGGCAGTAAAGTACTTAATACTAAATTAAACTTGGACATTGATTCAAGTCCTGTATAGTATAAAACTGATTCATCATCAGCACACAATATCTCAGTGGACAACATTCGCAACATATTTGAGGTTTGAGTTCCTACATTATGAAATTTCTTCTGCGGTGAACATTGAACATTGAGTTGACTTAACACTGCCTTTATTTCCACTTCTTCTTGGATATCAGGAGTGTTCTCAAATGCCACTATATCTTCATTTTGAGGAATGCTCGAATCAGTAGATAACTGCTCTTGAAATAATGATTTTTTAAGATTCCGGGATTGTAGACGCTCAGCTCTCTTCTCTGCCTGTTTTGAAACTGATTGAGTATTCCATGCGAAAACAGTTGGTAATGCATTTTTCTTTAAACGTTTAAGTTCGTAATTCAATCCTGTAAACAAATAAATAAATAAGCATCTTTGTTTGTGAATTTTACTCATGTTAAGTTAGATACAATACAAACAATGCATAGGTCTTAATATACATATAAATACTCTAAAATATGTAGTTTAGTATCTCAAAATATCTTACCTGTGTATTTACTGCATATTTCGTAATCATTTTCAACAAAATGTTTTCTACATAACCTAGAAGATGGTGTTGGTTGAAATTTTCCGCGACGTATAGCTTTAATCCACTGCTTACGAATTTTCTCATCTTTAGGAAACTTGTGAGTCCCTGTTTCGCTACAACTCGGCACACAGCATTTAGTCATTTTTATTAAAATTAGTAAAATCACGATCTCTCCATACAAAACGAACTAGTTTTAGGAACACAGTACACTAGCGCCATTATGACAGTTGCCGACCCCATTATCGTAGTACCTTCGTAATACAATGACTGTAACACGTGCGGTTTAAACCAACCTAGTGGTAGGTAGCAGGACAAATAAAACGATTTTATTGATTTATATTTAATTTATTTGAATCAACTTTTGAGAGCTGGAGCTCTGGTGAATAGAGTAGGTTCCTATATTCACTAAGCCCCAGACCAAGCCCCAGCTCCCTTGAGGTCAGGTGCCGTAGCACCCGCCCCTGGGCGCGTGCCGCTGCCTCTCGCCACGCCGCACGCAGCGCGGCCAACGTTTCGGGGCTCAACGGCGCCCGGGCCGCCGCGGCGGCGTCGGCGTCTGCGCGGAGTCGCTCCACCAACTCCCGCCGTTGCTGCTGCCGCGGCTCGCTGATTATAGCGGCAGCTTCTTCGGTGGCAGCTTCTTCGGCGGCAGCTTCTTCGGCGGCAGCTTCTTCGGCGGTCGGCGGCAGCTTCTTCGGCGTAGATACTGAACAAATACAAATAGTGTTGACCAGTTGTGAACGATGGTAGGACAGTAGATAAGAACGTAACCTAGCCTTAAAGGTTAGGAAGATGAGGCGGCAGTCGCTTCATTGTAATTACCAAACTTACCAAGTCCTGGTCCAAACGTACCCCGGGTCTTAAAGTTACCTACCTACTGATGACAATAGAATATTAAAAATTATACAGGTAACCAAGGGAGAACATTGTTTAGAAAAGAGTTTCAAATCAGTGTTAATACTATGTAGGGATACTTACTATGTAGGTTGATTGGCACCCGATGTGGTGGGCGGATCCAGCAGCGGAGCCCTAAGTCAAATAACCATATGAGTACATGCAATATCTTGTCACCATGTTAATCATCATCATCATCATCAGCCTGCTGCAGTCCACTGCTGGACATAGGCCTCTCCAAATGCTCGCCACTTTGATCGATCTTCGGCTACTCGCATCCAGCTCCAGCCAGCCCTCTTGCGCAGATCATCACTCCATCTGGCCTGAGGTCGTCCTACACTACGTTTACCGAGACGCGGTCTCCACTCCAGAACTCGTTTACCCCAACGGTTGTCAGTTCTGCGGCAGATGTGGCCAGCCCATGTTAATACGATGCAGTAAAATTGAATGGCACGAATTCGTAACACCACTTGCAGAATTTATTTTTAAAATTACCTTACCTTTTACTTACACACGGACTTTAAAGCGGTTTTGATATTTTTTTAGTAATTTATCCACATACCAATGGAAAGATACGAAAATCTATTATTAGGAAAGAAAAGTTTAACAAGCTAATTTACTAATGAAGTAAGTATGTATGTAGTTACGAACCTCTCATCCTGGCCCAGCATCACGACTTCTTCCGTCATTCTTTCTCGGTTCTCACTCTAAAAATAACAGCCGCTTTGAAACACGTAATAAAAGTACAGAAATAAAAACCCACAATTTTATTAAAAGAATCAATTTTAAGTAATAATGTATCTATAACTTGTAGAGCAAATGCTTACTTACCTACCACTAATTCTTCTCTAAAATTGTTCTTTGCTCGCACTCGTGCACAGCAGCCATGGACGTATTAGAAGGGGGGGTCCAGGGGGTCTGGATTCGTACCTACATTCGGACACTTTTCTCACAATATTGTATTGCCTCCTTGTAAAATCTCCCTCCACATACATATAAAGAGCTTTTATTGGTGTAAGTTGTGGTACACGGCTTGATTTGGCGATACTTTCTCGAAACTTGCTAGCTCTTGTTGGTGATTTCGTTATGTGCTTTAAAATGTTGGAAGCGGCTACGTTACCCGAGGCTCTCAAACTCATTTGCGTTGCAAATGTCAAATTCTCTGTATCTAGTTGCTCACGTAAATCTTTTGTTTTTCTTCTTTAGTGCAATCACTAGATTCCGCAAAAGATTTTGAAGGCCGACCCAGTCGAACTGAAGATGACACAACTGGTAAAGCGATAACACCTTGTAACCAAGCATCATTCTTTTTTCAAGGACATCTCTTTTATTGTGTGCAGCCGCCCATTTACTCTTGAAATCGGATTTAAAATGAGATAATTTATGCTTCAGTACATGCTGTTCACATTTGGTGAATTTAATTAAATAGTTTTCCAAGTAATCCAGTTTCTTGTCAATTTGTTTAATCGGACATTGAAGCAGGACATCATACAAATATTTCTTCGTGAACACCTTCACTGCCTCTGAAGAACCGAAAACAAAGAGAATAACTCTTTATTTCAAAAAACGTCTAGTGATTGTGCATGTGGGTAGTCACACATAGAAAAATGTGAGGGTATACGGATATAAGCAGCATTGCAAACAATAAGCATTCAATCACAGAAACCAGAAGAAATTATTTTAAAATAAAAACCAATTAAAGTGCATCATAGAAAAAAAGAACATGCATGGGCATAAAATGTAATGAATAATAATTTGGTCTATAGATAGATACTAACATCAACTGGGGCAAATTGATCCTGTCTCACATTTGGGAGCGGACCAAATTCCCTGCCTAGAATGTTGGCGATTCGTTCTTCTAAAGGGGACAAAGTGGCAGCAGTGCCAGGTCCGCTACCAGTGGCCTGGTGGCTAGCATTGATGCTAGCCAATTTTTCCCTCACCCGGCACTTTTGGTCATTCCATACCTGAAAATGTTGCAATTTTAAAAAGGTACTAAAATAGTGAGTGCGTATTATCTATTTGTTACAGCGTCCAGAAGTACAAACCTTCGCCCATTCCTTTCCCGTTCTTGCAGGGCCTTCTACATTGAGTATTTCCGCACACTCATTCCACTGCTGTGCAGCAAGTCTGCGGAACTCCCTTGACCTCACTCGCCCAAGAGCGAGGTCTCTTCTAATGTCCAGGAACTCCAAAAGCAGTTCCAATTGTCGTATTGTCGTGCATCAGCGCCGTTGCTCTTCCATTTCCTAAAATATTATTACAAACAACAATGAAGAAGAAGGAGAATTTACCTATTTTTACATAAATAACAGTACTTAGGTATAACTTGTAGAGCAAATTCTTACTTACCAATAATTCTTCTCTAAAATCTTTCTTCGCTCGTACTCGTGCACAGCAGCAGCAGAGATTGATGGTAAAGCAAACAGGAAGTAGATAATTCATTCGTTGCGGCGCTACCAACCGGATATAACCGGATATAACTTAAATATTGTCACGTTTTGAGTTTTTTAATTATCGTAGTACCTTCGTAATACTTTTTACTCTCGTGAGCTTTGAGTATATACCACTGGAGATGCCATACCGGGCGTTTCCCCTCCGGCAAAGTACATTGGTCAACTATTCGGAACTGGTCAACTAGTTTACAAACTACTTGGATGTCGCTACATCGCCAT
>CM026303.1:3485258-3532808 GCA_014851415.1 Cnaphalocrocis medinalis | reverse complement strand
GCAGCATTATGCTGAGGCTGAACCTTGTTGGCCGCAACTTCTATGTTTTCTTATTTTGTTCTTTTTGTCTGTGTAAATATGTTTGTGGTCAATAAATGTTTTTCTTACTCTTACTTTTACTCTATACCTACAATATTGATGAAACTATCGTCATCCGTCAGCTCATGGCAAGTTAAGTAGTTTTGACAGTCCTGTATACAAATAAAAATACAATAAGATTTAAATTTTAAAAGGATTAAATGTCATGAAACCATTCATTGTCATCATCATCACCTATCTATTACGCAGATGTTCATGGGCAGCAGTGATTACTTACCATCAAGTTACCTGCTTGCTTGTGTGTCACCTCTAGCATAAAAACCGGCCAGTGCGAGTCGGGCTCGCGCAACTCAAGGGTCCGTAGCAGCAAATACCAAAATTACAGTTAAATCAACCTATCTCAAAAACTATAAGAGATACTTTGATCAACCAAAAATCGTTGAAAGAGTTATTAGCATGCATCACCTCTATTTTTTTAGAATTTTATACCCCGTAGTTATAAAAATAGAGGGGGGGGACATACTTTTACGACTTTGAGAGCTGATATCTCAAAAACCGTTCACTTTAAGAAAAATGTTTTTTAGAAAACTTTAATATCATTTTAAAAGACCTTTCCATTGATACCCCACACGGTATGTTACATCGAAAAAAAAAATTTCATCCCTCAGTTTACATGTATGGGGGGCCCCACCCCCAATTCTTTTTTTTACTAGTTTAGTGTCATATTTTTGTAGCGGTTCATACAACACATATTCCCATCAAATTTCATCACTGTAGTACTTATAGTTTCCGAGTAAATCGGCTGTGACAGACGGACAGACGGACAGACGGACAGACGGACATGACGAAACTATAAGGGTTCCGTTTTTGCCATTTTGGCTACGGAACCCTAAAAAGTAACATAAAACTCTTTTAAAAAAAAATATCTCACATTGGAGTGACCCTCACCCTCTGCCGCTGGTTGTGGCCATCGTGTGTCTGAAAATCAATATTGATGGTAATTAAATAAATACATAATATAATAATAAGATGGGATGACGACATTCGAAGGCTGGCTGGAGTGAGCTGGATGAGAGTGGCCGAAAATCGGGAGCGGTGGCGTGCATTGGGGGAGACCTATGTCCAGCAGTGGACTAGCGTGGGTTGCTGATGATGATGATGATGATGAAATAAATACAAATAAATTTAGTTTAGTTTAAGTAATTTAAATTATAACATTGGTACCATTTGAGCACTCCTCTTGTTGTGAGGGTACAATAATTTCTGTGATTAATTGGCTTGTACCCTCTCCGTGTTCATTGATACTACCGGAAACTGAAATGTATAAAAATAGGTTTGCAGTCAGTCACATGGGTATTTTATAAACTACTATAATACAAGCTTAAAATGTGTGTACATGGATAAATTAAATAAAATAGAAAATCTCAGCTAAAACAAGAGTCCCATCTGAGTCGTATTGGTGAACCCTGTAACTCTTGTTTGTATTAGATCCAGCACTCTTTCTGTAGCTGGATCTTCTACAATTTATTTTGGTGGACCTCCGCCTTTAATATGAAAATAATTCAATAATAAATTACACTGTCTTTATTTTCACACTTCTTAAGAAAAAACTGGACAGGATTTATGCATATCAGTAACTTACCAGTGCCCATAAAATGTTAGTTGCGGCTTGTCTGGGTTTGTTTAGCCCTATTTTGAGATTTTCCCAACAATTTTTTAGGACACCCCATTCTCTGGGATGTATGCTGGAAATAGAATTGAATTCTGTGGCAATCTTTTGCCACTCTTCATTTTTCATTTTAGTGGTTATAAAATCTGTTTTTTTATTCTCTACAACATCGAAATGTCTTTCAGCTAATTCGATTAGCGTCATCTTCTCACTATCGTTTTTCATTTTAGGTGTTTTGAAATCATGTTTTTTATTTTCTACAACATCGAAATGTCTTTCAACTAATTCGATTAGTGTCATCTTCTCACTAGCGGCAAAGGCCAGGTCGCGCTTCCTCTTCGACATAATAATCAATGTCCGTTGGGTATAGCCGAGGTCAAAATGAATGCAGGATCGGTGTCCGAGAATTTTCGTCACCGAAGGTCTTTTTTCAAATTTGAAAAGAGAAAATAATCGCTAGGAGCCAGGTCTGGACTGTAGGGTGGGTGGTAATTTCTTCAAAACTTGTGCAGTGAGGACGGGCGCGTTGTCTTGCAAAGACAAGACTCCTTTCCCCAGTTTGCCCCTCCGTTTCTCAACAACCACTTGTCGTACCTTTGTCAACAATGTGGCATTAGTCTTCGTTCATTTTAGTATTTTTAGGAAGGTAATCAATTAGCAAAATACCTTCACAATCCCAAAAAACAGTGGCCATCAGCTTGGACGCCGACTTTTCCACTTTAAATTTTCGTGGCGGCTTTTCTCCCTTTTCTATCCACTGCATTGACTCTTTTTTTGACTCCGGATCGTACTGTCGAATCCACGTTTCATCGACAGTAATAAGGCGAGAAAAAACATCGTCAGGATTATCGCCACAGATGTCCAAAAAACTCCTGCAAAGTTGTCACTCGGCGTTGCTTGTCCAGAATGTCCAGCGGCGTCAGCATTTTCGGCACCCATCTCGCGCACACCTTTTTCATGTGCAGGTGATTATGCAAAATGTTTCCGATTCGTTCCTTGCTAATGCCTATGGCTTGAACTTGATTCCCTGATCTTCCAGAACAAGTTTTTTTACTTTTTTGATGTTTTCTTCGGTAACGGCAGTGTTTGGGTGTCCCGACCTGGGATCATCTTCGAGCGACTCTTTGCCTTGTTTGAACTGATTCCAAAAGTATAACTGTCGCAAATGAAGGTGCAGGCTCCTCATAAACTGCAGACATCTCTTTCAAATATTTCCGTTAGCGTTTTGTGCTTCTTTGTTAAGAATTTTATGACAGGTCTGTACTTCAATTTCGTGCAAAACGAGGATGACTTTTTTTAATATCGTCATGTAGGACAGACAAAAAACAGAGGCTCCTCGAGCTTGAAACATGCTGACCTACCACAGACAAATCACCGCAGAATATCCATCCAAAAGCAGTGTTTATTAATGTAGGCATATTCGGGCCTAAATCCAGCTTGCCTTCTCTAAGACACTTTGCAAAACACGAAACACCAAGTATCAAATCTATCTCTTTAGAGACATTGAAATTAGGGTCAGCTTAATGCAGATGCAGAAGAGAAGGTAGTGCCTCCTTGGGCACAGTCACCGCTGGCATAGGATCAGTAATAACATCTAACACACCAAAATATGAACTATATGTCGGAACGTCAGGGGTTAGGTCCAGAGCGTACAGGCATAGTGTGGGCAGAAATTGGGAATCGTGCAATGAAAATCACCGGGTTACATACTTAACTGATTTAATTACACCACTGAAACTATTACAATCGCAACACTAGGTATCTAGGTCTTAATTTGAACACTAAAACATTGAACGAGTAGCGGGACAGTTCCGCGATGTTTACTCGGCTACGGTCAGAATCAAACTCCCTCCAATCGCTCCTCGCCGATAACGTCACGACTCTGTCGAAGCTACTAAGTGCGTCTTTTTCGCGGGGGCGCGTCCGGAAGGAGCACTCGCTGAAGCTCAGTACGGCTCTTGAGCTCCAGCCGTTCCTTCTTGTCTCCAACCGGCACGTCAGCAACAAGCTTTTGTTCGTATGTGTGGGTCGCTTAATTTGTTTCTAATCAAAATATAAATTTACGCCTATTCATGAATCGCCTAATTAGAGAAGGAGAGAATCAATAAAACCGACAGATTTATGTTTCTTTATTTTATTTCTATAATCTAAACACATTTTTTGAAGAGTATCTCGTTCATCTATGACACTTCTTATACCTTTCAATATTTTATTTATATCTTTACAATAATTAAATAAAAAAAAATTACATGCAATCTCCTCGGTTTCGTTTATGATTTCGGATTATGTTCCTTACATTTTACAAAATTGTAATTTAAATTGACTGAGAGCACAGTTTTTATATATTTTTTTATATTTGGAACTGTGCTCTCATTTTGTCCTATATGGGTAGTCAAATCTTGAATTTCCGAAAAAGTTTTTAAAAAACATGTACTCGGATATTTTAATACTTTTTCGATGAAATATGTTCTTTTATTTTTATATCATATAACTTGATTCGCCGATCTTCCAGAACAAGTTTTTTAACTTTTTTGATGTTTTCTTCGGTAACGGCAGTGTTTGGGCGTCCCGACCTGGGATCATCTTCGAGCGACTCATTGCCTTGTTTGAACTCTCGGTTCTAACGTTTAAGCAAATGAAGGTGCAGGCTCCCTATAAACTGCAGACATATTTTTCAAATATTTCCGTCAGCATTTTGTGCTTCTTTGTTAAGAATTTTATGACGGCTCTGTACTCCAATTTCGTGCCAAGCGAGGATGACTCGAACATGGTGACGTTTACGGGTCAATTACTCAAAGCGCAATGATGCTAATCACATGAAACTTCAAATTTATTTTTCTACGGATACCTGCAATTAGAGACAAAGCGCGAGTAAGTAGTAATACTTTAAGGTACACAGGCTCAAAACTTTTCATCCGCCCCTCGTATTACTAAGCTTATACCTAATAATAATATGATTGGCACCAACCGGAGCGGCGGCCTTGTCCGTCGGACAGCTCGTTCTCCTTGTAAGCGACGGCTCCGTTTGTACCGGTGTAGATGATCTAACCTCCTGAAGTAGTATTTGACAGAATTCTGCCTGAGACTGTTGTAACTGTCCCATCAGGGCGGCAAAATGCTCTTGCGTCACCAAGATGGACGGCCTGGACGCGCCGCGTTGCCGCTCGTGGCATCTTCGGTTCCTGATTCCGCGGCGTCTTCATTGACCATCTCGGCGTTATTTTCCGTAGGAATAATTGTTTCGTTTAGGTTAGCGCTCTCTCGTCAACGAACTTCGTCCCCTGGTTCTAGGCATTTCTTTAAAAATCCACTTTTCCAAACCCAAAATGGCGGTAGACCTTCACGTCCAACCACTCACTAACACACCGTTGGGCGATCACTTGTAGCTTAGCTACTATATGTGGGTTCTTTAGTGAGGGTTGGGTTTTTGTTAAAACGAGCACTGTTTTACAATTCGTATATTGTCATTTCAACACAGCAATTAATTAATATGATGAGAGCGCAACCAGAAAACATTTTCAATATGGACGCGGTTGGCAGCGAGAGAGATAGAGCGACCATAGATTATCAATCCTTGCGACATCTAGCCGGAGGCTTTACAGTGCGGCGCGATAGGGGGCGCTGTCTCGCTATATAATACGTCGCAATAAAGACGCTCATATAAACATGCAATAAAATAAAGTAAATTTTACATTTTGTTTTCCTTCATAAATGTAAAACACTATTTATAAACATGCATTATTTTTTGAATAAATTTTACCCTTTGTATGACATAAAACTTAACATGATTTAAGTAAGAATTTAAGATACAGTTGTGAAGCTTTTTAAAGAAAATTAGCCTCGTCTTTCTCGTATCTACCAAGATACATTACATGCATATTGCGGCCATCATGTTTCAGTGCCGACTTTGAAAGTGTTTCAGGAAAAACACAACAATATTAATTACACGTCTAAGGTAGCTGCTATAAAGGCACGCTCTGCAATAAGAGACTAAACAGCCTTTTAGGATCGATAACGCCCTGCAACTTTTGCAAGTGTAGTATTTATTACATTTTAAAATTTAATAAACTAGGTAGTCGTTTAACTTACTAAGTGCGTCTTTTTCGCGCTTGAGCTTCAGCCGTTCCTTCTGTCTCCAACCGGCAGGTCAGCAACACGCTTTTGTTCGTATTGGCGTCGTACACGTACTAATTCTAGTTGACTGGTATAAAAATATATTAATTAATAATGTAGAAAAACATATTAATTAATAATAGAAAGAATTTACACTTATTCTGCCACTTGCACGATTTGGCAGAATATTTAATTCTTTATATCTTTCGTTGTTGTTGCGCTATAATATTCTTATCCGAATTAAAATACCTTGGACGCATAATTTTCGAGCCTTTAGTTTGAAAAAAAACTGCCATAACCTTTTAAAACTGTTTAGTGTTACAATCCAGTTTTGGATGGAGGGCACAGATATCTCTTTTCCTTTGTGTCTATAAACCTTATGCCTTTTAATGTTTTTATCGCTTCATTCCAAAATTCTTGGTTTGGTGACTTTTCTGTTACGCCTTGTCGTAATAATGGTTTATTTTTATTTTTTCTTGAAACTGATGCTCCATTCACAGAGTTGAACAAGTCATCGAAGAATGCAACAGCCTCTGCTGTGTTTTTTAATGTCTCTAATCTAACTGTGGGAGAGCCACGCTTCGGCATGAATGGGCCGGCTCGACCGGAGTGATACCACTGCCTCACAGAAAACCGGCGTGAAGCAGCTCCTGTGCTGTGTTTCGCCGAGTGAGTGAGGGTACCGGAGGCCCACCCGGGGGGGGGGGAGGGGATAAAAGGTTGGCAGCACACTTGTAACTCCACTGGTGTCGCAAGTGAGAAGAATCATTACAGTCCATATCGGCAAGGAGACTTTAATTTCTCCATTCCTTGTCCAGCTCTGTTAAATCTAAGGTAAACGCAGCTATACCGAGGTATTTCACGAGCTGAAGGTTTAATCTCTCCAAAATAAGGATTGCTGATCGAAAAAAAGAGTTACAAGATATTATTTCCGAGTACTTTGAGTTATGTATTTTAGCATCTATTTATATGTACGTAGGTATTCGGGTAAATATTAAGAGAAAAAAAAATATTTAATATATAATCCGAATGAAGCTATTACCGATGTGCACCAAAAACGATTGCAGCTAATACCGCGAATCGTGATTCTATTACCGAGGGGTAGAAACATTAGCAATTTGGGTTCCGTACAAAATATTATTAGTAAAAACCAAACCGTTGGCTACTATCAGTGCCAAGTATCTTTAACTTTGATAAAATTATTAATTAAAAATAACTACAGTACTCCATCGTTAACTTATGGCACTTATGTATCACTTTTGATAGTTTTTGGATAATTTTAATCTTTATATAAATGTAAGGAACTTTCTATAAAATTAAAATTATAACTATAAGTTAACAAGTAGTCATATTAAGTCTTTTCTGTAATAAGTTACTTTGGGTCGTATCATTTACATATTTTGACGAAACTTTATTACAGCTTTTAAAATATATAGTGAGGATAATTATTTTCAATTAAAATAAACTGTGCCTTACAGTAAAAAATATCAAAAAGTAATCTTAGGTTAGCACTTAAGATTCATTCATCTGAATCTGAAGCAAAATATATTAAAACGCTTGACTTTTTGCAAATTTAAATAGTGTGGTGGGTTTCGCTGTCTGATTGCCCTTTGTGGTGAAGGTGTGCGAAATTGACGTCGTTCATTTAACGTTGACAAATTAAAATTTAGGATTGGTTGTATTGCATTTGTCTCGGGTGCGTTTTTTCCTAATTTTCTTTTTCTGTTTAACTTTCTTGTTGTTTTTTTTTGTCTATTGCATCCTGTTTACGTTTTATTTTAAGGTTTTCTTTTTCTTTTTCTACTCTTCTTTGATGTTCCATAAATTCTTCTTCTTCTTGGTATCAAAATACCGTCTGTGCTCACATCAAAGTTCAAAATAACTTCTGATATTTTTGGGGATCTATATCATTATTCTCAAGAGTGGTATCTCCCAGCTCAAGGTTAACATTTTCTTGATTGTTTGAGTATTTTGGTGTAATATTCTGCCAATATAAAAAAAGGTTTTTCGTACTTTGGGTCACCAGTCCAAACTTTTCAGCCTCTTTAAAAGAATTTAGTGTAAGTGGCGACAATTTGGCTTCAAAATCGTGTCTGAAATTTTCTAATTCTTGATTATTAGCGCAAGTAGAATGATCAGCATCCGCAGTTCTGATTTTGTTTCGTCAAAAGTTTACTGTAGTCAATTTTGTTTGCGTTGAATGGATAAATACCACAGCATTTGAAGCCATTTTTAATAGTTTCGGGTTTTAAAAGATTTGTCGAACATTTTTGAACCTCTGGCGCAAAATCGGTACGTTTTAGTTTAGCGTAGTTATTTTTTAATCAAAAAAGTCATGGACAACGCTTCTCCAAGTACGTTTCACTGGCCTGAATACCGCAACATCTAGAGGCTGTAAAATGTGCGTTGAATTTGGCAGCAGAGGCAACAAGAATTATCCCTTTTTCTTTACAAAACATGCTCAAAGGTAAGGAAATGTGGAAGTATGTCCATCAAGAAATAACACCACCGGTAGCTGGATGTTATTTTTTAAGAGCCATGGGTAAAAAACATTAGTTATGTATTCAAAAAATGTTTCCATGTTCATCCACCCTGATTCATTTGACCCAAGTCCCCACCAAGCTGGTACGGTGCATTTGAGGTTAACCTTTTATACGGGAAAAGAACCATTGGGGGAGCGATCTCGGCATCAGCTGACACATTAACCTAGACAGTTAGACATTCTTTTTCATCGTTGGCTATGCGATTGTATACACGTTTGCTGCCTCTTAAATCTTGATTTTCCTTGGGACTCAGAAAAAAAGCCGTCTCGTCACAATTGACAACATTTCATCGAAAAATTGATATGAAAATTAAAATGCCATTTATGTTTTTGGGCTTCCCGGATGTGAATTACGCTTTTTTAGATATTAATTACTCTCAAAATAACGACATAGAAAAAAAATTACTCTGTAGGTGTTTTAGATAATATTCCTTTTACCACTATTTTTTATTTTTAAATTAATTTCTGGACGTACAGTCGCCGTCAGATATATCGTAGCAGACAAGATGACCAAATATATCTGAACAAATTAAAATGTCAATAAGTTCTGAACGCTACAAGTAACCATTAATATCTGAACATTCAGTACTGCATAAATATCTGAGCAGGTGCCAGTCATTAACTTCTGAACATACAACTAACCAATAATATCTGAACACTCAGTACTGCATTAATATCTGAGCAGATGTCAGTCATATATCAGGATAAACAAAGTACGTAAGGAAAAGAAACAAAGTGTCATTACATATTTGAATCTGAAAATTATTTTTAAAAGTGTGTGGCCAGGATGTAGGCATTAACAGTAATTGGAAACTAAGGAGTTTCATAAAAAAAAACAAGATATTTATTACCAACGAGCGGTCACGAAGCGAACATGTTAAAGATGATTGTATTCGTTTATATGATGAGATTGATGATTTTTCATTCATTCATTCAGGTGATTCAGAGACACTTTTTACTTTTCGAATAACTGCTGTAACAAAAAAGTTGATGTCGCAAAAATGGCCGCCAATTTGTTTTTTTTCTTTAAATGTCGACCTCGATGGCGCAGTGGCTTAGGTGTTCGCCCGAAGCGCGAAAGGTCCCGGGTTCGATTCCCGGTCAAGTCAACTTAGGAAATTGCATTTTCTAAGTTGTCTTGGGTCTGGGTGTGCTGGGTTGACGCCCCCAGTTAAATTGTCAACTGGTACTCATAGTACAGGGGTTGCCCTAGTTTGAGACCAGGTTGATTGGTGTGATTGTCTGGCGCATTTATTTATTTTATTATTTATTATATCAAAAACCTATTATTTTTTGATATGATTAATTAAAAAACTCTCAGGGTTGTCGAAACTTTTTCCGCAAAAATAATCCCCAACACACCAAAAACAGCCCTTATCAGTGAGTCAGTCATTGGTAATCGAGCTTTATATAAATATTATGTTGAGCGACGAACGCGACGTTGCCAAATTGATTTCTAAAACGATAGGCAACCTCGCATTGGTATTGACGTGCGTGAAGGATGACAGTTCAGATATTATTGGTTATTGTATGTTCAGAAGTAAATGACAGCATCTGCTCAGATATTAATGCAGTACTGAATGTTCAGATATTATTGGTTAGTTGTATGTTCAGAACTTATTGACATTTTAATTTGTTCAGATATATTTGGTCACCTTGTCTGCTACGATATATCTGATGGCGACTGTACAATATACCCAAAAAAAAAACTCATTATTGACAAAATTGACAGATGACTAATAAACAAATATGAAGTCAGTCAAAATATTACAATAAATTGATAATTTATTCGGCATAAAAGAAAGTAAACTAAAGTATTAAACAATAATGAGATCAGTCAGACCAAGACCGCAACGGGACCCTATGACATTGTGCTTCGTCCCTAAATGTAAATAAAAATAGAGCTCTTACTTCGCCAGACAAACATTTCTTTCGTGTTCCTGATCGGAATAAAGCAAGTTGGTGCATTGCTGTTGGTAGAGCAAACGTAACAAAAGGAACACTATATGTGTGTGAGGATCACGTAACATATGATGTAGTTAATAAGTTGTGGTCTAATAAATTTACAAACTCTAATAGTACAAAATTATTAAACACAATCATGAAACAATATTTAAGTACAAGTTTAGTTTTATTTACTTAGCCATTTGTAAAAATTTCTTAAAAATAAATTGTTCGCATCCTCGTCGATTACAGCCAACACGATGTATGGCTGCGTACGCACTTTGTGTTCCGGTAATAACCGGCACTTCACGGTGCAAATAGCTCCTGCTCTTTCAACTGTACAAACCCCACTGCAGATTCTACATAGTCATCCTGGACGACATGAGCATTTTCGCACCACTAATTTCAGCGACATTATAGTTCTCATCTTCACGAATGAGTTCTAATAACATTATTAAATCTACCTTGGGTAGATTACGACTGTCTGCCATAACAAAACCTTCGTCTACTTTCATAATTATTCAGTAATATCCACGAAACAAGCAAAATCAACCTATCTTCAACGAATCTCCAACAAATCTCTTCGATTTGAATTTGATTGACATTTGACAGGGACTGGACTTTTTTTAGGCCAGCAAAAGGCAAAGAAATATTACGATAACACCTACAATGGTACTTACGTCGTTTTAGAATGAGCAAGTTTTAAAATAATAATTTATCATATTAAACATTTAAATTTAAAAAAATAAAAAAACACGTATACAATATTTTTAACTCTAGTTTACAGTCCAATTATCAAAATGAAGAAAATTTACCTACTTAATGTTGTCAATTGAAAATTATCTTTGGGTTACAATTGAAATATCTTTGAAAATTATCTTTGGGTTACAAATGAATTTTACTGTTAAAATATAATGCATTTTACTTGTATAATTATGTAATATTCAAACACAATGTATTTTGTATGTGAATAAATAAATTGAATTGAATTGAATTGAATTGAATTGAATTGAATTGAAACTTAGGATTTCACTTCAATGGATCCCACAACGAAGCGACAACCACCTGGTTTGACAAGCTCTCAAAATTTTGTGAGGTTTGACTTCATGGAAGCTTTGAAATTCTTTGAAAGCAGCAGAGTTTCTAGGACTCCTCCCAAAATGAAGTCGACCAAATAAGCAAAACGTATTATAAACTTGGGCTCACAGAACTGATCTAGCAACTCTGTTTTCTTTGTTAATTAAGAATCTTACTTCCTCTTTTAGTTCGTACCTCGACAGCATGTTTCCTTTCGAAAGCCAACGAACGTCTGTGTGGAAAAGCAGAAATAGAAATATTCTTTATTCAATTTAAGTCCTTATAGAACATTTATGAATGTCAAATATTATGTAAGCTACCGCTGCTTATGTCAGAACACAACTGTTTAGAGTACTGAGTGCGCTCTTTTTAATGAAGTTAACTACTCTTATAGCTGTTTTCAGAGCCATAGTAAAACATTCCGTGAGCGTTTTAGCAGCCAATGCTTGACGGTGAATAACGCAGTGCGTCGTAATTGCGGATGGATTTTTCTAGTCAAGAATGTACATTAAGTCTTTCTTCTCTTACAGTACGTAAGACCTTCTGGGTCAAAGTTCATTTCATTGTTAAGTTCAGTTTGTTTTTTCTTGGAGATCTTCATGGGGGACATTGCTTGCAAAAAAATATTTTATTTTTAATAAAGAGGTAGAATAGAAACTTTATGAATTTCGTTATTAGCAGTGCTTTAAATGTGCATTTAAAGGTGTGGCAATCAGGGTCTTTATTTCCGTAGCTGCTCTGCCCTCACTGCTACGAGTCCGTATTTGTATATTTCCTCGTCAATGGGTTTGCACTCACTAAATCTAAATTATTCATCTCAGTGGGTTTTGTTTTACAAATATCACATGTTGCTGATGAAGTTCCTGAAAAGTATGATGTGATCTTTCCATCAATAATTGTAAGAAGTTGGTGAGTCACCGAAACTTCATTGTAAACTGTTGGTGTTAGATTGGAAATTTCTGATTCAAAAGATGACATTTTATTCATGATATTCATTTCAGTCTCTTTCATGAAGGCAAACAATATACGACGACAATAAAAAGTCGAAGAAGGTTTATTATTTTCCCATCACCATCACGAAAACGAAGACAAAGGGGAATGGGACTTGCCATGAACACACTGGAAAGATCTTGATCATGCCAAAGTTTCTTCCTCTGCTTCACCAGCGGTATTTGGTGTTTGGCTATGAAAAATAGGAAATGTAATTGTTAAATATTATGCTTTTATATTGGCAACACTTGGTTACTAGGTAACCGTTAGAAATAAAAGACTGTGTGTGAAAATTGGAATTGCAAAATGATGTAACGATATTTGCTTGTGAATAAATAAAAGTCTCTATATTACTGTAGCGGGCTGTATTATTACGATTTTATGATGGTAGCAGAGCGTGGTTGCTTGCTACAGTAAAAGAAACTATGAAAGAAGTGAATTAAAAAGTTGTGCGAAGAAACGTGAGAAAATGGCAAAGGCAAGTGAGATAAGTATTCCACTATTTGACGGCGCAGAGTACAGTAGCTGGAGAATACATATGTTAAAATTCATGCAATACAAAAGGTGCAAAGATGTAGTAATGAGGAAAATGAAGTCGTCTGATGATGAGGAGAAATAGCTGGAAAAAGATATCCAGGCTACAAATGATATTTACGGCGCAATCACGAATAAGCAATGGAATACATAAGTGAGCTTGACACGGCATATGATATTATCAGTAAATTCGATGAAATGTATTTGAAAAGGTCAACAGTGTTAAAAATTGTGTGCCGACACAACTTAGAGACTATCAAGCTTAAGAACTATCCTGAAGTCACCATTTTTTTTGTGCCTTTGAAAAGGCGCTGAACGAGCTTAAGCAGGCGGGCGCATCTTGTGTATCCAATTACAGTGATGCGTTGTCAAGCTGTACCCAAGCCAAGTGGTAACTAAGCTGTAGCCGAGTTGGCGCCAAATTGTGCCCAAATTGCAAATACGTTGTGAAATGGCAAAGCCGTACTTTAATCTGACCAAAATACTGGCGAAGATGAAGTCTAAACGGCCTCAGGGCAGGAGTAACAATATTTTTTTTTATACTAGAGGCGGCAAACGAGCAAGCGGGTCACCTGCTGGTAAGTAATCACCGCTGCCCATAAACATCTGCGAGATTGCATATTGATTATGAATTTGCGGAAAATTGCTGGCATGAGCTGGATGCAACTAGCCGAGGAGCGATTATTACAATTCTGATGTTTGCAGCTCATGCTGAAGGTTATTGATGCTTCTTTTGGCACTCTTGGGATAAAAACATATGTTTTTCTCTGGATCAATTTATTGATTGATCCGGGTTCCACTTTAACCTTGTCATCGTCCAATACCACGAATGCTTCACCATCGGAATTGTAATGCAGATGTAATGTTTTCTTTGTTATTTTGCATTCCCAATCCATAGTGCATGTTTGTCTCCAGTCAGTGGTCCACCACATGTTGAGATACTTGAATGATCTCTCTGAAACCCAATCATCAGTTGCGTCCGAGTGACAATAATCTGCTCCAGACCCCCAACAATCACTATTTGGGGCGCATATTTTTCCAATTTTACACTTATTATTCTCTACCCACTGAGCTGACTCCGTAGCATCTGGGTGCATGAATTTCCTCCCTATTTCCTTTGCCTTCGGCCCATAATTATGTTCAATGATATTTTTCTCTAGACATTATAATATGCTACTATATCATTCTTTACAAAAGTAAAAGGTTCTCTCACATCATGTTTTTCAACAGTTCTTCTTCTTCTTCGTACGGGCTTTTCCGCAATTAGGCTGCAACTGTGCCCATTTCGCGTGCGGAGGGTGACGTTGACCGGTCTTCATTCCAACCAGCCAAGTTCCTCCAGGAAACCTGCCAGCGCCTTCGCGCTGCTGAAGATTTCCCGGAGACTACCTGGATTACCCAGGTAGTGCGCCCGGCAGCTGGCCACCCCTCTGCACTCCAGCAGGATGTGGGCGGCTGTCTCGTCCTTCTCCATGCATGCTCTGCATAGAGGGCTGTCTGTAACACCTAGGTTGAAAAGATGTTCAACAGTTGTCATTGTTATATTTTCTTCAACGAGCTTAATATAATTCCCGCATGAGTACTCACAACTATAACCTTTACCATCACCCTCTTTTGTTGGTTTGCCTGCAACTAATGGGATTGTGAAGATGCATTATGTGATAGGAATCGGAATCCATCGACAGAACTTTTTAAAAGCTCGTTCCTCTACAATTGAAAACGGATGGAACGAGTCTACCTGAAAACATTTTAATTAAGGTTTAGCAAAAGGTTGGCAGCGCGCTTGTAACTCCACTGGTGTTGCAAGTGTCCATGGGCGGCGGCAATTGCTTACCATCAGGTGATCCGCCTGCTCGTCTGCTACCTATCACATAAAAAAAAAGCATAGGTATCAAGCGGTACTTGTTCTTCATGGTTTTGTGAATATTTTGGAATTCACCAATCCCACAACAGCATGTAATAATGTCAAATCAAAATTTTTTTCTTGATAAATGGTTGTGAAAGAATGAAATTTAGGCAAAACATGTCTTAAAACTAATATTACTTACCAATAGAGCTGTGGAATCCATGAAGTATTTCCTTGGTCGAAAATAGGCAGGGGTAGCCAGTTGCGAGTCTGTTTCCATGTGCATCGAACTGACTACGGTCAAAGTGGTTTTGACAAACACATAAACGAACCAACTGGTGTTTAGTGACACCACTTACCCCTATATTATAGGGTACTAAAAAAAGGCGATGAGTCCGATCGGTAGATGTGCAGTTTAATATGCAACATTTTCTCACACCCACTGCGAAGTCATAAGCAATGATCCAACCCGTTCAACTATGTTATATTAGCGACGAAGTTTACGGAAAAACTCACTGAACAATTGTAACAAAGATAATATAATCACTTGAATTTATTGTAAAAATGTAAACACAAGTCGAGAAAGTTTTGGATTGTCAACGCAAATTGAAAAAAAAATATGGCGGTACAGTAAAAAATGGCGACCAATAGGAAAATAGCTCAGTAGCTTGGCGCCCCTTAGCGAAACTATGTAGAGTGTCACAGGCCTGGTATGTACCGATGTGAAGCATTTGCGACAAAATCTATTATCGATAACACATTTCCAGCGACCATCGAGAGAAAGGGACTTAAAGTCCTTGCAGTAAACTTAGGGAGGCAACCATCAACTAGCGGTTCCTAAGCAGGTGACACGGGACATCCCCTTTAAAATTATCATCCACCGCTTGATTATCTTCATAGGTGGCTGCATGCTTTAGGAGTCGAGTCCGTTACCAAGAATGCTCAGCACACACTAAATCCACACGAGCACAAGCGCCATCGCGGTGACTGCAGAATGAGCTCTATGAGCTATGGGAGGACTGTATGATAAATTAAAAGATTATTTAAATGTAAATAACAAAATAAAAACGAACAAACCACCGCTACACTTACTTGACAGCTGTCAACAAAACCAAAAACGTAAACACAGTTTTCTTCTTAAAAAGTGGCTTTCTAACCAGCCTGTAGTCGACAAGCTCTGTGCTGAAGTGTGTGGTGCCTATTTTCAGCGGGGCAACCTTCGACTTCGCATCGCTTCTTGCAAAGTATGTACCAATGTGAACCCTTCAAGCATTTGCGACAAAATCTGTTATCGATAACACATTGCCAACGATTATAGAGAGAGAGGGACTTAGAGAAACAGAAACATTATTTATTTGCTTAATACACATTTGATACATAGATGTTATGGTAAGTATCATGGACACGGTATCCAGCCTGCCAGCAGGCGCGCAAATATGTTAAATTTATATGACACAATTGTTATATTTAAAAGATAATAATTATATTACTTACATTGTAATAAAATTTAACAAAATTTGTATTTGTTATTCAAAATATAAAAATATTATGTATTCAAGTAGAAGTTTTTTTTTACAGAATCTTATACCTAATAAGTTTTTTATACAGTTAAAATATAGTATGTTGCAAGTGTCCTTGCAATCGCTTAATTCATGTTTAGTTTTTGAACAAAATCGACATAGGCCAACGAAACCTTTTGCTTTAGAAGTGATGACTGCATAGACTTTGAATGGTTTGGCCTTAGAATAATAACTCTATAGAAACCTAATACGTCCGCACAATTTAAGCTTAGTGGGTGGTACCCTAATTGGCGAAGGGATCCACCGAGCTCCTTAGTGTCAAATGTCACAGCGACCCGAACGTGTCTCCCGAAATAAAAATAATTATGACGGTTTGTGCCGTTAAATCGTGTCACAATAGAAATTAAAGGGAAAATAAGAATGATATTATCACTTTTCACAGGCAAGCTTTCAATATTTCATTGTATCTTGTAATTTTTTCATTCAAATAGAAACGTTTATTTTCAATGTTCAGTGTTGCCCAATTGAGAAAAATATTTTCCCATTTTTCCTGACTTTTATCCAGCTAATTAATTTTTAAAACAATTATTGCTAAAATATTTTCCTAATGTAAGTACCGACGACATACATTCGACTGAGGGGCATTTCTCGTGCGCTCGACATTGAAGTCGAATTAGATAAGTCGAAGTAGTTCAATGTCGAGTGCTCGCGGAATAAATTTAACAAAAATACTCTTTGTTTTCTTCTATTCATATCAGTTTAATCATTTTATATTTATACCACATAAAAAACATTACCTACCCTAACCAACACTATTATTAATTGTGTTTGCCTGAAGGTTGGGTGGTATGTAGTACATACTATACCTTCGGTGGTACATACTATGTACCACCGAAGTTGTACGTTAAATTTCTATAAAACCTATTGCTTATGTCGTAGTTTTTGTTAACGTATCTATTAGATCTATCTCGCAATAAACTTTACATTACTTGTTCATACCACGCTGACCAACATTTTACGACACATTAGAAATCACTATTGAGGCGTCCGATTTATTTCCCAGTTTTCGGGGAAACTGTACCTTCACTAGCAACATTACAAAAGTGTCAGTACGGTGCGCAGTAGGCTGCGTGAATTTTTTTGTGTCTCATTTTTGACAGAGCTCTAGTATGGAGACTCTCCTTCTATAGAGTTATTATTCTAAGGGGACATCATAATTGAAATAGACTATAATATCGTACAGGCTGACGTCCGGGATATCTTCGGTGTTGTGCCGGGTTAATTTTTTTATTTTGAATCACAGGTTTACATAAGTATTAGCAAATTTCAAGGACTGGTCAGATACAAAATCGGTGACAGCATGATAGCATTTCTGGACCAGGAATTCACGGAGTTTAATTTTAAATGGCACTAGTTCCTTAATGGTGCGAATACATTTAGGATGTTGGTTATATTAATAATTATATACTTTTTCATTCGTCACTTGACGGGAGCATTAGTGACAGCCCACAAATTAAATGTAATGAAGCGATCAATACTCACTATTCATATTTATCTTGACACTAGCTGCCGCCCGCGACTTCGTCCACGTGGAAAAGTAACTTTTTACCCCCCTTTTAACCCCTTACAACCCCCTTAATATTATTATGTTGATACAACTTAAACAAATTATTTCGACCAAATTTGGTACCATAAAAACGGTCATTGTGACTAAACCTTAAAAGATAGACATATGCCGTCGCGGACTTTTTTTTAGATCATGTATAGAGGAATAATTCTTTCATACATATTTTTTGTGTATCTTGAACCGTTTTCGCAGCGCACGCAAAGAAAGCCTTCAAAAATGAATAATTTTCCCCGTTTTTTACACATTTACCGCTCTGTCTTTGCTCCTATTGGTCATAGCGTAATGTTATTTAGCCTATAGCCTTCCTCGATAAATGGACTATCCAACAAAAAAAGAATTATTCAAATCGCACCAGTAGTTTCGGAGATTAGCGCGTTCAAACAAACAAACAAACAAACAAACTCTTCAGCTTTATTATATTAGTATAGATTTGTTTCTAATGGTGCTTTCAACAAAGTGTTGTACGCCTCGCAGGTGTGTATGGAGGAGTGGAGCGCACGCGTCGCGTTGCTGACCTCTAAGGTCAACGATCTCTTTGCTCTCGTTGGTTGGAATTTGCCGGCATCTAATGTCGACAGCACTCTTTGCCCTTGGACCCACTGAATTCGTGGATTGGGGTTACCTGTAAAGTAAGCGTAAGTTAAAAAGTAGCAGAGAATACATTTAGGATGTTGGTTATATTAAGGCAGTCGTATTTATATACTTTTTCATTCGTCACTTGACGGGAGCATTAGTGACAGCCCACAAATTAAATGTAATGAAGCGATCAATACTCACTATTCATATTTATCTTGACATTTGTTTCTAATGGTGCTTTCAGCAAAGTGTTGTACGCCTCGCAGGTGTATATGGGGAGGAGTGGAGCGCACGCGTCGCGTTGCTGACCTCTAAGGTCAACGATCTCTTTGCTCCCGTTGGTTGGAATTTGTCGGCATCTAATGTCGACAGCACTCTTTGCCCTTGGACCCACTGAATTCGTGGATTGGGGTTACCTGTAAAGTAAGCGTAAGTTAAAAAGTAGCAGCCCACAAATTAAATGTAATGAAGCGATCAATACTCACTATTCATATTTATCTTGACATTGTTTCTAATGGCGCTTTCAGCAAAGTGTTGTACGCCTCGCAGGTGTATATGGAGGTGTGGAGCGCACGCGTCGCGTTGCTGACCTCTAAGGTCAACGATCTCTTTGCTCCCGTTGGTTGGAATTTGCCGGCATCTAATGTCGACAGCACTCTTTGCCCTTGGACCCACTGAATTCGTGGATTGGGGTTACCTGTAAAGTAAGCGTAAGTTAAAAAGTAGCAGCCCACAAATTAAATGTAATGAAGCGATCAATACTCACTATTCATATTTATCTTGACATTTGTTTCTAATGGTGCTTTCAGCAAAGTGTTGTACGCCTCGCAGGTGTATATGGAGGAGTGAAGCGCACGCGTCGCGTTGCTGACCTCTAAGGTCAACGATCTCTTTGCTTTCGTTGGTTGGAATTTGCCGGCATCTAATGTCGACAGCACTCTTTTCTTTGCCCTTGGACCCACTGAATTCGTGGATTGGGGTTACCTGTAAAGTAAGCGTAAGTTAAAAAGTAGCAGCCCACAAATTAAATGTAATGAAGCGATCAATACTCACTTTTCATATTTATCTTGACATTTGTTTCTAATGGTGCTTTCAGCAAAGTGTTGTACGCCTCGCAGGTGTATATGGAGGTGTGGAGCGCACGAGTCGCGTTGCTGACCTCTAAGGTCAACGATCTCTTTGCTCTCGTTGGTTGGAATTTGCCGGCATCTAATGTCGACAGCACTCTTTGCCCTTGGACCCACTGAATTCGTGGATTGGGGTTACCTGTAAAGTAAGCGTAAGTTAAAAAGTAGCAGCCCACAAATTAAATGTAATGAAGCGATCAATACTCACTATTCATATTATCTTGACATTTGTTTCTAATGGTGCTTTCAGCAAAGTGTTGTACGCCTCGCAGGTGTATATGGAGTGGAGCGCACGCGTCGCGTTGCTGACCTCTAAGGTCAACGATCTCTTTGCTCCCGTTGGTTGGAATTTGCCGGCATCTAATGTCGACAGCACTCTTTGCCCTTGGACCCACTGAATTCGTGGATTGGGGTTACCTGTAAAGTAAGCGTAAGTTAAAAAGTAGCAGAAAATAGGTATGTAGGTAAAATTACACTAATATCCTACACCAGCGTTTCCCAAAAGCCGTTTACCTAAAAAATAAGAAACAGCTGCATACTTACACTAACAAGATATTAGTACCTAGTACTAATAAACGTGTCTACTATTAATAAATGTGTACTTATTTTATTTAACCTTAATGGAACCAGCTTGAGTTGGAAAGTAGGTACTTAGTGGGTCACGAAGGGTCAGTGTGAAACACCTCTACCATCCCCTTCAAAACAACTCTACCATCCCCTTCAAAGTAGTCCCCTTGGGCAGCTATACAACGATTCCAGCGCGTTTTCCATGCTTCGTAACATTTCTGGAACGCTTCGACTGGGATGTCCCCGATCACCCTCGTCACGGCCGCCTGGATGGCCTCAATGGACTCAAAATGGGTTCCTTTGACCACCGATTTTGTTCTAGGGAACAAAAAAGAGTCACAGGGTGACATATCGGGTGAATAAGGCGGTTGTTGGAACACGGCGATCCCTTTAGAGGCCAAATACTGGGTCACGCTGAGGGCGGTGTGGCACGGCGCGTTGTGATGCAGGATCCAGTTACGAGCGATGTCTGGGCGCACTCTGTTGACTCGTTTTCGCAATCTTTCGAGTACTTGGCAATAGTAGACTTGATTTACGGTTTGCCCTGATGGAACAAATTCTTTGTGAACGATTCCACGGCTATCAAAAACCACCTCGACTGGTCTCCCGCTCCGCGCCTCGTCTTCCACACTTTCACGCCCCTTTTTAAACTCTTTATGCCATCGTAACACCTGGGCACGACTAAGAGCACTATCACCATGCACTTTTACAATTTTTGCGTACGTTTCCGAAGCTGTTTCGCCCAATTTGTCGCAAAATTTTATCGCGACGCGCGTTGCTCTTGATTTCGTTTTTCCATTTTCGTGACGAGCACTACGAACACACGTTTACTCAACACGACACAGCAGGCGAACTAAACAAGCTAGAGCGATGGAAAATATATCAATGGAGAGGGGAGGGGTGCGAGGAGAAGGGTAAGGGGATTTCAAGGTCGCAGGATTATCACGATCGCGGCAATAAAATCTGTCTCATTACTTTATTGTCACACCTCGTATTTGCCCGATATACCTGGAGGGGCGTGTAAATAGCCTATTAGGCCTCCAGGCGGGGAACGTAAATCGTAGGTAATGCGGATCGCGGAGGGGTTGTGACTGATTGGGCTTACCTGGTGCTGGAGTGACCACTTCTCCGTTCTTCGGGCGTCGCACCGCACAGAGCACGAGCACACAGATTAAAAGTCACACACAAACAGTCACAAATAGTAATTATTAGTTATATTAGCGGCGCGGAGAAAAAATATGTGTCGCGGGAGCGCATTCGAAACAGAAGAAGAGAGATAAGTTATGATAAGTAATAGTTTTTTATTGAGTGACAGCCGTAATAGACAATAAAGAAGAAAAAGTCCCGGGAAGGTCGGTTGCTCTGGTGTGCAGCGCTAACCCTAGGTTCGGCATCGCGGACCACACACCAGCTCCAGTGAGGTACTCCCCGAGCCCATTACAGCCAATCCCCCGCTTTCCATAGGCAACTCGCCTAACCAATACCCTCTTTGAAAAATAGAGTGGCGGAGACAACTTGTTCAATAAAACAAGTTGATCCTCGGCACCCTTGTTCCCTTTTAAGATTTCTCCTGACAGACTTAATTCATTTGTCCATTTCATTTGACAGAAAATCTAACAGAGGTTTGATGAATCTATTTCGATCGGTATTGACAAAAATGGCGTTAGGGTCATTTGTAAGAAAAATTTAGTAAAATTAACAAAAATCTATCGCGACTCATAAATTTGCCAAAATTTAAGTTAAATAAAACATCCTGTTTCCAATAATCGTTTACCCTGTTAATTCAATATGACCCATATGAAAAAGGAGCCCCAAATAATATACATTTCGTCAACTGTAGTATCCTTCCATTGCGATAAGCGATTATCGATGGATCTCTTTTCTTTCTCTTACTACTGAAAGATCTTCTCGCCGGATGTACCGGCCACAGCCACTTGGACGTCAGCAGACGCCACTTCTTCCATATTCACAACATCCGAATCGCATGCATTATCAAAGTCCGTTGATCGAGCCAATAAAACGTAAGGGTTTTTAGAAGTCTGGGTTTTCGTATTTGGGTTATGGTAAACGATACAGCACAACTTTTGTTTACAGATAAACTTAAACCATTGTTATCTAACCATATTTTTAAAAGTTTTATTGAGGAAGATTGGATGGAACTGCCAGAAACATAGAACAGTAAATCGTCTGCATATTGTAAGACATTAAGGTTGTATGAGCCAGTCGCTGAAGTTTCTAAATCATAGGTGTAAATGCCCGATATACACCTTTGAAAAATTTAGTGGCGGATACAACTTGTTCAATAAAACAAGTTGTTCCCTGCCACCCTTGGCCCCTTTTAACCCTTAAATGCATGATTTTCTTCTGTCTTTCTTGGACCATATCTCACATTCATCGTAATTTTGATTGCAATAACATGTAGACATCATGAGAACTAGCTTATATCAAGCCACATTGTACCTGCGACTTTGTTATCTTCTCAGACTTTGATTTCACTACTTCCTCTTGGTTTCTTCTTAAATGTTTTTTCTTCTGTTAGAACACAGTCTTTCGGAACTCTATTCTTCATAATAGAACCTGTACCATGAGATCCAAGCCTTAATAACTTGTCACAAAGATTTGTAGTTGTGAAGAACCGATTAAAGAATAGCAAATGTCCGGGAACCAATGTTCTTGTCAGATGAATAATAGCAGATTCCCCCAAACTAAAGCCTCTGTTGATGAGGTCAGGAAATGTAGTGTCTCCTTGATGAACAGCCATGTCGCAAACAACACCTTTTGGTGAAGCTAAGACGAAGACTTTGAGGCCCACTGAGTTGGGTTTATTATTGCAGTACTGACGCATTACATTTTCATTACATTTTCCTGTAAAAGGGATTATCATTTCGTCAATGCTCGTTTCCTGAGGACGATTTTGTTCATGACATCCAGATAGTATGCAGTCAAATAAAGGTTGGATTTTCCAAATTTTGTTGTTTTTGTTCTGGCGTAACTTCAGCATCATAGACACATTTTAATCTCAATCTGATAAAGAAAAATCTATAACGTGTCATAGCCATGACTGTCAATGGTACTTTCCATTTTTCTGACCAATACATAGATATCTGCGGGTAATTACTGGAAGGCTGTAAATTGTTGCTTTAAACTTATTCCTATAAACTGCACAATATGATACGTAGTTCCGTTTTACATTCATTTTTATAAAATAAAATATTAAATAGCAAAGCGCGCGGCCTCGACCACAGACCTTGACAGTTCGACAATCTTATGTCATAGGCTAGGTTTAATGTGGTTGAAAAGGCGTATTTCCCTGTTAGTGCGCATGCGTGAGTACATGACACGTTATATAAGGAAAATGCCCGATATACCTTTGCAAAAATTGGGTGGCGGAGGCAACTTGTTCAATAAAACAAGTTGTTCCCAGCCATCCTTACCCCTTTTAGGGAATCTCCTATGACAGATTTATTATTAAATTTCATTTGAATAATAAATAAATCGTACTGATAATGCAATAACTGAGATCTCTTATACAATCGGAAAAAATCTCATCATCGCGATGTATTATGTAAATTAGTATCGATTATGTACAATGCCATCTATCGACATGGAAACATTATCTTCTTCTCGGTTGAGATATTCGCTTTTTCTATCCAATCAAAAACATTAAAACGCTATTTGGAGGACCCGCCACTCGCCCTTGGATGTATCTACCGTCGCAATTGAAGATCTACAATAACGATGGTCGATAGATCTAACCTCCTGTCAGTTTGTTTGTAACCCTTGGGACACGTTAACAAAATTTCGAATAATGTCTAAACGGAAATCAAAGAACGATATAATCTGTTGTGGATTATTTATGTGTCGTTGCTGTTGTTCATACATTTAATAACTATTCAATATCATAACCTGCAAAATATACAGTAAAACTTTTTTGTACCATCGTGTCGACTTATAACAAGGATAATAGACAAGCATCTGATCTTTTCTGTCAACGCCTTTCATATATTTATTATATTGTACTATGACCCAAGGTTTAGTTATAGTTTCACTCTTCCATTTCCTAACCTCTACAAAATTGGAGTGATGCTCCGTGGAGATCTTATAAACATTGCGTTTGTCTTTATAATTTGTTACGCATACTCCACTGGAATTGTAAATTAGTAAAAATCTGCCCTTTCTCTAGTCTTGATTTTGTTATGGAAGGGTTGCCTGATCTGTTGGGTCTAAGAGTGCCAGTTACTTACGTAAGTTTTTTTAGCGAACAGATTTTCTGAAAGAGAAACACTATTATAAAAAATATCCATGTAGGTATAAAGCGTGTCTTAAGTTGAGCTAATCTTCCATAAGCATTACAACAACTTTATCAGCATGGCCTTTCTCCTTAAGGGCTCTATCGTGACTGCCACAATGCATGTGCATTTTCTGAGTTATGCCGTTAGTGTCCGTAAGCACATACATCTTAACGCCATATTTATGTCTTTTCCCCTGGATGTATTGTCTAATTTTTAGACGACCACTATAAAATGACGCTTTCGTCTATAGTTAGATTTCTAGGAGGCATAACCAAAGTTTTCATAATGTTGTTGAAAAAATCTTACAGAGGTTTGATAAATCTATTTCGATCGGTATTGACGAAAAAGGCGTTAGGGTCATTGTAAGAAAAATATCGTAAAATTAACAAGCATCTATCGCGACACATAAATTTGCCAAAGGGTAAGTTAAATAAAACATCCTGTTACCAATAATCGTTTACCCAGTTTAATTTACCTCATGACCTATGGGTGGATTTCATATGTGAAAAAGGAGCCACAAAAAAATATACATTTCGTCAACTGTGGTATCCTTCCATTGCGATATCTGACTATGTTCATGCGAGCTTTCCAACAAAACATGCATGGCATGGGTATTCACACCTGCGACTAAAAATGACATAAAGTTTGTAGGGCAGGTGACCCGGTTTTGGCCATTTTAAGAATTTTGTAGACTTTGAGGCTATATCATTTTACAGTTTTTGTTATCACGGACATATTTCTTGTAAAAAGTGATTAAATATGTAAAATCTAGCCTAAGGATACATTTTTTTTGGCTCAAATCAGGATGTCTCGCCATAAATCCATCGAACCAGGACCTTGAAGGTCTATCATTTATGAAAGGTGTAGCAATTTGGCCCTTCACAACAATTTCCTTAACAGAATCCAGTAATCCTTCCTTGTTGATAGGAAATCCAGCGCGAGCGCAATCTTTGATCCATAAGACAAGTTCGTTTTCTATTTGTCTTCCAAGAACTGACTGGGGCCCTACATGTCCTGAAGTTTCAGGCGCTTTTCCAGAAATTTTGTGACGCAAAGTCGTTCGAGGTACGTTAAAATCTCTACTAGCAGTGGCCACGGGCATCCCATTCTTTATTGCGTTCAACGCTAATGTTATTTTATGCGGTGAGTACTGGAACAATTTTCTTTTCACGACACCGATTTTTTTAGTATTTGGTTTCGATGGAGGCATTATAATCGTAACTATGAAAAGGAATAGATTACTTATATCAAAATAGCTAAGTAATTAAGTTGAAAAATCACGATAAAAACTAAATGGCCAAAAGTGGGGTTCTACGTGCACCACTTTTGGCCAGTTATGTGGCCAAAGATGGGAAAATTCATTAATTTTGCTCCATTAGTGGCCACCTCTCATAACCTCACTTAATAAACAAATAGCGATAAAATATCATTAGTACCACTTAGACAGTGTATTCTTTATGAAGGATTAACATAAACATTAAAATAAATAAGAATGATTTAAAAAATAATGAATGATTACTCACCCGCTCGCCTTAGCCTTTTTGCTAAGACTTAAAACAATTGACGCTCGTCAAAAACTAATGACTTGTTGGATTGAAGTGAAGTTTGACACATCAAAGCTGTTAACGCTATCAGTGTTGCCAATATTAGATATTTTTATTCCCGTAAACCATAGAGTAATATATTTGTCTTTGCCTTAGTTATAACGATTTGAAGTTCTAAATGGCCACAAAGGGGTCGGTGGCCACAACCGGGTCACTTGCCCTATTAGTTCCAGGAGAAAATGTAAAAATAAACTAATTTGATTTAAAGCACTTGGGGTTTATTCATTAAAAATTCGTTCTACTTGCTTCCATGTTGTGAGACAAATAGGATCTAACTCCATGATACTCAACTCTACTATTGCTTGTCTGTAGCTAGCCACATGTAATTTCCATACATTTATAGGTTAAGTTAGTTTCAACATTGTGACTCGGGTATTTTTTATTGTCTGTACTTGTCTATTGCGTTCGGTTAGCTACGTTTAACAGATAATAAATATGACTATTTGCGTATGGTTATTACAAAGTTAGCTGTAAAACGTGATAACTGGGCCTCATATATCAGTTCATCGTTTATTTGAACGCTCGATTGGCGAGTTTTAGCAGTTCGCTTGGACTCTGCGTCATGCTGCGATCAGATGAAGTAGGTTTTTGTTAAACTTTTTTATACGTTTGTTGAAAGTTGTATGGAAACTTTCCGCGTAGTTGTTGCTCGTGCGGTGTCTCTCTCCAAAAATCGACCAGTTTGATGTTTTCAGGAAGTATCAGTATCTTAGAAAAGGTTGATAGGTGTTCTTGTTAAATTGTTGCTGGATGTATTCCCAACTTGTGGTTTAATTCTATGTCCAGCTGACGAGTGGATTCATGGTCGTTGCTTTCTTGACCTTAAGAGTTGCATTGGTCCTGATGTTCTCGTGCAACCTCTTTGCATCCTCCTCCTTCTCGCAGCTGAGGACCACCTTCCTGTTTTTGGACTTTCGGACCCTGTCGACAGTTACTCCTGTCGTGAAGTCCAGTTTACTCCGGATGTCCTCGATTACCCCGTCACCGCCCGGGTGGGGCCTGTGGCGCCTGGCTTTCGTAGGTTCTTGGTGTGTCTTCCTTTTCAGGCTGCATCTCACTTCCTTGACTCTGCAGCTGTGAGAATGACTTTTGGGGTGATGTCATTGAGGTATCCAGCAGGGACACGTCAGCCAGTTTTCTGACGTCCGTCCTGCGATGTTTTGCGCGCTACTGCCTGCGCATTCCTTAGCGACACCAACCTTCTCAGTCCGCCGGTCGCCGTCTTCTTGGCCAATCCTTGTTTGATGGCGACTGTCCTGCAGAGATCGCTGGTACCCTTTGCTGCAGCGCCGCTCTTCCTTTTTGTTATTTTGTGTATTGTTTGTCTGTGTTTCTGTGTTTGTTAGTGTTGCTCCTGGTAGGCTGCTCGCCTGAGTCGCTTGGGGGGCTTGGGTTTGAAGAGGCCCCCCGTTTTCTACCACCTCTGAAGTAAAACGTGCGGAGGTGGAAGTAGAGAGGGGCCGTTCGCCCACTTGCCGCATGACGGTGGCGTCATGGCTGGGGGAGACAGCCGGTTGCCCTTGCCAAGTCGTTCGCACTCTGCCTTACCTCTGAGGTTGTGGTAGGGGTGGTGTAGGAGACGGACGAAGGCGAAGACAATGCTATTTTTTATTGCTTATTCTAATTAATTCTAATGGAGACTTGATATTTCATGAGAGATGAAGGAACCCCAAAGGGTTGTTGGAGGGGGTTGGATTCCTCAAAATCCCTAGGGGCCAATCGACGGGGTTTTTTTTTTAAATACTATTACAATAATTCTAAAAAAAATATGCTGTTTACCTCGAAGTAAGTACTTTCAACTAAAACTATAGCGGAATCTGTATCATACATAGTTTTTTTAACTCGACCAACTTATGACGTGCAGTTGCACTAACTAAATGGTAATGTATTGAAATAACTACCTACAAACTATGAAAATAAGGTCTTCTGGCTACGGAACCCTTTCATGTGCGTGTCCAACACGCTCTTGGCCGGTTTTCTTTTACCTGCTTTTGAGCTAGGTAGTTTATTTTTTTATTTGCATGCAGTATTATTCTCTTACGAGTTTCCAATGGGGTAAATTCAGTCTTGTTCTTCTTGTTGCCATCAAAAGCTGAAACACAAAGTTAAGTATATTTTTAAACTTTCGGCGATTCGCCATCCGCCGCTGCTGCCAACTTGACGAACGAGCTGCGCCACCTTGAGACAGCGAAGCTGCAACTCCCACTGCACTCGTACATTGCGTCGCGATATGACCAAACGCATTGCATTTATAGCATTTTACCCCTTTCTCACATGCACTGGCGATATGGTCACGCTCCCCACACCTATAGCATCGTCGCATAGGCTTCTGAGGCACCTTCTTTGCCTCCTTCCTCGGTAGTTCAGCTTGCCGTTTACTCATTTTACTCTTCAGCTCTTCATATTGCGCTAGTTTCTCCTTTAGCACGCCGTACGTGGTTACGCCGTATAATATCGATTTGTTTGGTTCGAAGTCGATGATGCAGTCCACGATGTATGCTACCCTTAAATTGTTTAACATTCGGGTTATCGTTACTACCCCATTGTAGCCCTATAGAGGAAAAAAAAATTCTATGTGGTCTTGGCTGAGTTTATAAGTTGGTAAGTATACCAACTTGCCGGTATCAATTAAGATTTCAGACAAGTATTGTAGACTGTTAATGTTAATTAGAGTTCCAAGAAAACCGGTTTTGCACTTTGACTCGACTATTGGTTTTAAGTACCTGGTTATTAAAAAAGTTTCCCTTCCTTATTTTTTAGAGCAATCAAAAGTTGTAGTTTTTATTGATTTGGCCTCCTGTTGCAAAATGGCATAAAAAGCCTTATATTTTAATCTATGGATTCTTTTCTGAGTCATCGCTTGCTGTTTTTTGGCGGGATCGGTTTCATGTTTTATAGACTCTAAGCAAATGCAGGTGGAGCAAACATCAGTGCATGGGGTTTGAAAACCAATATTGTAGTAAGAGTTAAATATCTTGCGAAAAAACCCTTGCTTCACTTTCAAATCATTCTCGCGCTCATTATTATACCTACTAATGAGGTAAGTATGTATGTAGTTACGAACCTCTCATCCTGGCCCAGCATCACGTCTTCTTCGGTCATTCTTTCTCGGTTTTCGGTTCTCACTCTGAAAATAACAGCCGCTTTGAGACACGTAATAAAAGTACAGAAATAAAAACCCACAATTTTATTAAAATAATCAATTTTAAGTATTAATGTATCTATAACTTGTAGAGCAAATGCTTACTTACCACTAATTCTTCTCTAAAATTGTTCTTTGCTCGCACTCGTGCACAGCAGCAGCAGAGATTGATGGTAAAGCAAACAGGAAGTAGATAATTCATTCGTTACGGCGCTACCAACCGGATATAACTTAAATATTGTCACGTTTTGAGTTTTTTAATTATCGTAGTACCTTCGTAATACAATGACTGTAACACGTGCGGTTTAAACCAACCTAGTGGTAGGTAGCAGGACAAATAAAACCATTTTATTGATTTATATTTAATTTATTTCAATCAACTTTTAAGAGCTGGAGCTCTGGTGAAGAGAGTAGGTTCCTCAATTCACTAAGCCCCAGACCAAGCCCCAGCTCCCTTGAGGTCAGGTGCCGCTCTACCCGCCCCTCGGCGCGTGCCGCTGCCTCTCGCCACGCCGCACGCAGCGCGGCCAACGTTTCTGGGCTCAACGGCGCCCGGGCCGCCACGGCGGCGTCGGTCTCTCGCCACGCCGCACGCAGCGCGGCCAACGTTTCGGGGCTCAACGGCGCCCGGGCCGCCGCGGCGGCGTCGGTCTCTCGCCACGCCGCACGCAGCGGCGTCGGTCTCTCGCCACGTAGCACGCAGCACGGCCAACGTTTCGGGGCTCAACGGCGCCCGGGCCGCCGCGGCGGCGTCGGCGTCTGCGCGGAGCCGCGCCACCAACTCCCGCCGCTGCTGCTGCCGCGGCTCGCTGATTATAGCGGCAGCTTCTTCGGTGGCAGCTTCTTCGGCGGCAGCTTCTTCGGCGGCAGCTTCTTCGGCGGCAGCTTCTTAGGCGGCAGCTTCTTCGGCGTAGATACTGAACAAATACAAATAGTGTTGACCAGTGGTGAACGATGGTAGGACAGTAGATAAGAATGTAACCTAACCTTAAAGGTTAGGAAGATGAGGCGGCAGTCGCTTCATTGTAATTACTAAAATCCTGGTCCAAACGTACCCCGGGTCTTAAAGTTACCTACTGATGACAATAGAATATTAAAAATTAGGTAACCAAGAGAACATTGTTTAGAAAAGAGTTTCAAATCAGTGTTAATACTATATAGGGATACTTACTATGTAGGTTGATTGGCGCAGGCGCACCACCGCGTCCAGCGCCAGCATGCCCTCAACTAACGCGCCACCAGATGTGGTGGGCGGATCCAGCAGCGGAGTCCTAAGTCAAATAACCATATGAGTACATGCAATATCTTGTCACCATGTTAATACGATGCAGTAAAATTAAATGGCACAAATTCGTAACACCACTTGCAGAATTACCTACTATATTTACTTACACACGGACCTTAAAGCGGTTTTGATATTTTTTAGTAATTTATCCACATACCATTTTAAAGATACGAAAATCCAATATTAGGAAAGAAAAGTTTAACAAGCTAATTTACTAATGAAGTAAGTATGTATGTAGTTACGAACCTCTCATCCTGGCCCAGCATCACGTCTTCTTCGGTCATTCTTTCTCGGTTTTCGGTTCTCACTCTGAAAATAACAGCCGCTTTGAGACACGTAATAAAAGTACAGAAATAAAAACCCACAATTTTATTAAAATAAATTTTAAGTAATAATGTATCTATAACTTGTAGAGCAAATGCTTACTTACCAATAATTCTTCTCTAAAATCTTTCTTCGCTCGAACTCGTGCACAGCAGCCATGGACGTATATAAGGGGGGTCTAGGGGGTCTGGACCCCCCCCCCATTGAGGCCTGGTTTGACATAAGGTTGAATTGGCTAGGTATAGCCAAGGGCGACTTAATTAAATTTATGCTCCTCTATCTTTCCCCATTGTAATGTTATGAATTTCATCTTGCACTAAAAATACCATAGTTACTCGATTGTCGTAATGAACGAACTTTGTAAACCTTGCAGGTTTGTACGGAACCCTCGGTGCGCGAGTCCGACTCGCACTTGGCCGGTTTTTTTCAAAGACATCTCTTTTATTGTGTGCAGCCGCCCATTTACTCTTGAAATCGGATTTAAAATGAGATATTTTATGCTTCAGTACTTGCTGTTCACATTCGGTGAATTTAATTAAATAGTTTTCCAAGTAATCCAGTTTCTTGTCAATTTGTTTAATCGGACATTGAAGCAGGACATCATACAAATATTTCTTCGTGAACACCTTCACTGCCTCTGAAGAACCTAAAACAAAGAGAATAACTCTTTATTTCAAAAAACGTCTAGTGATTGTGCATGTGGGTAGTCACACATAAAAAAAAATGTGAGGGTATACGGATATAAGCAGCATTGCAAACAATAAGTATTCAACCACAGAAACCAGAAGAAATTATTTTAAAATAAAAACCAATTAAAGTGCATCATAGAAAAAAAGAACATGCATGGGCATAAAATGTAATGAATAATAATTTGGTCTATAGATAGATACTAACATCAACTGGGGCAAATTGGTCCTGTCTCACATTTGGAAGCGGTCCAAATTCCCTGCCTAGAATGTTGGCGATTCGTTCTTCTAAAGGGGACAAAGTGGCAGCAGTGCCAGGTCCGCTACCAGTGGCCTGGTGGCTAGCATTGATGCTAGCCAATTTTGCCTTCACCCGGCACTTTTGGTCATTCCATACCTGAAAATGTTGCAATTTTAAAAAGGTACTAAAATAGTGAGTGCGTATTATCTATTTGTCACAGCGTCCAGAAGTACAAACCTTCGCCCATTCCTTTCCCGTTCTTGCAGGGCCTTCTACATTGAGTATTTCCGCACACTCATTCCACTGTTGTGCAGCAAGTCTGCGGAACTCCCTTGACCTCACTCGCCCAAGAGCGAGGTCTCTTCTAATGTCCAGGAACTCCAAAAGCAGTTCCAATTGTCGTATTGTCGTGCATCTGCGCCGTTGCTCTTCCATTTCCTAAAATATTATTACAAACAACAATGAAGAAGAAGGAGAATTTACCTATTTTTACATAAATAACAGTACTTAGGTATAACTTGTAGAGCAAATGCTTACTTACCAATAATTCTTCTCTAAAATCTTTCTTCGCTCGTACTCGTGCACAGCAGCAGCAGAGATTGATGGTAAAGCAAACAGGAAGTAGATAATTCATTCGTTACGGCGCTACCAACCGGATATAACTTAAATATTGTCACGTTTTGAGTTTTTTAATTATCGTAGTACCTTCGTAATACAATGACTGTAACACGTGCGGTTTAAACCAACCTAGTGGTAGGTAGCAGGACAAATAAAACGATTTTATTGATTTATATTTCATTTATTTCAATCAACTTTTAAGAGCTGGAGCTCTGGTGAAGAGAGTAGGTTCCTCTATTCACTAAGCCCCAGCTCCCTTGAGGCTAGGTGCCGCTCTACCCGCCCCTCGGCGCGTGCCGCTGCCTCTCGCCACGCCGCACGCAGCGCGGCCAACGTTTCGGGGCTCAACGGCGCCCGGGCCGCCGCGGCGGCGTCGGCGTCTGCGCAGAGCCGCGCCACCAGCTTCCACCGCGGCTCGCTGATTATTGTCGGACGGTGGCTACAGCTTCTTCGGCGTAGATGCTAAACAAATACAAATAGTGTTGACCAGTGGTGAACGATGGTAGGACAGTAGATATTGCCACGCCGCACGCAGCGCGGCCAACGTTTCGAGGCTCAACGGCGCCCGGGCCGCCGCGGCGGCGTCGGCGTCTGCGCAGAGCCACGCCACCAACTCCCGCCGCTGCTGCTGCCGCGGCTCGCTGATTATAGCGGCAGCTTCTTCGGTGGCAGCTTCTTCGGCGCCAGCTTCTTCGGCGGCAGCTTCTTCGGCGACAGCTTCTTCGGCGGCAGCTTCTTCGGCGTAGATACTGAACAAATACAAATAGTGTTGACCTGTGGTGAACGATGGTAGGACAGTAGATAAGAATGTAACCTAACCTTAAAGGTTAGGAAGATGAGGCGGCAGTCGCTTCATTGTATTGGACGCCGTCGTTGTCGGACGGTGGCTACAGCTTCTTCGGCGTAGATACTGAACAAATACAAATAGTGTTGACCAGTGGTGAACGATGGTATGACAGTAGATAAGAACGTAACCTAACCCTAAAGGTTAGGAAGATGAGGCGGCAGTCGCTTCATTGTAATTACCAAAGTCCTGGTCAAAACGTACCCCGGGTCTTAAAGTTACCTACCTACTGATGACAATAGAATATTAAAAATTATATAGGTAACCAAGAGAACATTGTTTAGAAAAGAGTTTCAAATCAGTGTTAATACTATGTAGGGATACTTACTATGTAGGTTGATTGGCACCCGATGTGGTGGGCGGATCCAGCAGCGGAGCCCTAAGTCAAATAACCATTATGAGTACATGCAATATCTTGTCACCATGTTTTACATACGATGCAGTAAAATTAATTGGCACAAATTCGTAACACCACTTGCAGAATTTATTTTTAAAATTACCTACTATATTTACTTACACACGGACCTTAAAGCGGTTTTGATATTTTTTTAGTAATTTATTCACATACCAATCGAAAGATAAGAAAATCCATTATTAGGAAAGAAAAGTTTAACAAGCGAATTTACTAATGAAGTAAGTATGTATTACGAACCTCTCATCCTGGCCCAGCATCACGTCTTCTTCGGTCATTCTTTCTCGGTTTTCAGTTCTCACTCTGAAAATAACAGCTGCTTTGAGACACGTAATAAAAGTACAGAAATAAAAACCCACAATTTTATTAAAAGAATCAATTTTAAGTAATAATGTATCTATAACTTGTAGAGCAAATGCTTACTTACCACTAATTCTTCTCTAAAATTGTTCTTTGCTCGCACTCGTGCACAGCAGCCATGGACGTATAGAAGGGGGGGTCCAGGGGGTCTGGATTCGTACCTACATTCGGACACTTTTCTCACAATATTGTATTGCCTCCTTGTAAAATCTCCCTCCACATACATAAAGAGCTTTTATTGGTGTAAGTTGTGGTACACGGCTTGATTTGGCGATACTTTCTCGAAACTTGCTAGCTCTTGTTGGTGATTTCGTTATGTGCTTTAAAATGTTGGAAGCGGCTACGTTACCCGAGGCTCTCAAACTCATTTGCGTTGCAAATGTCAAATTCTCTGTATCTAGTTGCTCACGTAAATCTTTTGTTTTTCTTCTTTTAGTGCAATCACTAGATTCCGCAAAAGATTTTGAAGGCCGACCCAGTCGAACTGAAGATGACACAACTGGTAAAGCGATAACACCTTGTAACCAAGCATCATTCTTTTTTTCAAGGACATCTCTTTTATTGTGTGCAGCCGCCCATTTACTCTTGAAATCGGATTTAAAATGAGATAATTTTTGCTTCAGTACATGCTGTTCACATTTGGTGAATTTAATTAAATAGTTTTCCAAGTAATCCAGTTTCTTGTCAATTTGTTTAATCGGACATTGAAGCAGGACATCATACAAATATTTCTTCGTGAACACCTTCACTGCCTCTGAAGAACCGAAAACAAAGAGAATAACTCTTTATTTCAAAAAACGTCTAGTGATTGTGCATGTGGGTAGTCACACATAAAAAAAATGTGACGGTATACGGATATAAGCAGCATTGCAAACAATAAGCATTCAACCACAGAAACCAGAAGAAATTATTTAAAATAAAAACCAATTAAAGTGCATCATAGAAAAAAGAACATGCATGGGCATAAATATTATGAATAATAATTTGGTCTATAGATAGATACTAACATCAACTGGGGCAAATTGGTCCTGTCTCACATTTGGAAACGGTCCAAATTCCCTGCCTAGAATGTTGGCGATTCGTTCTTCTAAAGGGGACAAAGTGGCAGCAGTGCCAGGTCCGCTACCAGTGGCCTGGTGGCTAGCATTGATGCTAGCCAATTTTGCCCTCACCCGGCACTTTTGGTCATTCCATACCTGAAAATGTTGCCATTTTAAAAAGGTACTAAAATAGTGAGTGCGTATTATCTATTTGTCACAGCGTCCAGAAGTACAAACCTTCGCCCATTCCTTTCCCGTTCTTGCAGGGCCTTCTACATTGAGTATTTCCGCAAACTCATTCCACTGTTGTGCAGCAAGTCTGCGGAACTCCCTTGACCTCACTCGCCCAAGAGCGAGGTCTCTTCTAATGTCCAGGAACTCCAAAAGCAGTTCCAATTGTCTAATTGTGGTGCATCTGCGACAAAACTAGTGATGTAGTAACTAGTGTTTGTATTTGTATTTGGCCTGCGTCACTTTATAAAGGACCCATGAATTAATAACTGCGTGGTCTAAAAGATGGTAGAAGATCCTCAGATACCATTTGCGTGACTTTACCCTTATGCGGTATCGTCCAAGAAAAGAGTCCATTAGATCAACACCCCCCCATGTGGGCGTTATATTCTTTTACGATCTTTGGGCACGAAATCGAAATCTTTTTCTTGGCGGCTTTGTCATATCTTTCTATTTTTTGCTTGCCTGTTATCCTTCCAGCTGACACTGGTCATGTCTATGCCGTTACATGTGCACATATACCCTTCGTGTGCTCCTCTGGGTGTTGTTCTTTTCATCACTTCGTGTTTGGTTGGTAATTTGCAATTTTTGCCTAATCGGTTTCTCTGTACCATTCCGAGGCAAAAGATTCCTTCCTTCGTTGCTTCGTACCAAATTTCAAGATTCTGACTCTTATCGTCGTGAGGCAACATCCCTTGCAAACCATAGAAAGGCGGCTAAATGCATGGATTCAAATTGTGACTTGGGACATTACCTAATAAATAATAAATTAGCGCTTAACCAAGTATCATTTCCGGTTTCTTCGTAACAGCATCTACGTCTGGCATATGATGCATACTCGACATCGTAATCACTGCTTTATTTACTTTTGGGACATAAGATGATATAGTTATATATTTTGTTAAACCAAAGATCGTTGAATCAACAAGTCGATGACGGGCTGGTAGGAATTCTTTGGGTATTTCTTTTTGATTTTTCCTCACCGTTCCCACAATGGTTAACTAATAAGGTTCTTGAAGCTTATTGCCAAAGGGATTGAGGTAAACCAATTGTCGCATGTAACGTTACGACCACTACCATGTACAGGCCTTGATAATTCCTTTACATAGAACTCCCCGAGGGGCACTCCATTGGTCTGGGTTCCTTTTCCTAAATAAGGCATTCCATTTATCATGTACTTAGTACCACTGTCACACATCATGAGGATTTTTATTCCATACTTACTTGGCTTGTTAGGGATGTACATCCTAAATGGACACCGCCCAAAGCCAAGTATTAGAATAGAATATTTTATTTGCTCTTGAACAGGTGTACAAAAAGACGTTTCGTTTCAAGTCAAAAAAAAACCGGTTATTATCGGTGGAGGGGCGTGTAAATAGCCTATTAGGCCTCCAGGCGGGGAACGTAAATCGTAAAGAGGATCGCGGGAAAATGATGACTGCAGGGCTTACCTGAAGCTGTGTGGTGACCGCTCCTCCGTTTCTTCGGGCGTCGCACCGCACAGAGCACACAGATAAAAAGTCACACACGAACAGTCACAAATAATAATTATTATTTTTATTAGCGGCGCGGAGAAAAAATATGTGTCGCGGGAGCGCAATCGAAAACAGTTGAAGAGAAGTGAAGTAAGAGTTTTTATAGAGTGACAGCAGTAATAGATAATAAAAAGAAGGAAAGTTCCGCGAAGGTTGGTTGCTCTGGTGTGCAGCGCTAACCCTCGGTTCGGCATCGCGGACCACACACCAGCTCCATGGGGTGAGGTACCCCCCGAGCCCATTACAGCCAATCCCCCGCTTTCCGTAGGCAACTCGCCTAACCAATCGGTATGTGTCTTGGTTTCAATATTTGCATGTATTTATTTAGATATTTATTTCGAATGTATCCTAAAATACGAAAAATTTAAATTTCTTGAGAATATAATTATTTTTTAGTAAAATATTTAATTTCATGACAACATAAAATAAATACGCAAAATAATTTTTTGGACAACGAAACGTCTAATGTCAATGTTGCTTGCTCAATCGTTCATCCATCATCACTATAAACAATTCAAAGCTGAAAAAAAAGGTCTCCCAACTATACAAACGAAGAAAAGGAAAACCTTCATACCATTGTAAGAAATTAAGTAAAACTATTTAAACATTACCCGAATTGTTTATATATTTTATTAATAAAATATATTACAAATAAAACGTATTAATTAAATTCACGGTTTATTCGCGCACCGCGCATCGCCATGTTACAGAGTCAAGAGCGAGAGAGCGATATCTCTCTGTCCACCTTACACGATATACCACACTTAATATATTTTAAAAAGGTGTCATGAGATACCGAAGACATGCATGGGTATCCACTATCACCAACTATGAGAAATCTCCCAAACCTCCCGTCTTCAAACTGTGCGGCCAGTGGAGAGTCGTTCCAAATTGTTGTATCATGAACTGACCCTGGCCAACGAGCAATAATGCTCCTCATTTTTAAATTTGCATCGCAAACTGCTTATACATTAAAATTTTGAGAATTTGATAATTTTGATAATGACTGTGTTTAAAAATTTTTAAATTGTAATGTATCCTTTTCTATTCCTGCACAATTCTGCTTTATTGCCTCCTGGTGAATTTATTGTTATTTGTGTGCAGTCTACTGCTCCATTCTCCAATAACTCTGGGAAACCCGGCTTTGTCGAAAAATCTGGCTGCTACAGATGGCCGTTATTCAGCAGTTGGCATTTTCACATATTGTCGCCTTAGCAAGCAAATAGCTGTGGTGATATTTTCGATCACACGGCACACTGTCGCTTTACTTACGTTGGTGGTATCCCCGATGACTGCTTGGAAGGTGCCAGTTGCATATAACCTTATTGCTATTAGCAGTTGCAACATCGGTGATACACAATCCCGCCTTTGTATTCTAGGAGGACGTAAATATCCTCTAATTTTATTAAATATTAATCTGACAGATTCTTTGGTAAACCGTAACCGATCTTTAAATTGGTCATCGGGTTCGAAAAAAAATTGGCTGATGTCTTGCCACACGTCTTCTCCGTGGTTGTTGTAATTGGGGTTCCTCCATCGGTGATAAAGAAGTATCGTCACTAGACATGCTGTTTGTTGGTTTAAACAATCACAGATAGAATCCATAGATATTGATCTGTGGCGGCTTTTTTTCTCGCATATTCTAGCGGTTCTGGCTTTCTTATTGACAGATTGTGACGTTTTTTGCAATTAAGAAACCAGTCTTCGCCCGGCGTGCATTTCCGCTATTGCATTTCCCCCACTTGACCCTACTTCTTTTTTCAACAGATTGAATACTTGAGGGTTGATCCCTGGTTTAATAATCAAATTAGCGATCATCTCATTTAATGTAGATTTTGAAGGAAGGATAAAAATTTTACTAAGGAATCTGTAGCATTTCGGACTCTGCTTCATAATTGATAAGCATATCACTTTCTCATCCATAGTATAACCTCGCGCATTTTGCTTTTTAATGCACAAATTAACTTGCCTTGCTAGAAATTTTCTAGCATGCGGGTTCATATTTGTTGTGAGCTTTGCAAGCGAAGTTTGCCGACAAAATGTTAGTGCATCTTTAGTCCTTTTATGGAAGCAAATTGGATCTTGGCTTTTTTAAATTCTTTATATATTCTTTGGCGCAATGGGTCCAGTTCGCTGCGTTTGGCTATTAACCTTTTACGGTAGCTGGAGGACTTCGTATTGGAAACATCACATCCTTTAAAGAAAAATATAATGTCAGAAACTAATACCTCATACTGTTACTGTAATCTTAATAAGTTTTCTTATTATCAGAATGAAAATTGTAATGTAATGATCATAATTTGAAAAGAGTGACTACTGAGTTTCTTGCTGATTCTTCTCGGTAGAAATCGACTTTCCGAATCAGCGGTAGCTTACATAATATTTGACATTCATAAATGTTCTATAAGGACTTAAATTGAATAAAGAATATTTCTATTTCTAAGTCATTATAATTATAAACTAAACATTATAATCCATACAGTGTTTCAAATTTTCAAGTAAACACACAATTAAAATCTTACCGATCTCTGGTAATATTGGAATCTCTGGATGACTAGCTGTTGAGTTACGGGTTTTAATCAACATTTTTCGATTTACAAAAAAGTTACTTTTCGAGCCCTTGCGTTAGCAAAATCCCTAATTATATCGCTTACTTCAATTTTGATTTCGTGTTCTATACTTAACCCGGCGCCAATGACGTGGAAATAATTTCAGAAACAATGACCCCGGGTCATTATGAACCAAATTTCATAAACCATTTTTCAGGAAATTAAGCAAGTCATCTTATTTTTAATTGTTGTCTATGTAAATAGGGTTCTTTAATAAGCTAGTAACACAGAAATAAAACTTATACATTGCATAAATCAATTTTTTATTAATTAACTAACAACACATGCAAAATCATCTAAAAAAACACAACCTTTCTTTTAATTATGTTTTTGGTAAAGATTTCTTATTAATAATTAATAAAAGTTTTTTTTCATTTTTTTTTTTGACGGGCATACTTGGCATCTCCTGCTAGTTCCTGGAACTTTTTGGGGAGGTTCTTCAGTAGATTCGCCAACGAAGTCTGCGATTCTTTTGCGCAGTTGACGAGGTAAATGTACACGTGTTGTAAATGCTCGTGTACCAAATTGAGTCCCAGTTTTTTTATGAAATTCCGCCTTATTGTTCGTGTGTCGTTGTTATTAGCACGATGTATTATGTTAGCATTTATGCTCGATATATTCAGCATTTGATAAAAAATCGTAAGTGGCCATCGTTTTGAGTTTCTGCTCACGTTGTAAGTAGCACAAAGTTCGTCAGCTACATCTACTCCGCTCTTGGTCTCGTTATAATAAGTTATTATTTATGGTTTTCGTTTATCGCCAGTGGCTTCATCAATATTGCCATCATGGTGTAAGCTTGACATCAAAATAACAACTTTGGCACAATCAGCACAGGTTTTTTTTATTCACAATCGTTTTTGTTTATCATTGCTAGTTACGATAACTGGAAACCAAACCACGGGTTTTAGTTTGGTATAATGTCTTAGAGTCACCGACATAGCCCACCGAATTAGCAAACTGAAGTGGCAGTGGGTTGGTCACATTAGCCGCAGAACTGACAACCGTTGGAGCCATAAGGTCCTTGAGTGGAGACCGCGACTCGGGAAACGTAGTGTTGGACGCCCTGCTACAAGATGGGATGACGACATTCGAAGGCTGGCTGGAGTGGGCTGGATGAGAGTGGCCGAAAATCGGGAGCGGTGGCGTGCATTAGGGGAGACCTATGTTCAGCAGTGGACGAGCGTGGGTTGCTGATGATGATGATGATGATGAATGTCTTATTAACAATACCTACCAACCAATCGGCAGACTCCCATGTAGCGAGCGCGTCTTGTTTAGAGTATGAGAGCAGCAAAGGGAGAGTTCGAGGGCGCTACAGGAATGGCTCGATGTGCCTGCCGCCACGTGTAATGCATAGCTCCATTCGCCGGCAACTGACGTGACGGCTCTTTGCAACATCTCTTGGGGGATCTTTGCCATAACCTCTATGATTTTGGCCCTCATTTCCTCCTCAGTGGTGCACTCGACGACGTACACCTCGTTCTTGTCGTGACCCCAAATGAAAAAATCCAAAGGGGTCAGATCAGGTGACCGTGCAGGCCAAGCCACTGAGCCTCCCCGACCGATCCACCTATCGAATCGGCGATATAAGTATCGTCGGCAGCTGGCGGCGTAGTGGGCAGGAGCGCCATCATGCTGGAAGATCACCCGAGCATAAAGCGCTACGGGTAAGTCTTCCAGCATGTCCTCCAGCTGATGGCGCAAGAACATCTCGTAGTTTTGGGCATTTTAGGACCCCGGGATAAAAACAGGTCCCAGAAGTCTGCCCCCGAGGATTCCAGCCCACACGTTTATCCGCCACCGGTGCTGGAAGCTGGACTCACGAGACACTCGAGGATTCTCGTGAGCCCAGTAGTGCGCATTGTGTGTGTTGAACACACCCGTGCGCGTGAAGGATGCTTCATCGGTCCACAAGATGCTCCCAGCCGTCGAAGGGTCACTGGCCAACTGGTCGATGTACCAGCAGGCGAACTGCACTCTAGGCTGGGTGTCCCTTGGAAGCAATTCCTGGGTTTTCCGGTAGTGGTAGGGGTGCTGCTCGTCCCTCTTCAAGGTTTTGCACACCTTCCAATGGGACACTCCGAGAATTAGTCTTCAATTTTAATTTCGTGTTCTATACTTCAATAACGATAAATTCGCAAAGTCGATTTTACAAATCGACTTTGCGACAATGTTGAGCGAAGATAGGTTTTTATTATTTTTGAAAATGATCTTTCACTGTGTGCTACTGTGACTGGCAATGTGAGGTAAATCCTAAGTGCTGTGGATAGATTGGGGAACACTGAGATTAACTTATTTGTATACAAATAATTTAAAACATTTAAAGGCGTGGTGGCATTGTCAATAAACATCGTTGATTATTCGATTTCATTGAAGAGCTCTAACTTGTCTACATAAGAGGCAGCATGGCACAGTTTGTTCTCTAAATTAGAACAATGTGCTTTTTTTGGATCTAAATCCATATCTTCCCACTTTTTTAAAAAGAATGTGAGGGGGGGGGGGGGGGCGAGAGGAACTCCCGTGCGATCCGAACGCCACCACGGTCATTTACAGAACTGACTCGCCAATACTCGACATAGATATAAGTGCTAGCGATATCTAAATCCACATTATTGTCATTTACATTGGTTACACAAAGATTAGGCGAGTACATACTTTCCTCCTTATCTGACACATTGAAATAATACAAAAGCCTTGCATAATTAAAGGCTTTAATCCGCTAAAATACGCCTGTCAATACTGACATAACATTAGATTGAAAAGAAGTATAAAGTATGTAGGTAAATGAGAAAGGAGTATTGTATCTCATTCTCCGCCGCTAAAGTTTGTAGTCCCGCAAGTGGCTGGGTAGCCTCCTGGGCCGACTCGATCTCCTTAGCCATTCCTGCTGCGGGGCTAGTGGTCCAGCTGACGGAGGAGCGTCGATGGTTTCCGCTACCGACGGTCCCTGCGAGGTCCTGGTCTGAATAATTTCCGGTGTCTCAAGGCCTCCCGGCGATTCTGGAGGCAGAGCGGAAGCTTCTCTGGCTTTATCAGGATCTTGCGGTGTAGGGATATCCGTCACGTTATCATCGAGCTCTGTCGGTTCTAAGTCTCTGTCCAATGTCCTTTCCCTCTCCTCACCTCCTCCAAAGCACACCCTGAACTGTTTGGCATGTAGTTCCAGTGACTTTCAACGACTTGAAATGAAAATTCTTAGTAACGCTTTATCCACATTTTGGAGTTCACCTTCATAGCTTGCTTAGACGGAAATGTCATCTGATGTTGCCGTTTACGTGGTGGTGGTACTAGTGGTGTTTCGCCATCTGTCATTGACTGGAATAGATTAGAGTTCTTGTCCTCGTTGACTGGCGTTTGATCTTCAGAACCAGAAGCTACACTTAATAAATCGGAATCACTTTGAGCGGGGGGAATCGTTGAAGAATTTTCAATCTGAGTCGAGTAAATAATAGGATGAGATTTTTTAGGTGCTTTAAAACAAATTAGTTTGTTTTTTGGGAAATCTTTAAATACGGAGTCACAGTTTTTGCACTTTATTTTATCGTCGTTCACTTTCTCAAAACACCTCCATACACCCAGTGGCGGACTAAGACTTTTTGAGGCCCGGGGCGATCTTTAATTTTAGGGCCCCCTGGCGCCCTCCAGATTTACTGAATTAAACAAATGCAGATAGAAACTAAAATTTTAATCAATATTTTTTAACATTACAGCTTTCAAATAAAAAACAAGCAACCACACTACAAGTAATTAAAATTAATTACAAACATTTCAAATTTTGTTTTCTAGCTTTTAATGCACTAAATTTATTAATAACGTCATCAAAATCCAAAACCGACGCTGCTTTTCTTTCAATCGACAAAATAGCCAAGCTAGCAAGTCGTTCTTCAGTCATGGTCGATCTTAGATAATTCTTGATAAGTTTAAGTTTTGAAAAACTTCTTTCGCACGACGCTACTGATACACTAATTGTTAGGAAATACTGAAGTATCAGACATATGTTGGGTAGGGATTCGGTAAAGTCCCATCTAATAATAAATTCAAACATTTTTTTAGCACTCCATGAAGCAGCTTCCTCCGTTGCAGTATTAGTTGCGCTTACATGTCTTCGCAATCTGTAAACTTCTTTGCATAATTTTTCCTTGTCAAAATCACCATAGACTAGGTTGAGCTTTCCACTGCCTGCTCAAGTTCATTTTCTACAGAGCCTTTTATCAGGAATTTTGGTTGTACAATATGGAAGGTGCTAGAAATGTTTTCCATAGCAGTGAATCTTGTAGCCAATTCTTGACTAAATCTATCCAAGCACTCGAACATAGATCTGCGAAGTTCTTCTTGCAAAGTCAATCTGGCATCTGAAGATGTTTCTCCAGGTTGATTCTTTTTTTACTTTTCGTCGGCCTCGTCTCTCAATATCTATGCCCATTTCTCTACATTTGTGCGTGCCAAATTGAATAGCCTTAGTGACGAGCGTATTTCTTTCCTCGACAAGAAACAATTGCAGTGCCTTCATTTTTATCAAACCCATGTCAAGTGTGATATTAGGTGTTTGTAAATATTTTTGGGTGAGATTTACTTCTTCCAAAATCATATTCCAGAACTCCAAGTAGCTTAAGAATGTGAAGTCACATATTGCAGGAAGTAGTACGCTTGCTGCAGACCTAGTATCTAAATTTTCTTTCGAAGGATCACACATTTCTTCCAATGTAAGGACCAGTTGTTCTACATTTTGTCTGACAGCTTTAACGGAATCATGATGAGCACTCCAGCGTGTATCACACAGTCTTTTCAAAGTTTTCCCAACCTTTGTATTAGTATTTCCCACCTGTGGGTCGAAGCGGAAAAGAATGAATATATTTTTCTAAGGTTCCGAAACAGGTTACACTTGAAGGAATGCATGCAAAAGAATGTACACCACAAAGATTTAATGAGTGATTGCACAAGGGCTAAATAATGCTTTAGGGTTAATATCCCGGATTTCTTTTGAACTCCTCCATGAACACCAGACATTGAGGCGGCATTATCGTAGCCCTGAGCTCTACAAAGTTGAATGTCTAACCCATCTTTTTCTAGCTGTTTTAAATATCATTTGCCATATCACTTGCCGTCTTTCCTGACATAGAAAAGAAACCTAAGAAGGACTCCCGAACTTCCACAGCTCCTTCCTCTATATAGACATATCTTATTATTTCACTCATTTGGTCGGTAATGGCTCTCGTCTGGAGTACTGTCAAACATGATTCCAAAATATTTAGATTTTTTGATATCATCAATAATTTTCTGTTTACGTGATGACTTAAAATAGATAGGAATTCATTCTGGATACCTTTTGATAAATAAGAAGGCACTCTTTTCAATCCACCTGCAGCTTCTTGAAGTTTTGACCAGTGCTCACTTAATACGGGATCGTATTTTGCCATCATTTTCCACTAATTCTATGAAATTACCTCTGTTTTCTGATGAAGGATCTTCTCTATGGCCTCTGAAAGCAAGATTCTGCTGAGCTAAAAATAATGTAATATCCAAAAGTCGACGTAATATGTTTCGCCATTTTTTAGCCTCGCGATTTATAGTGTCTTCATTTACTTTATCAATAATTTCATTTTTTTTCAACCCAACTGCAAGAGTTTTTCCATTTTTCCAAATTGGATACATGTTGATGAGATGACTCCGTGAAGTGAAATATTTGGGTTTAATTTCCACCATTTTTGATATCCAGAAACAAATGGTTTACTCAGATCATCAAGGGATGCAAAAAGTCGACAGCAAAAGCAATATAGCATATTAGTCGATGTAGAGTAAATCATCCATTTTCGAAGATATTTTTTTCCGTCTCCCACAATTGAATAAAACCATGATGTTGTCAAGCTACGTTGTGGTCCCTTAGCATGTTCGCCCTGTCTGATAATAGAAATAAAAGGACCATCTTTATGTTGGAATGTCTCACTACCCTGCTTAATAATCTCAGTCGAATGTGATCTGGTAAGGGCACTGGCCAGTTCGCAGCATCATTGGAATGTAAAAACTCATAATCAAAACTGGTTCCTTCTTTTGGTTCTGGACGAAAGCTCGTTTCTCTTTCTCCTTCTTTCTCTCCTTCAACAAGACATAGTTTTCGACGCAATTTATGTCTTCGTTACTATCCCCTAGATGAGATGCATCTATAGTTGTTGTCACCTTTTTCTTACTCTGTACATCTACTTCTGGTGTTTTGTCCTTTTCTTTATGTCTTTCTGTTCCTACTAATTCGGTTTCTCGTCCTTCTTGACCTTCAAGAAAAAAAGTAAATAAGTTTTTTTTTTACATTACAAAAACAATACGTGAGTGGGTACTGATAATCCGTCAATTTAAAATATTATTTAATGTACTTATATGTAGGGTGTCCCATATTTTACCAAGTCGAAATTATTTTTACGCATACCTTTTTAAAACGTGCGTTTGGGCCTAATATTGTCAAAAAATTAATATCAGCCCGCTTAATGACCGATAACCCGTGCCGACTTGCGTTTGAAACTTCTCCATACAAATTGCGCGAGTACTGCGCCTCGACCTGTGACTGAGTGTTTCGTTATCCACTTTACAAGTGATTTTTTGGATACTTAGTACTTTATTGCTTATTGCACGAATAATTCGTTGGATTTAGGTTAGTTACAAACATAATGTTTGACTTGTCACATTACCTAGCCATTAAATTAATGGTGCAAAATTATCAAAATAGACACCTAGAAAGCGTAGTTCGGTTTCCTTATGCTGTAATTTAACAGGTCTTAATTTCTGACATCAGAATGCCGGGTATTTCCTCGTAGATGAGTCTACCTTAAAAAAATAATAAAAGAAGCAGAAATAATCACATAACACCTGGACTTGTCGCAGCTTTAGATCGATCAGTTCAGAGACTTCGTTAACATTCTTCGTGCGGTCGTAGACGTGCTTGGTTTGACCGCGTCGTTACTTACCCGAATACTTTACAGTGGCGACGATATTTACCCGCGTTGTTGTTTCTGTTGTTTAAAAATGTCTAACGCACAATTTCGGAGTGTTGAATAGTTTCAACCACATGCCCAGTGTTGGAAAACCTACCTGGGCCGATTAAATCAATATTTATTGCGAACGACATCGGGAAATACATCCGATCCGACCGGCACCAAAACGCAAAGCGGTCTTTGCTGAGCGCACGTCACCGAGGACGTACGACCTCGCTGTCAGGTGAGCGAGAAGCAACTAGCGCTGACGCAATACGAGTGTCGACAAAATTATCTCGTGTGCGCATCTTAGCCCGGCTGGGCGCACCGTTGCTTCATAACGAGACAAACAACTAATGTTTTCAAGTTATCACGAACCAAAGGTGCGAATGATAAACATGTTCGATGTAAAATTACATAAAAATTGCCACAGTAATTCCTGCCTCAGATACGATACGTCAACTAACTTTCGTCACTTAAGTAATAAATATAGACCTTTTATATCAATACGCATAAAACTATCCATAATTAAAATGAACATAGGTTAAACAACGTCTCTGAGAGCGAGAGTTACTCACATTTGTAATTCTAAGTCAAGAGAGCGAAAGCAAGAATATTGATAGCCTATGCTCACAAATGTAACTATACAAAGATACAGAGACATACTATCAATAATTTATCATCACTTGAAGTTGCGCGGCACACCAGCTATCTCAGCTGCTTCACACAGACGTGAAACGATAAGCTAAAATTTATCTCATTTATGGGGGATTAAATATTTTTAAATAAACAAAAACTGGAATGAAACTAAAGGGGTTACAACAAGTTAGTGAAAAAGGAAGACCTACTAAGAAAATGCAGTACACGACAAACTCGTGCAATGATTTTATTTATTGATATAACATGAATTGATATAATTTTACAAGTTTTTTGTCATAAATAACGATTCGATCAACTATATATTTCATTCATTCGTTCATTTGATTCATTTCCAGCTCTGTAAAACAGTGTATGTTAGTATCACTCCGTGTCATATTATCCCACTACAGCCACTGTTCCCTCGCGGAACAAATCATTCCATATGATGATATAATAACATCGAACCCGTTTTCAAATATAATTCAGCTTAGCCGCGTACTGCATGCTTTAAAACCTACGAATCTATAATCTGGGCCCGTAATACCAGCAAATACGAAA
>CM026303.1:3365653-3485158 GCA_014851415.1 Cnaphalocrocis medinalis | reverse complement strand
ACTAGAAACAAAATAATTACATTATAGTCAAAACTTGTTACTACTTACCAAATTACAAATACGACCAAGGCACCAATATACACAATCAGCCATAACATTAAGAATAGTGGACACACAACACAATCACGCAAATACACGCATCATCATTATTGTAAAATTGGCGGATTTGGGATGCAAGCAGACCGAAAGCTAAGCATGTTTGACTCCATTCATGTTATGTCATTTTAACATACTATTTCGGTAATTGAGGACGATGCCACACTAAGGGCCGTTTTTTTGATCCGTATTTAAACTGAACTAATATAGAAGGTTAAAATAGTAACCAATGGTCATATAAGGCCAAAAATAGTTTTTTTTACAATAACTGACCAATTTAAAATAGAGTTGTCATTTTAATAATCAGCAATATCCTATTAAACATCTCTTATATTCTTTCAATATACTTCTTGAAAAAGTAAAAAAAAACATAGTTTTTTGTTTTTATTAAAACTGATTCAGAGATGTTTAACTATAGTTATTGCTGATTATTAAAAATGACACTCTATTTTTGTTTATTTACAATAATTAGGTATTGCGAGCATTGAAAATGGTGATATTGCTATGTTGATTATATTTAGTTAACATTAAAATAAATAAGTTTCCTAAAAATATCAATGAGTATTTCTTTCCTATTGCGAGTCTGATAACCAAAAATAACAACGATTAAAATTGGGACAACGCAATATTTGGACATTGTGCGCCCTTGACTTTCCGCGCTTATGACTAAGTGCGTTTTGACATTCGGGCGCCATTGACAATCTGCGCTTTGACTATGTGCGCTTTTGACATCTGCCTTTTTGACAATTTGCCATCGTTTGTCATTTTGCGCTTTTGACCTTATGCTCCTAAACGTTCAACGTTCGAATTGTGTTCGTTTTTAAATCCCTGCTTTTAAAACTTGCATCTAGAATCGTGGCCTCGCATAAATTTCAAACGATTCCAAAGAGAAAGTCTTCGGTCCAGTGCTGATCCAGGGTCACCAAACCGGGCTTTTACAAAGTTGGAAATAATTTTGTACATAGTGTACCTTGGACAGAGTTACATTTTTTTCACAAGATATTTCGGTAGTGACGTCTGAAAATATTTTTAATATAGGAATCACTTCTTCATTCCAGTCTTGGAACTTAAAGAAAAGGTCAATTCGCAGTATCGTAAGTGGCAATTATGTCGTCTTTTTTTATGAGCTCTGGACAAATTATCATATGTCGAATTCCAAGTGTGACCACATCTTGCTTTAAGTAACGGCAAATTTAATTCCGTTGAAATTCTTTTAATTTGATAGAGATTGCGAACTTCTTTTAAAATATTCCACTATTTGTTTATTTTATTAATGTGTATTAATATAAACCATAGAAGCTTGCACAGCCCATTGAAGCTTGCCAGCAGCAAAGCATGGTATGTGGCGACATTGCCTGCCCTATAGCAGCAACTATGTTCGCAGCGTTATCGCTTGCTATTGCAGTAAGTTTGTGGTCGTAGTTTCCAGGCATCTAATAATGAATTGAGTAATTCACATTAAGTTTTCCGACGTGTGTCTTTCCGTGTATTCTAAACAATTTTGTTGTCATTTTCATTACAAAAGACAAAAATATGAAACGTACATATGTTACAAAGTGTTACTTATGATTTGCGAAGCGACAATTGTTTATAATTAAGTGTTATTGCTGTATATGTAAATATGTTTAGAATGTAAGTTTGTTTAATTAGTTTTCATTGTATTTTTTATTAATATTAGATTGTTAGGTTAGGTTTTAGTAGTAGTTTGTGATTATTATAATCTTGTTGGTCCAAATTGTAACACGTTCAAGACGCTGCGAACTTTCACGAACGACTAAAAGAAGTACTGAAAACGGTACTTCAATACTCAATACTCAATTCTTTATTGCTTCTATAGTGTACAAACAGATGGTAAATAAATACAATAAAGCAACCACTATAGACCCTGTAAGGGCACTGCAATATGAGAGGGAACAGCATTTTATTATTTCTAATGTTTATCTTATTATTTATTTATAAGAAGGCAAGCATGTGTAGTATGTTTTGTATGTATATAATAATATAATAGTTTATTCAGCTTTGAATTATATATGTATGCAATATGTATCTTATAGATTTATGAAATTATGCAATTTAAAGGTTGATATTCTAATGAAACTAAACTAATAGATGGCTAGTAAAGGTATGTAATAAATAATTAATGTAAGTGATGTCTAAATAGTGGGTATACTCATTACGTTTTTATCGGCTAAATATTCTGTTACACTATAATAGCATTTTTTAATTAACAAATCTTTTACTAGTTTAGCAAATTTTTTCACTGGCTTCGTCCTTAAATTTTTCCGGCAGTTTATTGAATATTTTTAATAGACATAACATATGGGCTATTTGAGTGTAGGGTCATCCGAGAACCCGGTAAATTGAGTCTATTTTTATGGCGGAGTTGGTATTTAGCGGTGAGGTCTTTGCGTTTAGAATAGAAGTTAGGATATTTGTGTACAAACTTGCAAGTTTCCAAGATGTAGATACAGGGAAGGGAGAGGATTTGATATTTTTGAAAGTAGGGTTTGCAGCTGTCGGTTTGCTCTATGTTTGCTATTATTCTTATAAGTTTCTTTTGGAGGGTAAAAAGGGTATTAAAATCTGTACTATTTCCCCACAGTGAGATTCCATAGCTAAACCAAGCGTATGCGTATGCGTAATATGTAACTATGGCGGTTTTAATATCGGTGGTTTTTTTGGTTTCTCTTAGGGCATAGGAAAAGCTTGAGATTTTTTTTCTTAGTTTATTAATGTGTGATTTCCAGTTTAAATTTTTATCAATTATTAGACCGAGTAGGGTGAATTCGTTGACTTGCTCTATTTTTATGTTATTAAAGTTAAAGTTGATTTGTAATGCGGCTTTTTGATAAGGGTAAAATGTTATGAGTTTAGTTTTTTAAAATTTATTTGTAAGTTATGCTCGCTCATCCAGTTTTCAGTTTTATTTAGAATAAGTTCAAGTTTCTCGTTCACACCAACGTCGTCCTGGCTTGATGTCAGTATCGAGACTTCGTTTAGCCGTTACTACTACGCTACGCTATTCAGGAAGCATCAAGTTTTTCTCTCCACGAGTGCGTATTTTTTGTACTCCTTGCCGTCAAAGGAATTCATGTTGTAGCATTGTGGGAAAAGTTTAAAGATTATCTTGTGTTAGTGTCCTGCTAAGGATGTTTGATGTAGAAAACTTTTGATCTTGAATGAAAAAAGTCAAGAATGATTTATGAGAGTACCTATGTATAAGTAGAGTTATATTGCTTGCAAAACAATTTGAATTAGTAATGACAATGTGTTTTTTTTGCTAAATGGATGGGCCTTTTTTTTCTTGATTACGTTGACAGACGAATGACAAGGATAGTGACGTCGCGAACCTTACGATTCGTAATAAGTGATGTGTTTAGATGATTTTAATTTTATTGTGAACACTTAGTCTAGACATCTTGCAACGATTACTAGAAGATAAACCGTTACTATTGTCAGCATTAGTTACAATAGTGAGCAAGATCTATCTCGCTCACATTTTCTTTATTTCTTGTATGCTTTTCATAGCGACATCCCGACATCCTGCATGTGCGAGACGAGGCGCGAAGGCACAACCTTTTCAAACATCTTCCTCGCCTCGTCTAACAGGGGGTCTACTGCGCCTGTGCGGAGTAGACCCCCAGGATAATCGGCCGGTACGCCGACGGAAAGTCGGCCGGACGCCCGGGCTTCAGGAGGAGGCAGAGTTGCCCCTCCTTCCCAAATCTCAGGGAACCTTCCTCTCCGGAAACACAGGTCGAAGATGTCTGCTGGGGTCTACTCCGCCAAACGATATTGAATTATTCGTAACGCTACGTCAGTTCATACAAAAACCCTACTCTAACACAGCTTAAATACAATAATTGAATTTGACAGCTTCACAAACGTCATATCACTTTTTCTTTGACAACAGATTATGTTATGCATTCATCACAATTATATATTAATAATTTTCTAACGACCCACACCCAGTGGTGTATGCACATGAGTGTAATTCCATAACCAATCTTTGCCTTGCTTCTACGACTAAACTTGTTTCAACATTTCATATAGAGGATTCTTGTGAATTCATTCCTCTTGATCATAATCCTCGTTTGAAGGTTGATTTTCATTATTTCCTTCAAACCAAGGATCTTAACTTTAACAACTGGTCACTTGAATCCTCTTCACAATTAAATGTGTCTGAATGAAAGTTTATAAATTTTGTTATGAGCAGAGAACGAAAGGTGCTTTTAAAGGTAGGCAGTTGCGAAAATTATACGCCCGAACCTGACCAAAAAAGTTTTCAATGGGTTCCGCATTAAAATACCTTGGACGCATTGCCATAACCTTTTAAAACTGTTTAGTGTTACAATCCAATTTTGGATGGAGGGCACAGATATCTCTTTTCCTTTGTTGTCTATAAACCTTATGCCTTTTAATGTTTTTATCGCTTCATTCCAAAATTCTTGGTTTGGTGACTTTTCTGTGACGCCTTGTCGTAATGGTTTATTTTTATTTTTTCTTGAAACTGATGCTCCATTCACCGAGTTGAACAAGTCATCGAAGAATGCAACAGCCTCTGCTGTGTTTTTAATGTCTCTAATCTAACTGTGGGAGAGCCACGCTTCGGCATGAATGGGCCGGCTCGACCGGAGTGATACCACTGCCTCACAGAAAACCGGCGTGAAGCAGCTCCTGTGCTGTGTTTCGCCGAGTGAGTGAGGGTACCGGAGGCCCACCCGGGGGGGAAGGGGATAAAAGGTTGGCAGCACACTTGTAACTCCACTGGTGTCGCAAGTTAGAAGAATCATTACAGTCCATATCGGCAAGGAGACTTTGATTTCTCCATTCCTTGTCCAGCTCTGTTAAATCTAAGGTAAACGCAGCTATTACCGAGGTAATTTCACGAGCTGAAGGTTTAATCTCTCAAAATAAGGATTGCTGATCGAAAAAAGAGTTACAAGATATTATTTTCCGATACTTTGAGTTATGTATTTTAGCAATCTATTTATATGTACGTAGGTTTCGGGTAAATATTAAGAGAAAAAAAATGTTTAATATATAAATCCGAATGAAGCTATTACCGAGGTGCATCAAAACGATTGCAGCTAATACCGCGAATCGTGATTCTATTACCGAGGGTAGAAAAATTATAAGCACTTAGGTTTCGTACAAAATATTTAATTATTAAAAAACAAACTGTTGGCTTCTATCAATTGCCATGTATCTTTAACTTTGATAAAATTATTAATTAAAAATAACTACAGTACTCCATCTTAAACTTATGTATCACTTTTGATAGTTTGGATAATAATAATTAATCTTTTATATAAATTTAAGAACCTTTTTATTAAAATTAAAATAATAACTAAGTTAACAATTAGTATCATTAAGTCTTTTCTTGTAATAAGTTTCTTTGGTTCGTATCATTTAGCATATTTTGACAAAACTTTATAACAGCTTTTAAAAATATATAGTGAGGATAATTATTTTCAATTAAAATAAACTGTGCCTTACAGTAAAAAATATCAAAAAGTAATCTTAGGTTAGCACTTAAGATTCATTCATCTGAATCTGAAGCAAATATATTAAAACGCTTGACTTTTTGCAAATTTAAATAGTGTGATGGGTTTTCGCTGTCTGATACCCTTTGTGGTGAAGGTGTGCGAAATTGACGTCGTTCATTTAACGTTGACAAATTAATATTTAGAATTGGTGATTGTATTGCATTTGTCTCGGGTGCGTTTTTCCTAATTTTCTTTTTCTGTTTAACTTTCTTGTTGTTTTTTTTGTCTATTGCATCCTGTTTACGTTTTATTTTAAGATTTTCTTTTTCTTCTTTTTCTTTTTCTACTCTTCTTTGATGTTCCATAAATTCTTCGGCAATAGCTACAGTTGGTGTCACCTTTTTTGTAATTTTCTTTTAAGCTGGTTCTACTTTTTTAGGAAAATCTTTGAATGGTGTTCTTAATTTTTTAAAAGGTGTTGGAAGATCTTCACTTTGCCTCTTGTTATCACTGTTGGTACTTACTATATCTTCTAGTTTTCGTTGAAGAGAAGTAGATGAGCACGGTTCCTGAATATCAAACCTGAAACTTTCGCCGTCATTAAGATTTATAGAATCATTTGTATGAATTACGATTTCTTGAGGGACTGAAGACGAAATAACATTGGTCACAGTATGTACATCTTGGTGTTCACTTGGTATCAAAATACCATCTGTGCTCACATCAAAGTTCAAAATAACTTCTGATATGTTTTCGGGATCTATATCATTATTCTCAAGAGTGGTATCTCCCAGCTCAAGGTTAACATTTTCTTGATTGTTTGAGTATTTTGGTGTAATATTCTGCCAATATAAAAAAAGTTTTTCGTACTTTGGGTCACCAGTCCAAACATTTTCAGCCTCTTTAAAAGAACTTAGTGTAAGTGGCGACAATCTGCTTTCAAATTGTTGTCTGAAATTTTCTAATTCTTGATTATTAGCGCAAGTAGAATGATCAGCATCCGCATTCTGATTTTGTTTCGTCAAAAGTTTACTGTAGTCAATGTTGTTTGCGTTGAATGGATAAATACCACAGCATTTGAAGCCATTTTTAATAGTTTCGGGTTTTAAAGATTTGTCGAAACATTTTTGAACCTCTGGCGCAAAATCGGTACGTTTTTAGTTTAGCGTAGTTATTTTAATCAAAAAGTCATGGACAACGCTTCTCCAAGTTCGTTTCACTGGCCTGAATACCGCAACATCTAGAGGCTGTAAAATGTGCGTTGAATTTGGCAGCAGAAGCAACAAGAATTATCCCTTTTTCTTTACAAAACATGCTCAAAGGTAAGGAAATGTGGGAAGTATGTCCATCAAGAAATAACACCACCGGTAGCTGGATGTTATTTTTTAAGAGCCATGGGTAAAAAACATTAGTTATGTATTCAAAAAAATGTTTCCATGTTCATCCACCCTGATTCATTTGACCCAAGCTGGTACGGTGCATTTGAGGTTAACCTTTTATACGGGAAAAGAACCATTGGGGGAGCGATCTCGCCATCAGCTGACACATTAACCAAGACAGTTAGACATTCTTTTTCATCGTTGGCTATGCGATTGTATACACGTTTGCTGCCTCTGCTAACTAAAACTTGATTTCCTTGGGACTCAGAAAGAAAGCCGTCTCGTCACAATTGAAAATTCTCTTTGGGTCACAATTGAAAGTTCTCAGAATTAAAGACTCAAACTGAGGAATTACTCAGTTTGAGTCTTCAATTCTGAGAACTTAGGATTTCACTTCAATGGATCCCACTGTTCTAAAATTCTTCGCACGCATGCTTGAAGCGACAACCACCTGGTTTGACAAGCTCTCAAAATTTTGTGAGGTTTGACTTCATGGAAGCATTGAAATTCTTTGAAAGCAGCAGAGTTTCTAGGACTCCTCCCAAAATGAAGTCCTCCCAAAAAAAGTCGACCAAATAAGCAAAACGTATTATTAACTCGGGCTCACAGAACTGATTTAGCAACTGTTTTCTTTGTTAATTAAGAATATTCTTACTTCCTCTCTTAGTTCGTACAACCTCGACAGCATGTTTCCTTTCGAAAGCCAACGAACGTCTGTGTGGAAAAGCAGAAATAGAAATATCTTTATTTCAATTTAAGTCTTATAGAACATTTATGAATGTCAAATATTATGTAAGCTACCGCTGATTCGGAAAGTCGATTTCAGAGTTTCGTGTCAGAGTTTATGTCAGAACACAACTGTTTAGAGTACTGAGTGCGCTCTCTTTTAATGAAGTTAACTACTCTTATAGCTGTTTTCAGAGCCATAGTAAAACATTCCGTGAGCGTTTTAGCAGCCAATGCTTGACGGTGAATAACGCAGTGCGTCGTAATTGCGGATGGAATTTTTCTAGTCAAGATGTACATTAAGTCTTTCTTCTCTACAGTACGTAAAAGGACCTTCTGGGTCAAAGATCATTTCATTGTTAAGTTCAGTTGTTTTTTCTTGGAGATCTTCATGGGGGACATTGCTTGCAAAAAAGATTTTATTTTTAAAGGTTATCATCCTCACAATAAAGAGGTAGAATAGAAACTTTATGAATTTCGTTATTAGCAGTGCTTTAAATGTGCATTTAAAGATGTGGCAATCATGGTCTTTATTTCCGTAGCTGTTCTGCCCTCACCTGTCAAAAAAAACGGATCAGAGTTAAAATATCGAGGACGCATACTTCCTTCTGCGCTCTTTTTCTGACGTGGCCGGGCGGCCCTTGCCGCGCTTGGCCTTGCTGGCCTTACTTGTCGTCGAGTTGCAAGAGCCAGACGATTCGTCTGACTAAGAGACGCAGGCCGTTTACGTGGCCGCAGGAACTTGGCGCGCTCTCCCGAAGCGTCGGGTCCGCTCGCCACCGACTCCATGTCGGACGACCCTTGCAGGGTGTCGGAGTCAGAGTCTGACAGATTCAATCCTGGCGCAAAAGAATTTGCTACCAGTGATCACGCTGGATGTCATTTAGCGTCAACAGACACAACAAACGTCACAAGCATTCTCAGTGTCAGAAGGACGAGCGAGTTTCACATAGGGGTAGGGATCAGCCAGGTTTCATTTTGGGGTTTCTTTATCAATATCCATAAGTTCCCACGAGCATCATTGCAAATGTGGACCACGAGGCAAAGGCATGATACCCGTGCGAGGCCACAAAGGGCGCCCAAACCGGTCCTTTACGGTTTTTTATTGTGGTTGTCTCCACTCGGGCGGCAATTAAGGCAAGCCCCCTACGCACACTAAAACTGCCGCGAAAACATGACCGAAGCTAGCAAGTATGCGCAGGTTGCCCGACGGGAGCCAGTTACAATGGATCTCTAACCCAAGCGCAAGGTGCGACCCGGGGCCCGCCGCGCAAAGGCGGCTCTCTCAAGCCACACCACAACGTCGCTCAGAAGCGACCAAGGCAACGAAAGTCACACTCCCGCCGCCGCATCCAAGTGATTTTGTAGAGAGGTTGTCTTCCTTGCGTGCGACTCACTCAATGAGCGGGCCCCCGCACAGTGGATCGATCTCATACTAGCAGTGGACACAGGAATCGTAACTAATTTTTTATGCAAATTTGATATAAAAGTTGCCATCGTAGTAAACAAAATTCAATCTACAATATTGTTCCACATTAAAGTACTTTAAAACATTATAGTTTAGGAGCTATCACGATTTGTTTATTTTTTAGTATGGGACTAAATATTCAAAAAATGTTTTTTCAAATCGCCCGTAATGCACGTGTTCTAATATCGATAAATGCATTCTAATATAGCTAGGGCCATTTTGTTAGAAACATACTTGGTTTTAGATGGATTACTAAAGAAACGTCTTGCAGTACTTCCGTCATAGTGCTACCACTGCCCTGCTTAACAACGTCAACCAGAAGACCCATTTCTTTCTAAAACGTCTTGAATTATTTTTTCCTATCCTGTTTTTTTATCATCACCTTTAGGGGCCCAAGACTTAAAGTCTAACTACATGCTATGTGTAATAAACACCCAAGCATGTAAGGTACTAAGTCCGTATTTGTATATTTCCTCGTCAATGGGTTTTGCACTCACTAAATCTAAATTATTCATCTCAGTGGTTTTGCTTTACAAATATCACATGTTGCTGATGAAGTTCCTGACAAGTATGATGTGATCTTTCCATCAATCATTGTAAGAAGTTGGTGAGTCACCGAAAGTTCATTGTAAACTGTTGGTGTTAGATTGGAAATTTCTGATTCAAAAGATGACATTATTTCATGATATTCAGAAGGCAAACATATACGACGACAATAAAAAGTCGAAGAAGGTTTATTATTTTCCCATCAACCATCACGAAAACGGATACAAAGGGGAATGAGACTTGCCATGACAACTGGAAAGATCTGATCATGCCAAGTTTCTTCCCTGCTTCACCAGCGGTATTTGGTGTTTGGCTATGAAAAATAGGAAATGTAATTGTTAAATATTATGCTTTTATATTGGCAAACACTTGGTTACTAGGTAACCGTTAGAAATAAAAGACTGTGTGTGAAAATTGGAATTGCAAAATGATGTAACGATATTGCTTGTGAATAAATAAAAGTCTCTATATTACTGTAGCGGGCTGTATTATTACGATTTAAGATGGTAGCAGAGCGTGGTTGCTTGCTACAGTAAAAGAAGCTATGAAAGAAGTGAATTAAAAAGTTGTGCGAAGAAACGTGAGAAAATGGCAAAGGCAAGTGAGATAAGTATTCCACTATTCGACGGCGCAGAGTACAGTAGTGGAGAATACGTATGTTAAAATTCATGCAATACAAAAGGTGCAAAGATGTAGTAATGAGGAAAATGAAGTCGTCTGATGATGAGGAGAAATGGCTGGAAAAAGATATCCAGGCTACAAATGATTTTACGGCGCAATCACGAATAAGCAATTGGAATACATAAGTGAGCTTGACACGGCATATGATATTATCAGTAAATTCGATGAAATGTATTTGAAAAGGTCAACAGCGTTACAAATTGTGTGCCGACACAACTTAGAGACTATCAAGCTTAAGAACTATCCTGAAGTCACCATTTTTTGATGCCTTTGAAAAGGCGCTGAACGAGCTTAAGCAGGCGGGCGCATTAGTCTCGGAGGAAGAGAAGTTAAATTATATGTAGAGCGCTGCCTGAGAATTATAACCATATTGGAGATTTAATTGATGTTCTGCCAGAAAGAGAGAACGGTAGACTACTTAAAGAGCAAAATTAAGTTGAAGAGTTTAGAGAATGTGAATAAGTCAAATGATGATGCAAATGTATTTCGAGCTGAATCCAAGGAACTAGTAGTCAGAATACTGTGGTTTGTTATGGTTGTGGAAAGAAAGGGCACTTTATAAAGGATTGTCGATTTCGTGACCCGAGCCGAAGTCGCAGTCGTGGATACTCGAGTTATAGAGGACGTGGCTCACATAACGTAAACAACTTTCACAGAGGGCGAGGTAGCTTTAATCGCACTAGTGATGTGAGTCAAGGAAGAGGAAATGGCCATCACACTAGTCAGGAAAGGTAGTTTTCACACGACTGTTGCCAATACTACCCACGTAACGGATGAAAATAGCAAACCAAAGAGAGGGCAAATAGAATGGTTACTCGACAGTGGGTGCACTGACCATATCATCAATAGTGATGAGTTCTTTGACCAATGGGTAGCTTTAGAACAACCAGTGAAGGTGAAAATCGGCGATGGCACAATTTTAGAGGCCACAAAGGTTGGTAGTATACAAACCTATTCCAGTTATGGTGGAATGTCAAATGTCAAATTGGAAAATGTCTTTTATGTCAAGATATATTCAAGTTGAAGACAAGTTTTATCTTGTGTATCCAATTACAGTGATGCGTTGTCAAGCTGTACCCAAGCCAAGTGGTAACTAAGCTGTAGCGAGTTGGCGCCAAATTGTGCCCAAATTGCAATACGTTGTGAAATGGCAAAGCCGTACTTTAATCTGACCAAATACTGGCGAAGATGAAGTCTAAACGGCCTCAGGCAGAGTAACAATATTTTTTTTATACTAGAGGCGGCAAACGAGCAAGCGGGTCACCTGCTGGTAAGTAATCACCGCTGCCCATAAACATCTGCGAGATTGCATATTGATTATGAATTTGCGGAAAATTGCTGGCATGAGCTGGATGCAACTAGCCGAGGAGCGATTATTACAATTCTGATGAAGCAGCTCATGCTTCTTTTGCACTCTTGGGATAAAAACATTATAAGTTTTTCTCTGGATCAATTATTTATTGATCCGGGTTCCACTTTAACCTTGTCATCGTCCAATACCACGAATGCTTCACCATCGGAATTGTAATGCAGATGTAATGTTTCTTTTTATTTTGCATTCCCAATCCATAGTGCATGTTTGCCTCCAGTCAGTGGTCCACCACATGTTGAGATACTAATGATCTCTCTGAAACCCAATCATCAGTTGCGTCCGAGTGACAATAATTGCTCCAGACCCCCAACAATCACTATTTGGGGCGCATATTCTTCCAATTTTACACTTATTATTCTCTACCCACTGAGCTGACTCCGTAGCATCTGGGTGCATGAATTTCCTCCCTATTTCCTTTGCCTTCGGCCCATAATTATGTTCAATGATGTGCCAATATTTTTCTCTAGACATTATAATATGCTACTATATCATTCTTTACAAAAGTAAAAGGTTCTCTCACATCATGTTTTTCAACAGTCTTCGAAAATATGCAGGGGTAGCCAGTTGCGAGTCTGTTTCCATTTGCATCGAACTGACTACGGTCAAGTTGTTTGAAACACATAAACGAACCAACTGTTGCTTAGTGAGACCACTTAGCCCTATACACCAATATTTATTAGTGCAAAGAATGAAATGGTATGTTCGCTATCATCTACTGATCATATATGGCTTGTCATAATTTTTTTTTATTGAAAATCAGCTAAGCTATCGGCGTTTGTTTTTATCCCAAAAATCCGCTTGATTTATGGACGTATTTTACTATTCCATTCTAAATGTATCAACATTGACCTGTCTCGTTCCCGCCTCCGCGCGCCTCTCTCGCTCGCACTTGCCATTAATGAAACTAGACAACAGCTGTATCATAATTTACCTATTTTAAATTAAGGAATGACATAAAGATGGAAATTGAAAAATTTGTATTAATTCTGATATTCTAACTTCTCCTTCATACTTTAACCGGGCTTAGGACCGGCAAAATTACTTTTTAACTTTAGAAATACCTACTTAAGACAATAAATTTATTAATTATTTATTCGGAAAACCAACAGCAGCTGGCCGAAACAAAATTAAATTCTACTAATAAAACATAAAAACAAAAAGTAATTTTGGCGTATTTAAAAAGTTAGAATCAGCTGCTGTTTACAATAATTACCTACTTATTTACAAAACTAATAACTTACAGATATTTCAATTGTCCTTCAAAACATCCCCCATTATCAATGCACACACGAGCACGTTTTAATGAATTGTTTTTTTAAAGAAAGAAGTATTGACTTCTGTTGCTTCACTCAAAGGCGTCCATAATGCGCTGTTTTAATTGTTCTAATCTAGTAGGCTCACTTATGTAACACTCCTCGCTTAATTTCACTCCATAAATAAAAGTAAATAACACCGAAATCCGAAAGTACGCGTAGTTCGCCGGCGTGCGTGCACACAATCCCGGAAGCAAAATGGCACTGTTTGTTCATTTTTGAGCAAGGATCGCGGGCCAGGGAAAGGGGCGTGGCTTGAGCTTCGACGCGAGTTTGCCGGGATTTATCAATGAAGTCTCGAGGCGGTCGAATACGCAATCGATACTCTCTACGCTTTCTATCTAGGTGTGCGTGTCACACATTAATAATGAATTGTTTACCAAAAATGGCTTAGTTTAATGGATAATTTTGGCTAAAATTCGACTATTTTAATTTTGACTAGCTATAAATGATCAGGAGTCGATACTGAAGTACCAAAAAAAATTTATGTAGTAAATAAAAATAGGGGTGTATTATAGGGCACTAAAAAAAAGGCGATGAGTCCGATCGGTGGATGTGCAGAATATGCAACATTTTCTCACACCCACTGCGAAGTCATAAGCGATGATCCAACCACTAATGTTATTTTAGCGACGAAGTTTACGGAAAAAACTCACTGAACAATTGTAACAAAGATAATATAATCACTTGAAGTTATTGTAAAAATGTAAACACAAGTCGAGAAAAGTTTTGGATTCTCAACGTCAAATTGAAAAAAAATATGGCGGTACACTAAAAAATGGCGACCACGCGGCGACCAATAGGAAAATAGCTCAGTAGCGCTTGGCGCCCCATAGCGAAACTAGAGTGTCACAGGCCTGGTATGTACCGATGTGAAGCATTTGCGACAAAATCTATTATCGATAACACATTTCCAGCGACCATCGAGAGAAAGGGACTTAAAGTCCTTGCAGTAAACTTAGGGAGGCAACCATCAACTAGCGGTTCCTAAGCAGGTGACACGGGACACCCCTTTAAAATTATCATCCACCGCTTGATTATCTTCATAGGTGGCTGCATGCTTTAGGAGTCGAGTCCGTTACGAAGAATGCTCAGCACACACTAAATCCACACGAGCACAAGCGCCATCGCGGTGACTGCAGAATGAGCTCTATGAGCTATGGAGGACTGTATGATAAATTAAAAGATTATTTAAATGTAAATAACAAAATAAAAACGAACAAACCACCGCTACACTTACTTGACAGCTGTCAACAAAACCAAAAACGTAAACACAGTTTTCTTCTTAAAAAGTGGCTTTCTAACCAGCCTGTAGTCGACAAGCTCTGTGCAGAAGTGTGTGGTGCATATTTTCAGCGGGGAACCTTCGACTTCGCATCGCTTCTTGCAAAGTATGTAGGTACCGATGTGAACCCTTCAAGCATTTGCGACAAAATCTGTTATCGATATCACATTGCCAACGATTATAGAGAGAGAGGGACTTAAAGAAACAGAAACATTATTTATTTGCTTAATACACATTTGATACATAGATGTTATGGTAAGTATCATGGACACGGTGTCCAGCCTGCCAGCAGGCGCGCAAATATGTTAAATTTATATGACACAATTGTCATATTAAAAGATATATTACTTACATTGTAATCAAATTTAACAATATTTGTATTTGTTATTCAAAATATAAAAATATTATGTATTCAAGTAGAAGTTTTTTTTTACAGAATCTTATACCTAATAAGTTTTTTATACAGTTAAAATACTAAGTTGCAAGTGTCCTTGCAATCGCTTAATTCATGTTTTTTTTGAACAAAATCGACATAGGCCAACGAAACCTTTTGCTTTAGAAGTGATGACTGCATAGACTTTGACTGGTTTGGCCTAAGGGGACATCATAATTGAAATAGACTATAATATCGTACAGGCTGACGTCCGGATATCTTCGGTGTTGTGCCGGGTTAATTTTTTTATTTGAATCACAGGTTTACATAAGTATTAGCAAATTTCAAGGACTGGTCAGATACAAAATCGGTGACAGCATGATAGCATTTCTGGACCAGGAATTCACGGAGTTTAATTTTAAATGGCACTAGTTCCTTAATGGTGCGAATACATTTAGGATGTTGGTACTACATGAAAGCATAAATATTATGACTATGACTATGACTATGACTATGACTATATTAAGGCAGTCGTATTTATATACTTTTTCATTCGTCACTTGACGGGCATTAGTGACAGCCCACAAATTAAATGTAATGAAGCGATCAATACTCACTATTCATATTTATCTTGACACTAGCTGCCGCCCGCGACTTCGTCGCGTGGAAAAGTAACTTTTTACCCCCCTTTTAACCCCTTACAACCCCCTTAATATTATTATGTTGATACAACTTAAACAAATTATTTCGACCAAATTTGGTACCATAAAAACGGTCATTGTGACTAAACCTTAAAGATAGACATATGCCGTCGCGGACTTTTTTTTAGATCATGTATAGAGGAATAATTCTTTCATACATATTTTTTGTGTATCTTGAACCGTTTTCGCAGCGCACGCAAAGAAAGCCTTCAAAAATGAATAATTTTCCCCGTTTTTTACACATTACCGACTCTGTCTTGCTCCTATTGGTCATAGCGTAATGTTATTTAGCCTATAGCCTTCCTCGATAAATGGACTATCCAACAAAAAAGAATTATTCAAATCGCACCAGTAGTTTCGGAGATTAGCGCGTTCAAACAAACAAACAAACAACCTCAGCTTTATTATATTAGTATAGATTTGTTTCTAATGGTGCTTTCAGCAAAGTGTTGTACGCCTCGCAGGTGTATATGGAGGAGTGGAGCGCACGCGTCGCGTTGCTGACCTCTAAGGTCAACGATCTCTTTGCTCTCGTTGGTTGGAATTTGCCGGCATCTAATGTCGACAGCACTCTTTGCCCTTGGACCCACTGAATTCGTGGATTGGGGTTACCTGTAAAGTAAGCGTAAGTTAAAAAGTAGCAGCCCACAAATTAAAGTAATGAAGCGATCAATACTCACTATTTCATATTATCTTGACATTTGTTTCTAATGGTGCTTTCAGCAAAGTGTTGTACGCCTCGCAGGTGTATATGGAGGAGTGGAGCGCACGCGTCGCGTTGCTGACCTCTAAGGTCAACGATCTCTTGCTCCCGTTGGTTGGAATTTGCCGGCATCTAATGTCGACAGCACTCTTTGCCCTTGGACCCACTGAATTCGTGGATGGGGTACCTGAAAGTAAGCGTAAGTTAAAAGTAGCAGCCCACAAATTAAATGTAATGAAGCGATCACTACTCACTATTTCAATTTATCTTGACATTTGTTCTAATGGTGCTTTCAGCAAAGTGTTTGTACGCCTCGCAGGTGTATATGGAGGAGTGGAGCGCACGCGTCGCGTTGCTGACCTCTAAGGTCAACGATATCTTTGCTCCGTTGGTTGGAATTTGCCGGCATCTAATGTCGACCGCACTCTTTGCCCTTGGACCCACCTGAATTCGTGGATTGGGGTTACCTGTAAAGTAAGCGTAAGTTAAAAGTAGCAGCCCACAAATTAAATGTAATGAAGCGATCAATACTCACTATTCATATTTATCTTGACATTTGTTTCTAATGGTGCTTTCAGCAAAGTGTTGTACGCCTCGCAGGTGTATATGGAGGAGTGGAGCGCACGCGTCGCGTTGCTGACCTCTAAGGTCAACGATCTCTTTGCTCTCGTTGGTTGGAATTTGCCGGCATCTAATGTCGACAGCACTCTTTGCCCTTGGACCCACTGAATTCGTGGATTGGGGTTACCTGTAAAGTAAGCGTAAGTTAAAAAGTAGCAGCCCACAAATTAAATGTAATGAAGCGATCAATATCACTATTCATATTTATCTTGACATTTGTTTCTAATGGTGCTTTCAGCAAAGTGTTGTACGCCTCGCAGGTGTATATGGAGGAGTGGAGCGCACGCGTCGCGTTGCTGACCTCTAAGGTCAACGATCTCTTTGCTCCGTTGGTTGGAATTTGCCGGCATCTAATGTCGACAGCACTCCTTTGCCCTTGGACCACTGAATTCGTGGATTGGGGTTACCTGTAAAGTAAGCGTAAGTTAAAAAGTAGCAGAAAATAGGTATGTAGGTAAAATTACACTAATATCCTACACCAGCGTTTCCCAAAAGCCGTTTACCTAAAAAATAAGAAACAGCTGCATACTTACATAACAAGATATTAGTACCTAGTACTAATAAACGTTGTCTACTATTAATAAATGTGTACTTATTTTATTTAACCTTAATGGAACCGAATATATCAGATATCGTGTACGGAACTGTTTACTGATATTGGACAATCAGGATTCGAAAATATTTTGATGGCTTCACTATCAAATGAATATCTTTTAGACTATTTGTGACCCTCTGGCTTGTGATAACTGGGTCTGATGATATCAGCACTTCTATTAAAAATGTCGGTCATTGCATCTAGTCTTGATGTTTTACGGCTTAAAATGCTCTCTGTACAGTTTGAAATCCTTGTTCCGCGCTTCTAAGGCCTCTTCACTCAATTGGACCTATAGGGCCTATAGCCTATAGTATAGGCAACGGACTGTGAGAAACTATCGCATGACGTTGAAGGAAATTTTGTGAACAGTGGTACTCATGTAGTACCAAGGATATAGGGAAACAAAAATTTGCACTTTCGAGGCAGAATATTGAAATTTTTGTTTGTCAAGTTCAAAGCCACTTAAGAGGCACTGAAGGATGATGTGGAACCTTTTTTTTATTACTGGAACTAACTTTTTTTTGCTGCACAAAATGAAGACATCTTGACCCTATAAAGGAAACCATTTTTTTCATGTTGTAGACCCCTAATTTCAGTTGGAATAACTTAGTTATGTTAATTAGGAAACCACCCGATATAAAAAAAATATAAAAAAAATACATTAGGCAAACCTCGCCAACTTTTTTATTATTTTCAGGTAAGCAATAAACCCATTTACAATATTGTTAGATAATTAGATTCCGAGGTTTGCCTAAACAAACTGTGACCAATTTCAATTTTTTATTTTTTTTCTTATGACCTATGCTAACTAATCCTGTTATTTTCTAACACATTCCAATTAATCGACTTGTTTTAAATTTATTGAATAATTGCATACCTGTAGATATCAGAAAAACACCACCTCAAAGAGAACCAACCCCAGTTAAACTATTAAACACTTAAAGCTTAAAGTGAGTAAAACCATAAGCAATCGAAAAATTATGTTTGTCTTGCGCACGAAATCGTAAACTTCGACGGGTTGTTACTATCGATGTTCCATTTGTAACTGCAATTAAAACAGGTTATATTCGATGGAGTACACATTCAACTGTAGGTAAACGAAACCTTTTATTTAAAATTACCACATTTAAAAAATCCTATTCTCGCGGTCGTTCCTTAGACGTTGCCCCATAGTGCGTCGCTCCGTTTTTGACGTGAAAAGAAACCAAACATTACAGACAGACAGACACACTTTCCCATTTTAAATAACTAAATAAATGAATTGAGACAACATCACATACATTGTGCTTAGTAGTGGGCGTTAATAGTTATAACCATTAAATTAACACGATAAAAAAAAATACCCATTAACAATGTTAAGAAAAATTCCGTAAAAAGCTAATTTCACTTTTCGTAATTCTTTATGTAGCTTCTTGCACTACAGCATCACTAGTGGATTCGTGCGGAATCATTGTACAATAAGCGCGTATTTATTTTTTGCTAATATGGCGCCGAGAATGCGACGATGCGACGAAACTCAGATAGATGGCACCCAATGGCGGTAGTGTTAAAACTGTTAAAAACTGTGTTTACGGAGTGGAGAGAAAATGACGTCTATTAGAAACCAAATATGGTTCATTATTGTCCGAGAGAAAAATTAACTGAAAATAAGTTAATGTTAATTCGTTCTAGTGGTGTGTTAAATTTAGTGATTTGGATTTTATTGAATGAGCTAAAAATAACGTTTTTGTTAAAATTATTGAATGCCGAATTGCTTCATGGCGTCGGTATTTTATTTCAGTAACAGAATTATGTTGTTTCGTGAGATTCTGATGAATATGTTGGTTTCGTAAGATTTTTAAAAACTGTTGTTTCGTAATATTTGTTTTGTTTTGAACTTTACTTGAAAGTACCTAATTGAACTTAGGAGTCTGTGAAAATAATTATTAGTGGTGGGGTGCGAGGGGGAGGGGGGGGGAGGGGTTGAATGGGGGGTTGAGGGGGGGTTGAGGGGTGGTTGAGGGGTGTGAGGGGGGGGGGTGAGGGGGGGTGATACAGGAAGATAGGAAAAGGAAGGAAGGTTGGCATTCGGCAAACTGTAACGGGTCAAAGTTTCTTAATTTTGTCACTTTTTTTTTTGCTCGACTTGGCGGGAGCACTGCCGTACTTGCATACTAAAGTTATAACAAATAACAGTTAAGATAGGCCGGTTATTTTTAAATTAGCATTAACTATTCACATGTTATAACAAAAATAACATTAATCCCCAAGTCCTAATTGTGCTGGTCCCCAAACTAAGGTTTTCCCTTGTACTATGGAAACCAGAAAACAACGAAGGAACTACAAACACCCAAACCCATACAAATATCTGTTTCATCAACAAACATTTGTGTTGGTGCGGGAATCGAACCCGCGACCCTTACGTCAGGGCTGGAAACCGGTTTTTTAATAACAGGAGGGTTTGGCATTTCCAACAGAATTTTGAATATTTTGACATGCGACTGTTCTGACATAATAAAACCGAATTTTGTTTGCCAAACTTGCTTCACGTTCCAAAGAAATCAGCCAAATTCTCTAATTTAAATTTACCTAGACTAGTTCTAGTTTCGGGCAACATCAGCCAACTAGAACGAAGTAGGTGAGTCAATTTGCCTGTGATTAAGGTTGATTAAGGAGTCGAATAAAGTCCTGAGTGGAGGATCGCGACTCGGCAAAAGTAGGGTTGGACGCCCTGCTACAAGATGGGATGACGACATCTCGAGGGCTGGCTGGAGTAAGCTGGATGAGAGTGGCCGAAAATCGGGATGCGGTGGCGTGCATTGGGGAAGACCTATGTCCCGCAGTGGACGAGCGTGGGTTGCTGATGATGAAGGAGTCGAATAACTTGTGCCCTGTGGCTAGGGGCGTTAGGAATTCTGCCAAGGTATTCCCGGCCTGTCGTAAGAGGCGGACCCTAAACGGGTGAGCTCGGACTGCAGGTGCTCAGGGTCACAATGGTTGTGAGCTGTTGGTTAACGAAGTCATCACGGATTGAAGATGCCGAGAATGATGATGTGAAGAGGCCTGTAGGTATCGTGTCTGTGTGTGTCGGTTTCCGGTAGACTGTGTGCCCCAATGTACCATCATCTTTTACCTTAACTAGCACACCTAAGAACGCCAACGAACGATTACTTTCCATTTTATAGGTGAACTTTACTTTCGGGTGGATTGAGTTCAGATGTGATATATATTGCTCAATCTCCTGCTGACATACATTAATGATACAAAATATATCATCAACGTACCTTTTCCACAGCTTCACCGTCTGGGGTCCATTAGCCCAATGCTAGGTCTTCAAAATTCTCTATCCAGATATTTGCAAAATCACCGGGGCCAAGGGCTACCCATTGCAACACCATCGATCTGGAGGTAGTAACTGGTCTTTGAAGAGGAGCTAGTTTCCATCCGAACAGTTTTCTATCATACGCAATATATTGTTTCGGTAGCTCCGCATCGCAAAATTTACCCTTAATCACTTCGAGGCACTCCTGTAACGGTACATTTGTGAAAAGTGACTCGACGCCGAAACTCACCATTGTGTCACCTGGTTCCAACTTAATACTCTTCACGATATCCCTAAAGTGATAGGAATTTTTCACGTATGACGGTGTCTTTCCAACTAATGGTTGCAGCATTCCAGCAACATGTCTCGCCAAGTCATAAGTCGGAGGAGTCAATCTGGCTTACAATGAGACGTAATGGTTATGTTTGCTCTTATGTTTTTAGGCAGTCCATATAGTTTGGGTGGTTGCACAGCCTTTGGCTTGAAGAGAGTATTGTACTCGTCATCTGTGAAAATGTCACTGTGCTTTTGTATTAGGGTACGAATGCGTCGTGTGACCCTGGCTGTAGTAGGACACTTAGTCCCGTTTATATGAAGTATTAATATCCAAATAGTCATAATCTGCTTGATCAAAGTTAGACTTCATATTAGTAGGTATATTTGCCTGATATACCTACCCCCTTTGAAAAATGGGCTTATGCGCAAAATGTCTCTTTCGCAGAATGTCTCTCAGTCGCAAAATATCGCTTTCTCATAATGTCTCTTTCTCAAAAGGTCGCTTTCGCATAATGTTTCTTTCGCAGAATGTCGCTTTCTCAAAATGTCGCGATTAGGACTTAGAAAAAAAATATGTTTTTTTGCAGAAAACCATTTTTTAAAGTTATAATATTTATTTAAATAAAAATTAATAATATAAATCTGTGTATACATATATAAATAAAAAATAAATTTACTTATATCTTTGTTTTTATATGCACAAATTAATCATATTTCAGTTAGCATCACTTAATTACCTCATTACCACCTACTTTCATATCATATAAAAACAAAATTCTAAAATAAACAAACATACTCGTAGTATACAGTAATAGAATATAAATATATATAAAGAAAAAAATATGTTTTTTGAAGAAAAATATTTTTTTAAAGTTATAATTAATTATTCTTATATCTTTGTTTTATATATACACAAAATATTATTAATTTTTATTTAAATAAATAATTATAACTTTAAAAAATGATTTTTCTTCAAAAAACATAATTTTTTTCTAAGTCCTAATCGCGACATTTTGAGAAAGCGACATTCTGCGAAAGAGACATTATGCGAAAGCGACCTTTTGAGAAAGAGACATTATGAGAAAGTCGACATCTTGCGACTGAGAGACATTCTGCGAAAGAGACATTTTGCGCATAAGCCGAAAAATGGAGTGGCGGAGACAACTTGTTCAATAAAACAAGTTGATCCCCGCCACCCTTGTTCCCTTTTAAGGTTTCTACTGACAGACTTAATTCATTTGTCCATTTCATTTGACAGAAAATCTAACAGAGGTTTGGTGTATTTCGATCGGTATTGACAAAAATGGTGTGCCCCCAATAATCGTGACCCTGTTAATTCAATAGACCCCAATGAAAAAGGAGCCCCAAATAATATACATTTCGTCAACTGTAGTATCCTTCCATTGCGATAAGCGATTATCGATGGATTCTCTTTTCTTTCTCTTACTACTGAAAGATCTTCTGGCCGGATGTACCGGCCACAGCCACTTGGACGTCAGCAGACGCCACTTCCTCCATATTCACAACATCCGAATCGCATGCATTATCAAAGTCCGTTGATCGAGCCAATAAACGTAAGGGTTTTTAGAAGTCTGGGTTTTTCGTATTTGGGTTATGGTAAACAATACAGCACAACTTTTGTTTACAGATAAACTTAAACCATTGTTATCTAACCATATTTTTAAAAGTTTTATTGAGGAAGATTGGATGGAACTGCCAGAAACATAGAACAGTAAATCGTCTGCATATTGTAAGACTTTAAGGTTGTGTGAGCCAGTCGCTGAAGTTTCTAAATCATAGGTGTAAATGCCCGATATACCCCTTAAAAAAATTTGTGGCGAATACAACTTGTTCAATAAAACAAGTTGTTCCCTGCCACCCTTGGCCCCTTTTAACCCTTAAATGCATGATTTTCTTCTGTCTTTCTTGGACCATATCTCACATTCATCGTAATTTTGATTGCAATAACATGTAGACATCATGAGAACTAGCTTATAATGATAATGATAATGATAATGATTTATTTGTCAAACATAGGTGAAATAAAATAAAATAAATAAAATAAAATAAAAATCATTTATTTCTATAACCATTGTTACAAAACTGTGGCCGAGACTACCCAGTAAGTTGTCTAAGACACTTGTGTTGGGTATGACTCGCAACTTCCCTTACGGCTAATCTTAGATTATAGATTTAATTACTTGATTAACAGTAGAATGGGTGAGTGTGTGTGTGTATGTATGCCTGTGTGTGTGTGTGTGTGTGTGTGTGTGTGTGTGTGTGTGTGGTGTGGTGTTGTGTGTGTGTGTGTGTGTGTGTGTGTGTAACCTTGTGCGTGTGAGTATTTGAGTGTTCAGATGGGGTGAATGTTCTTTTGGATGCTTGTAAGGAAGGAGTACCTGTGTGCCCTACGGATTGTGTACCTTGGGATCAGAGCTAGGGAGTCTGCACACAGAACCTCCCCTAAATTAGTACCTATTTTAAGTGATTCTTTTTAGTATGTCTTCTACTCCTTCGTAGCAGAGTGTGCCTAAACCATTGAGTTAAGGTTTTTCTTGCAAGTATTCGTTAACATTGGGTATATATTGTTGCGGGTACGGGGGTACGTAAGATTCAAATAAAATGCCAGAGTCACAAAAAGACAATTAATTTATTCGACGAGTAACAAAAAACACAATTAAAACACTAATCACACTTAAACGCACTAAAACACTAAAATCTTCCTTAAACACTTCGCAGGTAATACACAAGATCACTCTTAGTTCGCAGGAGAATAATCGCTTTCCAAATTGGAAACTCACTCCTTCGATGTTCAAATCAGAACTCACTCCTTCGCTGTTCAAATCAGAACTCACTCCTTCGCTGTTCAAATCAGAACTCACTCCTTCGCTGTTCAAATCAAGAACTCACTTCCTTCGCTGTTCAAATCAGAATGACTCCTTCGCTGTTCAAATCAGAACTGACTCGTCGGCTCGCCCGTCCCGCTTTTATACTAGCACAGGCGCGGGCGAGACCCTACTAGAAGGGAATAGAACATTCTCGATATTTTTTCTCGTAACTTCGATGGAGACTTTGTAACATCGGACATGTTGCTACGTATTAGAGCTTCGAGAGATTTCTACATAGTTCCCGATCTTTCTCGTAGCTTCTCGAACCGTTCGATAATTTTCTATTCCGAATGCGTAGGTTTTTGGGGGCGACTATGCGTGTGTAACGTAGTGCACAACGGAATAATAGACCTTACTCATTTGAGACAAGCTCTATTTCCGTATGCAGGGGCACATAGTCGTAACAATATTCAGAATATTATTAATTTTATTGTAAATATAAGCGGACTGGTTTACGTATTGCCCTCCTTGCGAAAGCTGTGTGTGTGACAGCGGTAGGAGCTACTTTGTTTTTTCTCCTCCTATGATTTTGCTCAGTATAAGTAAGCGATTTATGACAAAGTAGAACCACGTTGAGGATATACAGTTTTCTGACAGTAAGGAGGCCACTTATTCTATAGAGAGATTTCAGTTGGGAAACGGTAGGGTTTGGAGTATATTACCTTTATAAGAGAACGCTGAGCTCTCTCCAAGCCAAGCATCCGTGTCTTATCGGAGCCCACCCACACCGAGATACAGTAGGTAAGAATTGATTGGGCCAGGGCTAAATAGATTTTTGGTTTTCAGTTTATCCGACATAAGTGCCTTAGTGACTTGAAGACCCAGATGAGCTTTCTTGTACGACCTATTAAAAGTTCTAGTTGCGGATGCCAACTTAGTCGTTGATCTAAAATTATGCCGAGATACTACATTGATTAACTCTTTCTATTTCAGTACAGGAGCAATCTGAATCCATATATCTAGGGCTTACGCAGGTATGAATTTTTATTTTGAACTGTCGTTAGGTTGAGTTCTCACAGAAGGAGAGAAGCAAATATAGTTCGTTTTAAGTAGATTAAGCGTTAACAGGTTTCTTTAAGCCAGTTTGAGATTTTAGAAAGTCCCCTCTCAGCGCGCACTCGGACCGCGTCCCCAAGTTCGATCAGTGAAGACGATGCAGTGTCGTCCGCATAGGAAAATATCTTTCCCCCGACATGTTTTAGTTTACAAAGCTCGTTTATGTATATTAAAAGAGAGTCGGGCCTAGGAACGCTACCCTGCGGGACTCCAAAAGTGAAAATACAATAAGATCTTAACATTAGTCATTTGTCCTCTATGTTTTGCCTGTTACAGCACACAATAATAAAATTTTTAAGTTTCCAGCATGCACATTAATAAATATTTAAATTGTCTTAATTCAGTAAATTATTTATAACAAAAATGTAAGTCATAGATTATCTGATAAGAAGTCATTAATACAATAATAGCATTTGTCCAGCAATAACAGTTTTAGGCGATTCTTAATAAAGTCAATTCATTGCTTTGATCTTCCGTTGGTAGTTATTATATATTTTAACTGACATACCCATGATGCTTTTCCTAAATAAGGCATTTTACAACTTACTGTACAAAGATTGTGGCACATGTTGAGATCGCGACTTATTACGTCGTGTATCGCGCAACTTCGCAAACAATTCACGGATTTCTTTTTACAAACAACGCCATTTCAAGTATGTACATGGAAGGCAAAGTGAGTATTTTTAACGATTTAAAAACTAGCACACAGCTGTCATCATTTTTTAGACCACACATAGATCTTATGCATCTTTTTTGGGCTTTGAAACAGTGTCCCTGTTTGTGGAGTTTCCCCAAAATATGATGCCGTACCTTATCAGAGATGCCACCAGACCATGGTATGCTATTACAACTGCCTCAATTTAGCCACTTTCTGTAGGTTGTATAGAGCGTAATGAGCATTTACTCAATCTTTTACAGAGTGTTCCAGATTGAGGTTTCCATGTCAGTTGATTGTCAATTACCAATCCCAAGAATTTTGTTCTGTAACTCTTTATCTCCTCTTCATTATAATTAATGTCAATGCTCTGTATGCGAAGTCGTTGATTGAAAATGCATTATGTTAGTTTTTTTAAGATTAATCATCAAATTATTGTCGTCAAGCCAATTTTACATATTAGTCAAAGTATTATTAATGTCAATTTTATACGAATTTAAGTCATTATTACATTTTATGATATCGGTACTGTCTCTGCAAAAAGTATCGTTGGCGTGTTGTTGTTGTCGGCAAGTCATTGATATATTCTTGTGGATTCCGATGGTGATTATTTTTTTAAAAAGACAAAAATAACGGCTAAATAATTTTTAATTTAAAAGAAAAACAAATTAACAAAAATAGGCGAAATAACTGAAACGCAAATTTCGAGAGCTGTGCACACGACGACGGCTGGTAACAGAATAAGGGCGGGCGCTGGTTCGCTCTGGCTTATATAGCTGTGCTACGTCAGCCATTGCGTCTTCTACTACACGGCCTCTCCTGACAGGAGACCGTCCTCGGGCTCCATCTTGTGTCTTGTCTTCTAGTCTAGCAAAGGCATGGACAGCCCTTGCGTAGACTCGGTGGCAGGCAGGCAGTTGTCTTCAGTCTCTTCCGTTGAATGCGTGGCGGGTGCACACGCATGCTGCTGAAGACCACTCGTGGACGGTTGGCACGGTTGCTGCCCGTCGTCCGAAGGCAACGCTTGGTCTTGGGCGGAAGGCGCCTCCGGATGCGTTTCATGAGGCTGTTCGGGGCTCGTATCAAGACCCCCGTCTTCAACGTCTGCACCTAAAATAACACGCAGTTACACATACGGAAAGATAACAATGCAATAGGTACAACACTAAACTTCTCATGTATATAACGCGTCCGCTATATATACAAGACGAGTAGTATCATAGGATTTGGATTAAGCCATAGGCACGACGTTAGCGTAACTTAATCAAAGAAACATAACAAGAGTCATAGGCACGACGTTAGCGTAACTCAAGTTATGGCATGAGTCATAGGCACGACGTTAGCATAACTCAGCCAGCACACACAAGACAGAGGCACGACGTTAGCTTGTCTATTCACCAATTGTTAGGTAAGAGGCACGACGTTAGCATTACCAAGCAATTGCACGCCCAGAAAGGAAGCACGACGTTAGCTATTTCTGGCGTCTAGCTACTCACCATCAAAGTAAGCAGCACAAACGTCGGGGGTCCATTCTCCACGCCACGGGATCATGTACTCAGCCGCTGCCTGGGTTGACTTCCCGTAGGACCCAGCTAAAAGCTGCAGCTCGTAACGTCCGTGCGGGAGAATCTTCGTCACGCGGTACGGCCCGCGCATCCCGGAGTCCAGCTTCCCCGTTGCCTGCGCTTGCTTTTTAACAAAAACAAAAGAGTTTAGTTCAAAAGCCCGAGGAGGCTTCCTCCCCTGGTTCACATAATCATCTTGATTTTGCTGATTACGTCTGAGTCGCTCCGATGTCCTTTGACGGCTCATCTCGCGTAAAGACTCCCTGTTTGGGTTGGAGCCTTCAAGTGCCACGTCGCGTACCAAACTTCTGATAAGAGGTGTGGCAGCGTCTATCCCAACCAGCAGGTTGAGTGCGGAGTACTGCGTTGTTCTATGTCGGGTAATATTGAGGATCAACTGGAGCTTCCAAATAGTGCTCGGCCACCTTTGCTGCCGGTGATTCGCTTCGATGCGAATCATGTTTAGTACGGTTCTGCAGTAACGCTCCACTTGACCGTTAGACTGGTGCATCTCAGGCGTGATTAGATGCACATCACACCCCATATCCTTAACCCAATCTAGGAATTCCGCACTTTGGAACATGCGACCTCTGTCAGCAACAATTAACTTGGGGGTACCAAACAATGAGACGGCATTAGTAACATGCTGCTTTAATTCATTGGCATCCTGCCGGTACATTGGATAAAGCAGGGTGAACTTGGAAAATGCGTCAACAACAATAAGGACATATCGGTATCCGTCTACTTCGGGAAGAGGCCCTAAAGCGTCAATATGGACAGTCTCAAACGGTAAGTCTGGCTTTTCCCATGAATGAATGGGTTGCAGGGGTGCCCGTTGTACCTTTTTGTGTGATATACACACAACACAGTGTGCGACATATTTTTGGACAAAATTGCGTAATGCCGGGAACCAAAAATGCTTAGTAATCAAATCAACTGTCTTATCAACCCCAGGATGTTCGTGCTCGTCGTGAAACACGCGGAGAAGGCTGAGTCTATGCCCTTTAGGTATGAAACAGAGAAGTTTGGAGGGTCCTCCAGTAGGAGTGTATCGAAAGTATAGGAGGTCGTTTTTGACGACATATTGACTTGCGTCTAGTTGACCCTCATTCAATTTTTGGATGAGTGACCGGGTCTCTTCATCGGAAGCCTGAGCAATCTGGGCCCAGTTCAGTGGTTTCTGAACCGTGCACACATTGACAGGATTCCGACTCAAATAGTCGGCATGTGACATTTGTGAGCCCTTCCGGTAGTCCAGGTTAAAATCAAAATCCTGTAGGTACACCCACCACCGAGCCACTCTGGGTAATAAATCCCTTTTTCGCTGGGTAAGTTTTAGCGCGTTACAGTCAGTGACTACGGTGAAGCGTGCACCCACAAGGTAGTGTCGGAAATGCTGGAGAGCCTTCACTACCGCAAGGGTCTCCAGTTCATACGAGTGGTACCTACTTTCGGCACCCTGAGTTAGCTTACTATAGTAAGCAACCACTCTTTTGTGACCACCCTCGTGTACCTGCAGAAGAACGGCTCCGTAGCCGATGGAGCTGGCATCGGTATGCACCTCAATCGGCAACGAAGGGTCGTAAATTGCAAGCACAGGCTCGTTGGTCAGGCAATCAACAATTTCTTTACGAGCAGCCTCCTGTTCCGCGCCCCAAATAAATGGCGCGCTCTTGCGAGTCAGAGCTGCAATACAGGCTGTTTTCTGGGCGAAACCAGGAATGTAACGCCTGAAATAGCTGGCCAGGCCCATAAACTGACGTACCTGCTTGACATTTTGCGGTTTCTCGGCGTCAGTTAATGCCCTAACCTTATCACTGCTCGGCCTCACCTGACCTTCGCTAATATTTCGGCCTAAATACTCGATCGAAGGCGATAAAAATGAGCATTTTTTCAGATTGATAGAAAACCCCGCGTCTGTTAGAGTTTTAAGTACTTCCCGCAATAAAACTAGCCCCCGATCAACTGTCTGACTCATTATCAACACGTCATCGATGTAGACGAGGATTTCACCAGATTCAATGTGTTCCCGAAGAGTTTTTGCGATAATCCGTTGGTAGATAACCGGTGCGTTCGCGAGACCGTACGGCATTTTCAAATATTCGTAATGCCCCTCGGGCGTTACGAAGCCAGTTAGAGGGATTGACTCTTTTTCCAAAGGGATCTGATGAAATCCTGTCGCCATGTCAAGACTTGTAAAAAACCTGTTTCTCCCCAAACGGTCAATGTGATCATCGATTCGCGGTAACGGGAATCGGTCTTTTATTGTCACGTCGTTAAGTTTGCGATAATCGACGCACATCCGATCGGTACCGTCTTTCTTTTTCACGAGTAGAATCGGACTGGCATAATCGGACTCCGATTCCTGAACGATGCCTTTATTTATCAGGTCCTGAATTATTTCGCGAACTCGAAGAGTCTCTGCGTAAGAAAGACGGTACGGTCGATAATAAATGGGGGTGTCGCTTTTCAATCTGATGGTCATACTGCCAGTATTCACCGTAGATGTGGCAGTGCCAGAAATCAAGAACTGAGAAAACTCATTTATGACAGCAAGTAGTCGTTCCAGCTCATCATCAACCAGTGGCGTGTTAATGGGGATAGACACATCAGATTGAACAGCCATCACTCTGTCCGGTTGAATAATTTCTCTCATAAGTTGCTGAGAATCGCGAGTACGAATATACCGAACACCCTCCCTGTTAAGTACATCCGTACCTACTATTACCGGCGTATTCATGAACTCAGACGCAACTACGTACATGTCAACTTCAAGGGTTATTCCATCGAATTCGATGGGCAAGGTAACATACGAAGTACTTTCAATCTCCTGACTACCAAGCCCTTTTAGTATACGAAACGCGGGCCTATGCGCGCAGTTAAAGTGCTTTAGCAAATTCGATGAAATTAACGATATTGTTGAGCCACTATCAATTAAAACATCGACCGGCACACCTTGGATGACAGCGACTACGACGTCATTATTGCGGGTAGATTGATTTTCTCGGCAAAAATTGACATTGTTTTTATTACGAGATTCTGATTTCTGTTTGGCGAAACAATTTTCTATCTTATGCCCCGACTTTTTACAAAACGAGCATGTATCAGGTTTTGACGGAACGAAAACTGGCGAAGGGTTAGTATTATCCGAGATGTTTAAAGGAGCACGACTACTTGTATCGGTTTTTGGGTTTTACCGCAATTTGCCTGTCTGTGCCCAAACTGGCCACAGGAAAAACATTTACCCTCATCAAATCGTCGTTTCCGAGGGGGTAGATTAGAAACACTTTTATTTTTCGCCACAAACATATTTTGAGAAAACACACGTGTAGAATTGCCCTTAGAGGTGTTAGGTTTCACATATGTTGAGAAAAACTCGACTAAATCGCAAGGTAATAATTTAGCATTTGTGGCGGACGCCCTAATTTGTGGGTCAGTTATTCCGCGAATAACAATTGCCGATATCAATTCGTCGCTGAGTCCGCGCACTATGCGTAAACGAAGAAGTGAACGACGAGCATAATCAGCGTATGTGGAGTAGTTATCAGAGTTCGTATTCATTACCTCAAAAAGTATGTTAGCTATGTCAGGTGTTTTTGGACATAAAGGCTTGAATTCTTTTTTAAAACTGCTCCAACTACGCTCAGTCGTCACCCATTCGTTTAACCATGTCTTAGCGTCTCCTTTTAAACAATTACCTATGCGAGAAAGGCATTCAAAATCGCTCCAGTTATTAATAGATTTGGCGCGGTCCACCTCTTCACACCAATCTTCAATATTGTGCAAACTCGGGTCAAAGTTAGAAATATAATAATGTTGGCTTGATCTTACCACATTGATGGACCGAATGGCATCCACGATACGATCCGTGACCGTTGACGGCGCGTTTACCTCGCTGGCCACGCACTCTGTATCGGCACCAATCGTCAGCGCCGCACCCGGCGGCAGCGCCGCACCCGGCGTCAGCGCCGCACCCGGCGTAGGCTGCGTAAGCGCGGCACCCGGCGCCTGCGGCTGCGTCGACTTCGGTGGCGGGAGCAGCGGCGGCGTGTGTGGCGGGAGCAGCGGCGGCGTGTGTGTCGAGCGTACCGTGCGTTGCGTCGAAGATGTAAACCTATCACGCGTTGGCGACCTTACACGTCTACGTGATTCACGGCGGCTAGAAGGCGGCGACCGGTCATTTCGTTGCACTGGCGGTGTTGAATTATGCGCAGCTACCGTATTTTCTAATCTCCTGAGACGGGCTAACAACGCGTCCATTTCGCGGTTTACATTATCCGGTGTACGATCGCGGTATCTACTACGTCGCCTATCATCACTATAATGGCTTCTACGGCGCTCACGTTCGCGATAGTCACGAGCAGACATTTTTCCCTTTTTAAAACTCTCGCGCCGGTAGACACAGTATCAGAATAGCGAGCAGGATAGAATCGCGTTGATCCTATCCCACTTCTGATCTTGTGGATTCCGATGGCGATTATTTTTTTAAAAAGACAAAAATAACGGCTAAATAATTTTTAATTTAAAAGAAAAACAAATTAACAAAAATAGGCGAAATAATGAAACGCAAATTTCGAGAGCTGTGCACACGACGACGGCTGGTAACAGAATAAGGGCGGGCGCTGGTTCGCTCTGGCTTATATAGCTGTGCTACGTCAGCCATTGCGTCTTCTACTACAATATATTAAGAAAAGAAGTGGCCCTAGCACACTTCCTTGTGGTACTCCTTGTTTAATTCTCTGGTCTGTGATATATTTGATTTCAGTTCGGAGTTTTGGAGCAAATTGTGCTATTCCGTGTACTGTGTTCTGTTTGTGAGATATGAGCGTATTAGTGATAAAAATTCCTCTGATACCGTATGCTTCAAGCTTAATAGGAGTTTCTTATATTGACGTGGTCAAATGCTTGGGTCATAGCAGTAAAAATTGCACATATAGGTCTCTTTTCATCTACGCTGGTTATGATAGTTTTCATTAGATCGAATATGGCCGTATCGATTGTTTACCTTTCCTAACCTTTGTTCGTTACGTAAATACTGTACGTATATCAAGCCACATTGTACCTGCGACTTTGTTATCTTCCTGACTTTGATTTTCACTACTTCCTCTTGGTTACATTCTTAATGTTTTTTCTTCTGTTAGAACACAGTCTTTCGGAACTCTATTCTTCATAATAGAACCTGTACCATGAGATCCAGCCTTAATAACTTGTCACAAAGATTTGTAGTTGTGAAGAACCGATCAAAGAATAGCAAATGTCCGGGAACCGGAATGTTCTTGTCAGATGAATATAGCAGATTCCCCCAAATTAAAGCCTCTGTTGATGAGGTCAGGAAATGTAGTATCACTTGATAAACAGCCATGTCGCAAAAACACCTTTTGGTGAAGCTAAGGACGAAGACTTTGAGGCCCACTAAGTTGGGTTTATTAGGGCAGTACTGAGGCATGGACATTTTACTGTAAAAGGGATTATCATTTCGTCAATGCTCGTTTCCTGAGGCCGATTTTGTTCATGACATCCAGATAGTATGCGGTCAAATAAAGGTTGGATTTTCTAAATTTTTTTTGTTTTGGCGTAACTTCAGCATCATAGACACATTTTAATCTCAATCTGATAAGAAAATCTATAACGTGTCATAGCCATGACTGTCAATGTACTTTCCATTTTCTGACCAATACATAGATATCTGCGGGTAATTACTGAAAGGCTGAAATTGTTGTTTTAAACTTATTCCTATAAAACTGGCACAATATGATACGTAGTTTCGTTTTACATTCATTTTTATCAAATAAAATATTAATTAGCAAAGCGCGCGGCCTTACCACAGACCTTGACAGTCGACAATCTTATGTCATAGGCTAGGTTTAATGTGTGGTTTGAAAAGGCGTATTTCCCCGTTAGTGCGCATGCGTGAGTACATGACACGTTATATTCAGGAAAATGCCCGATATACCTTTCCAAAATTGGGTGGCGAAGGAACTTGTCCAATAAAACAAGTTGTCCCAGCCACCATTGTCCCTTTTAGGGAATCTCCTATGACAGATTTATTATTAAATTTCATTTGAATAATCAATAATCGTACTGATAATGCAATAACTGAGATCTCTTATACAATCCGGAAAAATCTCATCATCGCGATGTATTATGCAAATTAGTATCGATTATGTACAATGCCATCTATCGCCATGGAAACATTATCTTCTTCTCGGTGGAGATATTGCTTCTTCTATCCAATCGAAAACGTTAAAAAGCTATTTGGAGGACCCGCCACTCGCTCTTGGATGTAGCTACCGTCTGTACGGGGCAATTAAAACCCTTGTTTTATTCAGGACTGTATTTTAATTTATTATTAATTACTTTGATTATGGTAAGGTATTCACTGTTACATATAAGCTGAGTAGTTTAAAATAATATATAGAGAACGGTTGTTTGGAAATTAATGGCGACAATGGCGTCGGACGAAATTGAGAGAGCGAGAAAAAACAGTGTTGCCATACCAAAAATTAAAACCTTGTGTTGCCATCAACACCGTCGCAATTGAAGATCTACAATAACGATGGTCGATAGATCCAACCTCCTGTCAGTTTTTTATGTCAGGTCAGTTTGTAACGTTTGGGACCGTTAACTAAATTTCGAATAATGTCTAAACGGAAATCAAAGAACGACATAATCTGTTGTGGATTTTTATGTGTCGTTGCTGTTGTTTTACATTAAGACCTTTCTATTTGTTTAAAAGAGGATCGAAAACTGAGAATTCTTTGGTAAACGACATAGATATGTCTTTTTTATATAAATGGACAAATGCTAAAGCCTTTCCAATAAATCAGTACCCGCCCGCTTAGCGCAATGGTTTGAGCGCGCCGGTTGAGACCTAAGGGTCGCGGGTTCGATTCCCGCACTAACCAAATGTTTGTTGATGAAACAGATATTTGTGTTGGTCTGGGTGTTTGTGGTTCCTTCGTTGTTTCTGGTTTCCATAGTACAAGGGAAACCTAGTTTGGGACCAGAACAATGTGTGTGATGTTGTCTCAATTTATTAATTATATTATTAATTAATTCTTAGTATCATTCAAGTTTTGCAAAGTGGCAGGCTGCAAGGCACTAAAATTGGAAACAATTCATTCATTCCACGGAAACGCGATCTAAGTTGAATAATGATGATGTCTAATACACGATAGAATACGTTCACTTTCAACAAGCTTTCAGGATTGACGTTCATCCTCACAAATTTCATCAAAATGACGTTTCACTTTTCTCTGACGAGTTTTAGGAAATTCAGGGTTTATAGACCATTTAACTGCTATACTATTTGCTTCCGTTTTTAAATCTTCAAATTCATGTCGATACTTTTCAAATTCTTCTAGAAAGACTTGCAAACGCTTTGAAGCATTTGAAAGATCGATGGCTTTAGATTGAAGTGCCTTAGAAGCTGCGTCTATAGTTTGTAAGACTTTGCGGTTTACGGTTTGCAAGGAAGAGTGAAACTATAACTAAACCTTGGGTTCCAAGGTGTATTGTTTTTACTGTAAATATATTTTTTCCGTTTTATATTGCGAGTTTACATTTCTTTGGACCCTCTGAACAGCCCTTTTCATGTCAATATCTTTAGTTTTGCTCCTGCTGAGTCTGCTGTCTTCAGTGTTGTGGACGAAATGACGCTTCTACTTACCACCGCAGGCGTAATTGTGGGTGCAGGCAAATCACGCGGCTGAGGTCTTACCGAAGGTGAGCTGCGGTTCTTGGTCACAGGCGACGCATTTCTAGCCACACCCGACAGCTTCCCATTCTCATACTTCAGCTCAAGTACATTCCGCACGTCCAGGAGATCAACGCGGTCATCATCCGTTCCCAAAACGGCCTCACCAACGTGATGGTCATACCCCGCCAAGATACAGATGTGTTCCTCCATTGTCACCACCCTCACGCTCTGAGACACTTCAAAGGTCATATCTTCTGCCTCTTTCTTGTCGCTCAGGTAATCCATAAACGAATTCCATTTCCTTTTGACCCAGTTTGCCGGGACGAGTTGCTGCGCACAGAACGCCAACAAACTCAGAAAGCCAAATTTCCCTGATCTCTTCGCCTTCTCTGGGAAGTAAAGAATTCCCACGGTCTTCCCCGCTCCATATCTGAGTACGTACGCCATGCAATAGCAGGCGATAAGGCAGCCGAATGTGTTCCCTATTTACCACAAGATTTAGGTATAGTTTCACTCTTCCTTTTCCTAACCTCTACAAAATTGGAGTGATGCTCCGTGGAGATCTTATAAACATTGCGTTTGTCTTTATAATTTGTTACGCATACTGCTCTCGAATTGTAATTAGTCAAAATCTGGCCTTTCTCTAGTTTCGATTTTGTTATGGAAGGGTTGCCTGATCTGTTGGGTCTAAGAGTGGCAGTTACTTACGTAAGATTTTTTGTAGCGAATAGATTTTCTGAAAGAGAAACACTATTATAAAATTATCCATGTATAAAGCGTGCCCTAAGTTGAGCTAATCTTCCATAAGCATTACAACAACTTTATCAGCATGGCCTTTCTCCTTAAGGGCTCTATCGTGACTGCCACAATGCATGTGCATTTTCTGAGTTATGCCGTTAGTGTCCGTAAGCACATACATTTTAACGCCATATTTATGTCTTTTCCCCTGGATGTATTGTCTAACTTTTACACGACCACTATAAAATGACGCTTTCGTCTATAGTTAGATCTCTAGGAGGGATAACCAAAGTTGTCATAATGTCGTTGAAAAATCTTACAGAGGTTTGATAAATCTATTTAAATCGGTATTGACGAAAATGGCGTTAGGGTCATTGTAAGAAAAACATCGTAAAATTAACAAGCATCTATCGCGACACATAAATTTGTCAAAGGGTAAGTTAAATAAAACATCATGTTTCCAATAATCGTTTACCCAGTTTAATTTACCTCATGACCTATGGGTGGATTTCATATGTGAAAAAGGAGCCCCAAAAAAATATACATTTCGTCAACTGTAGTATCCATTTTCATGCGAGCTTTCCATCAAAACATGCATGGCTTGGGTATTCACGCCTGCGACTAGAAATGACATAAAGTTTGTATTAGTTCCAGGAGAAGATGTAAAAATAAACTAATTTGATTTAAAGCACTTGGGGTTTATTCATTAAAAAATCGTTCTACTTGCTTCCATGTTGTGAGACAATGAGGATTTAACTCCATGATACTCAACTCCACTCTTGCTTGTCTGTAGCCACATGCAATTTCCATACATTTATAGGTTAAGTTAGATGTCAACATTGTTAACTCGGGTACATTTTTTATTGTCTGTAGGCACTTGTCTATTGCGTTTGGTTAGCTATGTTTAACGGATTATAAATATGACTATTTGCGTATGGTTATTACAAAGTTAGCTGTAAAAACGTGATAACTGAGCCTCACATATCAGTTCATCGTTAATTTGAACGCTCGATTGGCGAGTTTTAGGAGTTCGCTTGGACTCTGCGTCTTTTTTAAATGCTGCGTGCGATCAGATGAAGTAGGTTTTTGTTAAACTTTTTTTTGTTAAAGTTGTATGGGAACTTTCCGCGTAGTTGTTAGTTGTTCGTGCGGTGTCTCTCTCCAAAAATCAACCAGTTTGATGTTTTCAGGAAGTATCTTAGAAAAGGTTGATAGGTGTTCTTGTTAAATTTTGCTGGATGTATTCCCAACTTGTGGTTTAATTCTATGTCTAGCTGACGAGTGGATTCATGGTCGTTGCTTTCTTGACCTTAAGTTGCATTGGTTCCTCCTTCTCGCAGCTGAGGACCACCTTCCTGTTTTTGGACTTTCGGACCCTGTCGACAGTTACTCCTGTCGTGAAGTCCAGTTTACTCCGGATGTCCTCGATTACCCCGTCACCAGTTTTGGTAGGGTCTGTCGATTCCATTATGATCGTATGCTGGGCCTTCGGGGTCTTTTTAGCCACCGACGCGTAAGATATCCTGCGCTTCGGTGGGGCTGCCTCACTTGTTGTGGTCTCTTGCTTGCTCTTTAGGGAGGAGTTGATCCACGTCAGGGTCTTATTGATTTCCTTTGACTGACTTGCCTCTTCCGACACGTCCGCTCTGAGAGGATTAATCAACCTCTCGATCTGCGTTTGGGTGTCGGTTATGGCGAGTTCAGTGGCCAAGCCGATAGGACGTTCCCGGGGTTGGTCCTCCGCTCGTGTAGGCCACGTCTTTCACCTCAAGGACCTCCTCGAGGATTCTGTCCGCTTTAGTTATTAGGGGCTGAGTTGCTGACTTGAGCTCCTCGTTGAGGGCGGTTCTGGACACTGGACTCCGGCCTTTTATGAGGGATTTCACTTCCTCCAGGTCGGCTCTCAGTGCTGTTATTCCTGTTCGATTTGCTCCGTTGTTAGTGAGCTTTGAGGTGCTTCTTTTGGAGGGGACTCGGAATGTTGCCATTCTTGCCTTTGGCTTGTTCCCTCGGTCAGGTCAACTTTAAGGTAGTGTACCTCGTTGGTCAGATCCCCGATGGTCATCTTGAGGTCTCTTAGGGCTTGGTCCTGGTCCTAGTGTCCACAGTTTGTTTTCTTGTTCTTACTCTTACTCTTACAGAGGCACTCGACTGCTGTAGCCCTTAGCTCTCGCTTCAGGGTTTTTGAGCTCTCCAGTGCCCCTTTGCCTAACGCCAGGTACTCCTGGGCTCTTTCCGTGGCTAAGTCCTTGCAGACTCCCGTTCGGCAGTCTGCAAGGACTGGAGACACTTTGTGTGTCATCAAAAGCTGAAACACAAAGTTAAGTATGTTTTTAAACTTTCGGCGATTCGCCATCCGCCGCTAACTTCACGCCCATCGATCGCCGCTGCTGCTAACTTGACGAATGAGCTGCGCCACCTTGCTTTACATTGCGTCGCGATATGACCAAACGCATTGCATTTATAGCATTTTACCCCTTTCTGACATGCACTGGCGATATGTTCACGCTCCCCACACCTATAGCATCGCCGCATAGGCTTCTGAGGCACCTTTTTTGCCTCCTTACTCGGTAGTTCAGCTTGCCGTTTACTCATTTTACTCTTCAGCTCTTCATATTGCGCTAGTTTCTCCTTTAGCACGCCGTACGTGGTTACGCCGTATAACATCGATTTGTTCGGTTCGAAGTCGATGATGCAGTCCACGATGTATGCTACCCTTAAATTGTTTAACATTCGGGTTATCGTTACTACCACATTGTAGCCGTATAGAGGAAAAAAAAATTATATGTGGTCTTGGCTGAGTTTATAAGTTGGTAAGTATACCAACTTGCCGGTATCAATTAAGATTTCAGACAAGTATTGTAGACTGTTAATGTTAATTAGAGTTCCAAGAAAACCGGTTTTGCACTTTGACTCGACTATTGGTTTTAAGTACCTGGATAGGGGTTGATTGAAATCAAAATGTTGCATTGATCTACTATTGAAAATGTCAAACATATCGTTAATTTTTCTGACAAATTCTTCTGTAGCCTCAGACTCAGACTCAGCAAACTCGGGTAGTTCTAAAGTTTCTCTGCAAGTATTTAAAGCGTCGGCAACACTTGCACTAAAAACTTGCGTTGCTAACTTCACTTTCATTATTTTGTTTTTAAAATGAATATGGCTTTTTGTGAGTTTGTTGGCTAAATGTAATCCTTCCTTGTCTTGAAATTTTTCAAGATTTTCTATTGTTTCCCAGCAAATACCGCGATCGTTCAAATCAACAAATCGTTGTTTGGATTTAATTATTCATTAAATTAATAACAAATGCAATTTTCCCCACATTGAGGGTAATTTCCCCGTTAAAAAAGTTTTTCTCTAGAAATTATAATTACGCTAAATAAACCTTTTTTAAAAAGAAATAACACATTATATCATCACTTACCTGTGATAGGTGATCCCTTGTGATTTTTTAAGTTTTTTTGAGTAATTTTTGCAATATTTTACCACACAAGACGGCATTTTCGAATAAAAACTTTTAACTTGGAATCGTGGTAAGTGACGTTGTTGCTCACGGTGTAATGGCGGCGGTTTGTCGCACAAGTGCATTAGTGTGCGTGTATTTTGTGTACAACGAACAAAATTTGTCCGTCTTGCTAGCTTCACGTGTTTTGTATGTGAGGTTACGTCCGTCTTTTTTATAGGTCCGTGGATTAATAATGTTTATGATAATTATTGTTTCAATTTACGCGTGTTTTCGTCGTCGCCACTGTTTAGTTTGTGAGTATGGCGGGGGGGAAAGGAACGAGCAACAAAGTCGAGAGTCAGTTACACACTAGTTTTATTCACCACGAAGCTACAATCAATCAATCAAATCATTATTGCCTCAGGTACATGTATGTATTAGATACATTGGGTAGATGTTAGCACCATTAAAAGTACAAATGAACCTGCCATACGCATACAATATTGCACATGCGTTTGCACAAGCCGGGACCGTGCGGGGAAATGCAAATGTTTTGTGCCAAAGCCGATAAACTGTACTTTTGTGTTGCGAGCAGCGACTTTGAAACAAATTAACAAAGTCAACATTGTAGAAGTACAGAATGATCAAAGTCTTGTTGGAGAACTAATTGAAGAAAACTTTATCATACTGGAAAGAAACCTTTATTCCAATTTTGTATGAAAGTACCAAAATATAAAAACTTAGCAAATGAGATTAAATTTAGTTTAATTTTAACCTTTTATTTTGATAGAAAGTACCTATGTAGTGTGAGCCAAGGTCAGTATAGCATGATATCAAAGACACATTCAACTTAACAGTATTGCTATCTCACAAGTACACAAGCTCTGTATGTTGCGCATAGATAGAGGGATATCAATAGAACTATTGTACACAATAATTTGTGTTATTTAACTAAAGTATCTTGTATGTTCACCAAACCACAATCTGTTATTATACACTCATCTAGTACAGGTACTAAATTAATATTAACCACTGAATGTAGTATTTTGTTGCATAAAATAGTACAATCACAAAATTGACTCCCCTTACCTCCTCTATTTGCTTAATTTTAATACAAGATTTAGATCTCGCAACCGGGGCAATTACAATATCATTTATAAAATATTTGGTTCAGATATATTTTTAGGTATGCTGCTGAATAATGTCTATTAGAAAGTACTGTTCCTTGGTATTCTAATGTATGTCTTGGCTTTTCTTTATTTTTGACATGGTATTTTTTTAAATTCACTTTGGATCTATCTGAGCGTCTTCAGGCAAAATACTGTCTGATGTTGTAAACTTATAAGGTGAGAAATCTTAAACGAGTGGATCCTGCTATTGGGGGGGTTAAATGATATATCACTCTCAGATCTTTCTTCAAACAAGGCTGATAATTTTCTCTTTACTGGTGTAGTTGTGACACTGAATTTCTTGGTATATCTACTACAGTTTTAACATGTGGTGATGAGGCAGCTGATCTATTTAACTTTATTGGTGATGTTATGCTGGCTTCATTTTTAAAACAGGTTGATGTCCCACAGACCACATGTGGTCTGTAGATAAAAGTTACCAGTCCACAGACCATATGTGGTCTGTTCGTCGAAAAGTAAAATAATTTATTTGTTGAAAAGAAGAAAAATACCAAAAGCAAAGTTGTATGTTATGTATTATGTTCTTTTTGGAAACATTGTAGACAATACGGTTTGGTAAGATGTTGCATTGTGAAAACTTTTCACTTTATTGTGGATATATGATACGGTCTGGTTGAGTGAATTCCACGCTGCTACGGGATCTTTATTTTTGAGCTGCTGCTTTTTTTGGATAGGCTTGGGGATTCGTGTCATATCACTTTATTGTGGATATATGATAACGGTCTGGTTGAGTGAATTCCACGCTGCTACGGGATCTTTATTTTTGAGCTGCTCCCATTTTTTTGGATAGGCTTGGGGATTCGTGTCATATCACTTTATTGTGGATAATATGATAACGGCTGGTTGAGTGAATTCCACGCTGCTACGGGATCTTTATTTTTGAGCTGCTCCCATTTTTTTGGATAGGCTTGGGATCGTGTCATATCATTATTGTGGATAATATGATAACGGTCTGGTTGAGTGAATTCCACGCTGCTACGGGATCTTTATTTTTGAGCTGCTCCATTTTTTTGGATAGGCTTGGGGATTCGTGTCATATCACTTTATTGTGGATAATATGATAACGGTCTGGTTGAGTGAATTCCACGCTGCTACGGGATCTTTATTTTTGAGCTGCCCATTTTTTTGGATAGGCTTGGGGATTCGTGTCATACACTTTATTGTGGATAATAAACGGTCTGGTTGAGTGAATTCCACGCTGCTACGGGATCTTTATTTTGAGCTGCTCCCATTTTTTTGGATAGGCTTGGGGATTCGTGTCATATCACTTTATTGTGGATATATGATAACGGTCTGGTTGAGTGAATTCCACGCTGCTACGGGATCTTTATTTTGAGTGCTCCCATTTTTTTGGATAGGCTTGGGGATTCGTGTCATATAGATGTTGAGAGAAAGGGCCTTAATGTATTTATTGACAAAGAGATTTCGAGGACAATGTATAGTGGCATCTGCTGATGTTTCACCTTGACGAAACTCATTATAGCATCCAGTACACCTACGTAAAAGTTTTTTTTTAATTCATTCATAATTCTAGTAATTTTGCCATCTTTTCTATCCAGCTGTTTGAGAAAATGCTGTGCTTGTGACGTAGACGGCGCCGACGCTGGTTGGACCGGTGTCTGAAGAACGTTTACCCAAAAGATTTTTACAATACACATTTGGGCTTATAATAACGTACATTTATTCTGCTGGTCAATTATTGAACAAATAAACTGTATTTATGACACCGACTCCAACAGAACATCGACAGCTTTTTTTATACCATGTCAAGTCTTACGGATTGGCAAATAGTAGCTAGCTAATTGTCAGAAAGATCGATACCTTTTTTTCGATTATAGTATTCCAATATCATATTAGGCTTTGAACGCGGGTTTCGACCTGTGCTCATCGTTTGTTCATCGGCGTTCCAAGTAGATATCATGAGGACGTCCCTCTTGTCCTTCCATTTTAGGATAGTCACATTATTTTTTTGAGCAATCAAAAGTTATAGTTTTTATTGATTTGGCCTCCTGTTCCAAAATGGCATAAAAAGCCTTATATTTTAATCTATGGATTCTTTTCTGAGTCATCGCTTGCTGTTTTTTGGCGGATCGGTTTCATGTTTTATAGACTCTTGTAAGCAAATGCAGGTGGAGCAAAATCAGTGCATGGGGCTTGAAAACCAATATTGTGGTAAGAGTTAAATATCTTGCGAAAAAAACCCTTGCTTCACTTTCAAAATCATTCTCGCGCTCATTATTATACCTATAATGAGTAAGTATGTATGTAGTTACGAACTCTCATCCTGGCCCAGCATCACGTCTTCTTCGGTCATTCTTCTCGGTTTTCGGTTCTCACTCTGAAAATAACAGCCGCTTTGAGACACGTAATAAAAGTACAGAAAAAAAACCCACAATTTTTATTAAAATAATCATTTTAAGTATTAATGTACTATAACTTGTAGAGCAAATGCTTACTTACCAATAATTCTTCTCTAAATCTTTCTTCGCTCGTACTCGTGCACAGCAGCAGCAGAGATTGATGGTAAAGCAAACAGGAAGTAGATAATTCATTCGTTACGGCGCTACCAACCGGATATACTTAAATATTGTCACGTTTTGAGTTTTTTAATTATCGTAGTACCTTCGTAATACAATGACTGTAACACGTGCGGTTTAAACCAACCTAGTGGTAGGTAGCAGGACAAATAAAAACCATTTTATTGATTTATATTTAATTTATTTGAATCAACTTTTGAGAGCTGGAGCTCTGGTGATAAGGAACCTAGTCTATTCACCAGAGCCCAGCTCCCTTGAGGCCAGGCGCTCTACCCGCCCCTCGGCGCGTGCCGCTGCATCTCGCCACGCCGCACGCAGCGCGCCAACGTTTCGGGGCTCAACGGCGCCCGGGCCGCCGCGGCGGCGTCGGTCTCTCGCCACGCCGCACGCAGCGCGGCCAACGTTTCGGGGCTCAACGGGCCCGGGCCGCCGCGGCGGCGTCGGTCTCTCGCCACGCCGCACGCAGCGCGGCCAACGTTTCGGGGCTCAACGGCGCCCGGGCCGCCGCGGCGGCGTCGGTCTCTCGCACGCCGCACGCAGCGCGGCCAACGTTTCGGGGCTCAACGGCGCCGGGCCGCCGCGGCGGCGTCGGTCTCTCGCCACGCCGCACGCAGCGCGGCCAACGTTTCGGGGCTCAACGGCGCCCGGGCCGCCGCGGCGGCGTCGGTCTCTCGCCACGCCGCACGCAGCGCGGCCAACGTTTCGGGGCTCAACGGCGCCCGGGCCGCCGCGCGGCGTCGGCTCTCGCCACGCCGCCACGCAGCGCGGCCAACGTTTCGGGGCTCAAGGCGCCCGGCCCGCCGCGGCGGCGTCGGTCTCTCGCCACCCGCACGCAGCGCGGCCAACGTTTCGGGGCTCAACGGCGCCCGGCCCGCCGCGGCGGCGTCGGTCTCTCGCCACGCGCACGCAGCGCGCCAACGTTTCGGGGCTCAACGGCGCCCGGGCCGCCGCGGCGGCGTCGGTCTCGCCACGCGCACGCAGCGCGGCCAACGTTTCGGGGCTCAACGCGCCCGGGCCGCCGCGGCGGCGTCGGTCTCTCGCCACGCCGCACGCAGCGCGGCCAACGTTTCGGGGCTCAACGGCCCCGGGCCGCCGCGGCGGCGTCGGTCTCTCGCCACGCCGCACGCAGCGCGGCCACGTTTCGGGGCTCAACGGCGCCCGGGCCGCCGCGGCGGCGTCGGTCTCTCGCCACGCCGCACGCAGCGCGGCCAACGTTTCGGGGTCAACCCCGGCGCCCGGCGCCGGGCGGTCGGTCTCTCGCCACGCCGCACGCAGCGCGGCCAACGTTTCGGGGCTCAACGGCGCCCGGCCCGCCGCGGCGGCGTCGGTCTCTCGCCACGCCGCACGCAGCGCGGCCAACGTTCGGGGCTCAACGGCGCCCGGGCCGCCGCGGCGGCGTCGGTCTCTCGCCACGCCGCACGCAGCGCGGCCAACGTTTCGGGGCTCAACGGCGCCCGGCCCGCCGCGGCGGCGTCGGTCTCTCGCCACGCCGCACGCAGCGCGGCCAACGTTTCGGGGCTCAACGGCGCCCGGCCCGCCGCGGCGGCGTCGGTCTCTCGCCACGCCGCACGCAGCGCGGCCAACGTTTCGGGGCTCAACGGCGCCCGGGCCGCCGCGGCGGCTCGGTCTCTCGCCACGCCGCACGCAGCGCGGCCAACGTTTCGGGGCTCAACGGCGCCAGGGCCGCCGCGCGGCGTCGGTCTCTCGCCACGCCACGCAGCGCGGACAACGTTTCGGGGCTCAACGGCGCCAGGGCCGCCGCGGCGGCGTCGGTCTCTCGCCACGCCGCACGCAGCGCGGACAACGTTTCGGGGCTCAACGGCGCCAGGGCCGCCGCGGCGGCGTCGGTCTCTCGCCACGCCGCACGCAGCGCGGCCAACGTTTCGGGGCTCAACGGCGCCCGGGCCACCGCGGCGGCGTCGGTCTCTCGCCACGCCGCACGCAGCGCGGCCAACGTTTCGGGGCTCAACGGCGCCGGGCCGCGGCGGCGTCGGTCTCTCGCCACGCCGCACGCAGCGGCGGTCGGTCTCTCGCCACGCCGCACGCAGCGGGTCGGTCTCTCGCCACGTAGCACGCAGCACGGCCAACGTTTCGGGGCTCAACGGCCGGGCCGCCGCGGCGGCGTCGGCGTCTGCGCGGACGCGCCACCAACTCCCGCCGCTGCTGCTGCCGCGGCTCGCTGATTATAGCGGCAGCTTCTTCGGTGGCAGCTTCTTCGGCGGCAGCTTCTTCGGCGGCAGCTTCTTCGGCGTAGATACTGAACAAATACAAATAGTGTTGACCCAGTTGTGAACGATGGTAGGACAGTAGATAAGAACGTAACCTAGCCTTAAAGGTTAGGAAGATGAGGCGGCAGTCGCTTCATTGTAATTACCAAACTTACCAAGTCCTGGTCCAACGTTACCGGTCTTAAAGTTACCTACCTACTGATGACAATAGAATATTAAAAATTATACAGGTAACCAAGGGAGAACATTGTTTAGAAAAGAGTTTCAAATCAGTGTTAATACTATGTAGGGATACTTACTATGTAGGTTGATTGGCACCCGATGTGGTGGGCGGATCCAGCAGCGGAGCCCTAAGTCAAAAATAACCATATGAGTACATGCAATATCTTGTCACCATGTTATCATCATCATTATCATCAGCCTGTTGCAGTCCACTGCTGGACATAGGCCTCTCCAAATGCTCGCCACTTTGATCGATCTTCGGCTACTCGCATCCAGCTCCAGCAGCCCTCTTGCGCAGATCATCACTCCATCTGGTCTGAGGTCGTCCTACACTACGTTTACCGAGACGCGGTCTCCACTCCAGAACTCGTTTACCCCAACGGTTGTCAGTTCTGCGGCAGATGGTGGCCAGCCCATGTTAATACGATGCAGTAAAATTAAATGGCACGAATTCGTAACACCACTTGCAGAATTTATTTTTAAAATTACCTTACCTTTTACTTACACACGGACCTTAAAGCGGTTTTGATATTTTTTTAGTAATTTATCCACATACCAATGGAAAGATACGAAAATCCCTTATTAGGAAAGAAAAGTTTAACAAGCTAATTTACTAATGAAGAAAGTATGTATGTAGTTACGAACCTCTCATCCTGGCCCAGCATCACGACTTCTTCCGTCATTCTTCGGTTCTCACTCTAAAAATAACAGCCGCTTTGAGACACGTAATAAAAGTACAGAAATAAAAACCCACAATTTTATTAAAAGAATCAATTTTAAGTAATAATGTATCTATAACTTGTAGAGCAAATGCTTTACTTACCACTAATTCTTCTCTAAAATTGTTCTTTGCTCGCACTCGTGCACAGCAGCCATGGACGTATAGAAGGGGGGTCCAGGGGGTCTGGATTCGTACCTACATTCGGACACTTTTCTCACAATATTGTATTGCCTCCTTGTAAAATCTCCCTCCACATACATATAAAGAGCTTTTATTGGTGTAAGTTGTGGTACACGGCTTGATTTGGCGATACTTTCTCGAAACTTGCTAGCTCTTGTTGGTGATTTCGTTATGTGCTTTAAAATGTTGGAAGCGGCTACGTTACCCGAGGCTCTCAAACTCATTTGCGTTGCAAATGTCAAATTCTCTGTATCTAGTTGCTCACGTAAATCTTTTGTTTTTCTTCTTTTAGTGCAATCACTAGATTCCGCAAAAGATTTTGAAGGCCGACCCAGTCGAACTGAAGATGACACAACTGGTAAAGCGATAACACCTTGTAACCAAGCATCATTCTTTTTTTCAAGGACATCTCTTTTATTGTGTGCAGCCGCCCATTTACTCTTGAAATCGGATTTAAAATGAGATAATTTATTCTTCAAGTACATGGCTGTTCACATTTGGTGAATTTAATTAAATAGTTTTCCAAGTAATCCAGTTTCTTGTCAATTTGTTTAATCGGACATTGAAGCAGGACATCATACAAATATTTCTTCGTGAACACCTTCACTGCCTCTGAAGAACCGAAAACAAAGAGAATAACTCTTTATTTCAAAAAACGTCTAGTGATTGTGCATGTGGGTAGTCACACATAAAAAAAATGTGACGGTATACGGATATAAGCAGCATTGCAAACAATAAGCATTCAACCACAGAAACCAGAAGAAATTATTTTAAAATAAAAACCAATTAAAGTGCATCATAGAAAAAAAGAACATGCATGGGCATAAAATATAATGAATAATAATTTGGTCTATAGATAGATACTAACTAACATCAACTGGGGCAAATTGGTCCTGTCTCACATTTGGAAACGGTCCAAATTCCCTGCCTAGAATGTTGGCGATTCGTTCTTCTAAAGGGGACAAAGTGGCAGCAGTGCCAGGTCCGCTACCAGTGGCCTGGTGGCTAGCATTGATGCTAGCCAATTTTGCCCTCACCCGGCACTTTTGGTCATTCCATAACCTGAAAATGTTGCCATTTTAAAAAAAAGGTACTAAAATAGTGAGTGCGTATTATCTATTTGTCACAGCGTCCAGAAGTACAAACCTTCGCCCCATTCCTTTTCACGTTCTTGCAGGGCCTTCTACATTGAGTATTTCCGCACACTCATTCCACTGTTGTGCAGCAAGTCTGCGGAACTCCCTTGACCTCACTCGCCCAAGAGCGAGGTCTCTTCTTATGTCCAGGAACTCCAAAAGCAGTTCCAATTGTCGTATTGTCCGTGCATCTGCGCCGTTGCTCTTCCATTTCCTAAGATATTATTACAAACAACAATGAAGAAGAAGGAGAATTTACCTATTTTTACATTAACAACAGTACTTACCTACAACGATATTACAAATTTTCTCCGCCGAAACTTTTGGATAATTTTTTTGTAAAGTACCGTTGGTAAACGATAATCGACAAATACACCGAAATCCTAGAACTGTCAGTGTCAGGACAAAACTAGTATGTAGTAACTAGTGTTTGTATTGTATTTGGCCTGCGTCCTTTATAAAGGACCCATGAATTAATAACTGCGTGGTCTAAAAGATGGTAGAAGATCCTCAGATACCATTTGCGTGACTTTACCCTTATGCGGTATCGTCCAAGAAAGAGTCCATTAGATCACACCCCCCATGTGGCGTTAAATTCTTTTACGATCTTTGGGCACGAAATCGAAATCTTTCTTGGCGGCTTTGTCATATCTTTCATATTTTTTGCTTGCCTGTTATCCTTCCAGCTGACAACTGGTCATGGTCTATGCCGTTACATGTGCACATATACCCTTCGTGTGCTCCTCTGGGTGTTGTTCTTTTCATCACTTCGTGTTTGGTTGGTAATTTGCAATTTTTGTGCCTAATCGGTTCTCTGTACCGTTCCGAGGCAAAGATTCCTTCCGTCGCAAAATAATGCACTAGGGGTAATGAAGTGTAATAATTATCGAAGTACAATATGTGATTTACTCTTCGTGGTATGACAGTAGCCAGTTTGAGAACCGTTTGTCCAACAGGACCAATGTTGGTCTCCTGAACTGTAGGTGGGTCATTATCTTTACCTGAGTATATAATAAATCGATAAGCATAGCCAAGCAGCGAGCATAACATAACAAGCTTGAACCCCCACTTGTGGGGCTTATTTGGCATACATTGTTTATTAAATATTAATCTGACAGATTCTTTGGTGAACCCGAAACCGATCTTTAAATTGGTCATCGTTTAGGTTCGAAAAAAAATTGGCTGATGTCTTGCCACACGTCTTCTCCGCGGTTGTTGTAATTGGGGTTCCTCCATCCGGGTGATAAAGAAGTATCTTCACTAGCATGCTGTTTATTTGGTTTAAACAATCACAAGATAGAAGTAAAGTATAGTTAAGCACTGCAATTCGGTTACTCAAATGTCCAGACGCTTACGGGTGCACTGAGCGAGAGTTGAGAACTGTCAGTTTTGTTCAGAAACGCAAATCTCGAGTTAAGCACAAGTTGATGATCCCACAGTGACAATTTGAGAATTCTTAAATGAAGAATGCTCAAATGAAACTTAAACTTAATTCAAAAACAGAATCATTCATAATCATACTTAAGTCGTGCTTAGACGTTCTCAATGATAAATTCTCAATTCAGAAACCGGCTGTGATTCCCCAACACACTGCAGGTTATTATAAAAATAAGTGATAATGTTTCGGGATTGCTTCAACTCTGCAGAGACTCATCAAGTCTTCATAAAGTGGTTTGGTAAGGCAATTGGCTCCCTGTAAAGATTGGTCCGTTCATTTTCTGCAACATCAGTTATCTGAGTTCTTTGTGCCCCTCGCCTCTTGAGGATCTAGTGGTGGTGCAAGTATTTAATGAAATGTAATCAATGAGTACTACTCATCGTCAAAGTTGTACTTGAAAAGATAACATCTGGATGATCCGCAGTGATCTTAATTTCGTGAATCTTGACCCACATAATTTTTCATTAGTTGGTCTGCTCGTAACCAGTATCGTTTGCCCACCATCTCTTTAAGTAAAAAAAAATGTGTTGCTCCATTTCTGGAACTGGACTGGAGCTAGAATTTTTCACCGTTGATCTTGGCATTCATATTATACCATTTTAATGTGCTCAGATTATCTGCAAGGTCCTATACTGTTGTATGTACATTCCTTAGTATTTGTTGTTGGTGCCTTCTCCCAGCGCATCAAATTATCTTTAGAAACAACATTAGGGTTAAAGGAAATAGTCCCGATTGTTTAAATCCATTTTTGATGACTCCTCGCTGACTTTTAATCCAAGTTTCTCCTAAAAATTGTGAAAATATGTGATTTAGGTAGTTTTTTGACCGACGTGTTGTCGCTGCCAAGTGGCAACAGTTGGTCCCTATTTTTGTTTATAAGACTTGAACACAGAAACACTAGTGGTTTGTAAAATATCACTGGTGTGAGCGGGCAATTGCAAATAGTAATTCCGTGGCTAAAGCATATTCAACCAGATCAAGCGAAACGTGCGTGGAATGACCATCATATATCACCAATGCAGGGCGTTCATCACCCAGAGCTGGTACGAGGGTTTTCTGAAAGTAGCTTTTGAATATTGCAGTCTCCATCCAGCCATTCACCGTCGCAGCATAGACGGTGCCAGGAAATTCCTTTTCGGGTGACGCTTTCCACGAATCCCACATATTAAATAATATAATTATCTATACATATTAAATAAAATAAATAAATATTTTTTCCTTTAAAAATAATTAAAGGTGCTACCCGACGACCCGCAGCATTACACGCTAGAACAAAAGTTGTATTTTCTCTGCCTGAGGTGCTAGTTACTCGCGACGAACTTGTCCTTTTTGTCCAACAACTTTTGATTTTGATGGGTCAACGCTTAGACTGCTCTCGTCTAAGTTCCAGATACGCTCTGGTTTGTCTTCCAGATCCAGCTCAACCAAAGTTTGTTTCAAAATATTAAAATATCCATAGATATTTTAATATTTTATTGATCTGTGGCGGCTTTTTTTCTCGCATATTCTAGCGGTTCTGGCTTTCTTATTGACAGATTGACGTTTTTTTGCAATTAAGAAACCAGTCTTCGCCCGGCGTGCATTTCCGCTATTGCATTTCCCCCACTTGCCCCTACTTCTTTTTTCAACAGATTGAATACTTGAGGGTTGATCCCTGGTTTAATAATCAAATTAGCGATCATCTCATTTAATGTAGATTTTGAAGGAAGGATAAAAATTTTACTAAGGAATCTGTAGCATTTCGGACTCTGCTTCATAATTGATAAGCATATCACTTTCTCATCCATAGTATAACCTCGCGCATTTTGCTTTTTAATGCACAATTAACTTACCTTGCTAGAAATTTTCTAGCATGCGGGTTCATATTTGTTGTGAGCTTTGCAAGCGAAGTTTGCCGACAAATGTTAGTGCATCTTTAGTCCTTTTATGGAAGCAAATTGGGATTTTGGCTTTTTTAAATTCTTTATATATTCTTTGGGCACAATGGGTCCAGTTCTCTGCTTTGGCTATCACCTTTACGGTAGCTGGAGGACTTCGTATTGGAAAACATCACATCCTTTAAAGAAAAATATAATGTCAGAAACTAATACCTCATACTGTTACTGTAATCTTAATATGTTTTGTTATTATCAGAATGAAAATTGTAATGTAATGATCATAATTTGAAAAGAGTGACTACTGAGTTTCTTGCTGATTCTGCTCGGTAGAAATCGACTTTCCGAATCAGCGGTAGCTTACATAATATTTGACATTCATAAATGTCTATAAGGACTTAAAATTGAATAAAGAATATTTCTATTTCTAAGTCATTATAATAGGTTCATTAATCCATAGTGTTTCAAATTTTCAAGTAAACACACAATTAAAATCTTACCGATCTCTGGTAATATTGGAATCTCTGAATGACTAGCTGTTGAGTTACGGGTTTTAATCAAAATTTTTCGATTTACAAAAAAGTTACTTTTCGAGCCCTTGCGGTTAGCAAAATCCCTAATTATATCGCTTACTTCAATTTTCGCCAATGACGTGGAAATAATTTCAAAAACAATGACCCCGGGTCATTATGACCCAAATTTTCATAAAACCATTTTTCAGGAAATTAAGCAAGTCATCTTATTTTTAATTGTTGTCTATGTAAAAAGGGTTTCTTTAATAAGCTAGTAACACAGAAATAAAACTTATACATTGCATAAATCATTTTTTTATTAATTAACTAACAACACATAGCAAAATCCTAGTAACACAGAAATAAAACTTATACATTGGCATAAATCATTTTTTTATTAATTAACTAACAACACATGCAAAATCTAAAAAAACCACAACATTTCTATTAATTATATTTTGGGTAAAGATTTCTTATTAATAATAGGAATCGACAATCTTATCTAGTAATTAAGAGATCAAATCGAGTATTTATCATACAGATACAATGAAATCAGTCTTCCTCTTCATCATCGTAGCCATGGACTGCTGCAATTATTGCAGTATGAAATCAGATGCTCTGGGCAAATGTAATGCGGCATCCGTGACAAGTATGAGTAGTTTTCTAATCTTTTTTAGACGGGCAATACTTGGCATCTCCTGCTAGTTCCTGGAACTTTTGGGGAGGTTCTTCAGTAGATTCGCCATTGAAGTCTGCGATTCTTTTGCGCAGTTGACGAGGTAAATGTACACGTGTTGTAAATGCTCGTGTACCAAATTGAGTCCCAGTTTTTTTATGAAATTCCGCCTTTTTGTTCGTGTGTCGTTGTTATTAGCACGAGTATTATGTTAGCATTTATGCTCGATATATTCAGCATTTGATAAAAAATCGTAAGTGGCCATCGTTTTGAGTTCTGCTCACGTTGTAAGTAGCACAAAGTTCGTCAGCTACATCTACTCCGCTGTTGGTCTCGTTTATAATAATAATAATATCATTTATTTTCCATCAGCACCAGTTATAATGAGAGTTATTATTTATGGTTTTCGTTATCACCAGTGGCTTCATCAATATTGCCATCATGGTGTAAGCTTGAATCAAAGACAACTTTAGCACAATCAGTACAGGTTTTTTTTATTCACAATCGTTTTTGTTTATCATTGCTAGTTACGATAACTGGAAACCAAAACCTAAACCAATTTAATCACTTAATTGCAACCCATGGCACTCTTCAGATCCACGGGTTTTAGTTTGGTATAATATCTTATTAACAATACCTACCAACCAATCGGCAGGACTCCCATGTAAGCGAGCGCGTCCTTGTTTAGAGTATGAGAGCAGCAAAGGGAGAGTTCGAGGGCGCTACAGGAATGGCTCGATGTGCCTGCCGCCACGTGTAATGCATAGCTCCATTCGCCGGGCAACTGACGTGACGGCTCTTCGCAACATCTCTTGGGGGATGTTTGCCATAACCTCTATGATTTTGGCCCTCATTTCCTCCTCAGTGGTGCACTTGACGACCTCGTTCTTGACGTGACCCGAAAGGAAAAAATCCAAAGGGGTCAGATCAGGTGACCGTGCAGTCCAAGCCACTGAGCCTCCGCGACCGATCCACCTATCGAATCGGCGATCTAAGTATCGCCGGCAGCTGGCGGCGTAGTGGGCAGGAGCGCCATCATGCTGGAAGATCACCCTAGCATAAAGCGCTACGGGTAGGTCTTCCAGCATGTCTTCCAGCTGATGGCGCAAGAACATCTCGTAGTTTTGGGCATTTAAGGACCCCGGGATAAAAACAGGTCCCAGAAGTCTGCCCCCGAGGATTCAAGCCCACACGTTTATCCGCCACCGGTGCTGGAAGCTGGACTCACGAGACACTCGAGGATTCTCGTGAGCCCAGTAGTGCGCGTTGTGTGTGTTGAACACACCAGTGCGCGTGAAGGACGCTTCATCGGTCCACAAGATGCTGCCAGCCGTCGAAGGGTCACTGGCCAACTGGTCGATGTGTGTCGATGCGGGCGAACTGCACTCTAGGCTGGGTGTCCCTTGGAAGCAATTCCTGGGTTTTCCGGTAGTGGTAGGGGTGCTGCTCGTCCCTCTTCAAGGTTTTCCACACCTTCCAATGGGACACTCCGAGAATTAGTCCACTACGGGTGGAAGCGGTGGGACTCTCCTCGAAGTATTCAAGCACCCTTTCTTCATGATATAATTAAACGAGGAATATACGAGTAAAATATATTTATGTAGAAATAAATGTACACACACCGGAGGCTAATAGCAGAGAGTAATGTCAAAGAACATAGAGGTGCCACAGACATCGATGTCATAATCGAAAGCCCGATATCGATATTCGATATTTATCGAAAACTGAACATCGATGTTGGATATCATCGATGATTTATGCAATAATAACTGACAAAAAATAAAACACAGTGTAAAAGTTCGGAATTTATTAAGAAAGAGAAAGATTACATATTCCAATATTTTTATCAATTGACTGCAGGAAGAGTAATTTTGATAAAGAAGAAACTTTTAATCTATTTCTTTGTTGATAAAGAGTAGAGCCAGCTTTTGAAAACAGTCTTTCGGATGGCGTTGATGTCGCGATAGTACTCAATATTTCAGCGCTATTATTTTTAATTTCGGGTAACTGGAACCGATGACATTATTCCAAACTTGGATAGGATCTTGTTTAAGATCAGATACTGTATTTTTCAAAAAGTAGCTTAACTCGGAAGGCATTTCGTGATCATGAGGGAAATTAGCGCCATCTGTCGGCAAACACAAACATATTTGAATTATAGGGATGTTCGTACATGATGTAAAAAAAATTAATCGATAGCGTCGTTTTTTTTTTACTGAAAGCTAGGGCCTTGTACAGTTGAAAGTCGGATCAAGTTACCCCCTTGCAGTGGAAAAATAACACTTGTGCCCCAGAGATAAGGACCATAAGGAAAAGTCACAATTAAGAAAGCAAACTACAAGTTTGTGTTTTTTAATAACTATAACAGGAGGAGTTACAGGTTTTAATCAAATTTTTCGATTTACAAAAAAGTTACTTTTCGAGCCTTTGCGTTAGCAAAATCCCTAATTATATCGCTTACTTCAATTTTAATTTCGTGTTCTATACTTAATAACCATAAATTTGTAAAATCGACTTTGCGACAATGTTGAGCGAAGATAGTAGTTTTTATTATTTTTAGATTTGAAAATGATCTTTCACTGTGTGCTACTGTGACTGGCAATGTGAGGTAAATCCTAAGTGCTGTGGATAGATTGGGAACACTGAGATTAACTTATTCGTATACAAATAATTTAAAACATTTAAAGGCGTGGTGGAATCGTCAATAAACATCGGTGATAATTCGATTTCATTGAAATGCTCTAACTTGTCTACATTCGAAGAGCCAGCATGGTACAGTTTGTTTTCTAAATTAGAACAATGTGCTTTTTTTGGATCTAAATCCAAATCTTCCCACTGTTTTAAATTTTGAAGAAATGAAAAAATATATTATTTGATTCATATCAAGCGTCTAAACGGATAGTAGAAAGTACTGTAGTTTGTACATAGATATAAGTGCTAGCGATATCTAGCCGGAGGCTTTACATTGCGGCGCGATAGGGGGCGCTGTCTCGCTATACACTCCCCCTCCAGAGGATGAAAGCGTCCTCGCTCATTCGCTGCCATACATTAACAGTGTTACATACATTTCCTGAAACATTACATTCGTTAGACACTTTAAGACATTCATTATATAAATCCACATTATTGTCATTAACATTGGTTACACTAAGCATAGGCGAGTACATACATGCCTCCCTATCTGACATATTATTATATTTATAATTTAAATCCACATAATTGGAAGTTACATCGGTTACAGAAAGATCTCCAGTGGCCCCTTTGCCTAACGCCAGGTACTCCTGGGCTCTTTCCGTGGCTAAGTCCTTGCAGACTCCCGTTCGGCAGTCTGCAAGGACTGGAGACACTTTGTGTGTCATCAAAAGCTGAAACACAAAGTTAAGTATGTTTTTAAACTTTCGGCGATTCGCCATCCGCCGCTAACTTCACGCCCATCGATCGCCGCTGCTGCTAACTTGACGAATGAGCTGCGCCACCTTGCGACAGCGAAGCTGCAACTCCCATTGCATTCGTACATTGCGTCGCGATATGACCAAACGCATTGCATTTATAGCATTTTACCCCTTTCTGACATGCACTGGCGTATGTTCACGCCCCCACACCTATAGCATCGCCGCATAGGCTTCTGAGGCACCTTTTTTGCCTCCTTACTCGGTAGTTCAGCTTGCCGTTTACTCATTTTACTCTTCAGCTCTTCATATTGCGCTAGTTTCTCTCTTTAGCACGCCGTACGTGGTTACGCCGTATAACATCGATTGTTCGGTTCGAAGTCGATGATGCAGTCCACGATGTATGCTACCCTTAAATTGTTTAACATTCGTGTTTATCGTTACTACCACATTGTAGCCGTATAGAGGAAAAAAAATTATATGTGGTCTGGCTGAGTTTATAAGTTGGTAAGTATACCAACTTGCCGGTATCAATTAAGATTTCAGACAAGTATTGTAGACTGTTAATGTTAATTAGAGTTCCCAAGAAAACGGTTTTGCACTTTGACTCGACTATTGGTTTTAAGTACCTGGATAGGGGTTTGTATGAAATCAAAATGTTGCATTGATCTACTATTGAAAATGTCAAACATATCGTTAATTTTTCTGACAAATTCTTCTGTAGCTCGACTCAGACTCAGCAAACTCGGGTAGTTCTAAAGTTTCTCTGCAGTATTTAAAGCGTCGGCAACACTTGCACTAAAAAACTTGCGTTGCTAACTTCACTTTCATTATTTTGTTTTTAAAATGAATATGGCTATTTGTGAGTTGTTGGCTAAATGTAATCCTTCCTTTGTCTTGAAATTATTTTCAAGATTTCTATTGTTTCCCAGCAAATACCGCGATCGTTCAAATCAACAAATCGTTGTTTTGGATTTAAGTATTCATTAAATTTATAACAAATGCAATTTTCCCCACATTGAGGGTAATTTCCCCGTTAAAAAAGTTTTTCTCTAGAAATTATAATTACGCTAAATAAACCTTTTTAAAAAGAAATAACACATTATATCATCACTTACCTGTGATAGGTGATCCCTTGTGATTTTTTTAAGTTTTTTGAGTAATTTTTTGCAATATTTTACCACACAAGACGGCATTTTCGAATAAAAACTTTTAACTTGGAATCGTGGTAAGTGACGTTGTTGCTCACGGTGTAATGGCGGCGGTTTTGTCGCAACAAGTGCATTAGTGTGCGTGTATTTTTGTGTACAACGAACAAAATTGTCCCGTCTTGCTAGCTTCACGTGTTTTGTATGTGAGGTTACGTCCGTCTTTTTTATAGGTCCGTGGATGTAATAATGTTTATGATAAATTATTGTTTCAATTTACGCGTGTTTTTCGTCGTCGCCACTGTTTAGTTTGTGAGTATGGCGGGGGGGAAAGGAACGAGCAACAAAGTCGAGAGTCAGTTACACATAGTTTTATTCACCACGAAGCTACAATCAATCAATCAAATCATTTATTGCCCTCAGTTACATGTATGTATTAGATACATTGGGTAGATGTTAGCACCATTAAAAGTACAAATGTAACCTGCCATACGGCATACAATATTGCACATGCGTTTGCACAAGCCGGGACCGTGCGGGGAAATGCCAAATCGTTTTGTGCCAAAGCCGATAAATGGTACTTTTGTGTTGCGAGCAGCGACTTTGAAACAAATAACAAAGTTCAACATTGTAGAAGTACAGAATGATCAAAGTCTTGTTGGAGAACTAATTGAGAAAACTTTATCATACTGGAAAGAAACCTTTATCCAATTTTTGTATGAAAGTACCAAAATATAAAACTTAGCAAATGAGATTAAATTAGTTTTAATTTTTAACCTTTTATTTTGATAGAAAGTACCTATGTAGTGTGAGCCAAGGTCAGTATAGCATGATATCAAAGACACATTCAACTTAACAGTATTGCTATCTCACAAGTACACAAGCTCTGTATGTTGCGCATAGATAGAGGGATATCAATAGAACTATTGTACACAATAATTTGTGTTTATTTAACTAAAGTATCTTGTATGTTCACCAAACCACAATCTGTTATTATACACTCATCTAGTACAGGTACTAAATTAATATTAACCACTGAATGTATGTATTTTGTTGCATAAAATAGTACATCACAAAATTGACTCCCCTTACCTCCTCTATTTGCTTAATTTTAATACAAGATTTAGATCTCGCAACCGCAATTACAATATCATTTATAAAATATTTGGTTCAGATATATTTTTAGGTATGCTGCTGAATAATGTCTATTAGAAAGTACTGTTCCTTTGGTATTCTAATGTAATGTCTTGGCTTTTTCTTTATTTTTGACATGGTATTTTTTAAATTCAACTTTTGATCTATCTGAGCGTCTTCAGGCAAAATACTGTCTGATGTTGTAACTTTATAAGGTGAGAAATCTTAAACGAGTGGATCCTGCTATTGGGGGGTTAAATGATATATCACTCTCAGATCTTTCTTCAAACAAGGCTGATAATTTTCTCTTTACTGGTGTAGTTGTGACACTGAATTTCTTGGTATATCTACTACAGTTTTAACATGTGGTGATGAGGCAGCTGATCTATTTAACTTTATTGGTGATGTTATGCTGTGCTTCATTTTTAAAACAGGTTGACTGTCCACAGACCACATGTGGTCTGTAGACTAAAAGTACTACCAGTCCACAGACCATATGTGGTCTGTTCGTCGAAAAGTAAAATAATTTATTTGTTGAAAAGAAGAAAAATACCAAAAGAAAAGTTGTATGTTTATGTATTATGTTCTTTTTGGAAACATTGTAGACAATACGGTTTGGTACAGATGTTGCATATTTGTGAAACACTTTTCACTTTATTGTGGATAATATGATAACGGTTCTGGTTGAGTGAATTCCACGCTGCTACGGGATCTTTATTTTTGAGCTGCTCCCATTTTTTTGGATAGGCTTGGGGATTCGTGTCATATCACTTTATTGTGGATAATATGATAACGGTCTGGTTGAGTGAATTCCACGCTGCTACGGGATCTTTATTTTTGAGCTGCTCCCATTTTTTTGGATAGGCTTGGGGATTCGTGTCATATCACTTTATTGTGGATAATATGATAACGGTCTGGTTGAGTGAATTCCACGCTGCTACGGGATCTTTATTTTTGAGCTGCTCCCATTTTTTTTGGATAGGCTTGGGGATTCGTGTCATATCACTTTATTGTGGATAATATGATAACGGTCTGGTTGAGTGAATTCCACGCTGCTACGGGATCTTTATTTTGAGCTGCTCCATTTTTTTGGATAGGCTTGGGGATTCGTGTCATATCACTTTATTGTGGATAATATGATAACGGTCTGGTTGAGTGAAATTCCACGCTGCTACGGGATCTTTATTTTTGAGCTGCTCCCATTTTTTTGGATAGGCTTGGGGATTCGTGTCATATCACTTTATTGTGGATAATGATAACGGTCTGGTTGAGTGAATTCCACGCCTGCTACGGGATCTTTATTTTTGAGCTGCTCCCATTTTTTTGGATAGGCTTGGGGATTCGTGGTCATATCACTTTATTGTGGATAATATGATAACGGTATGGTTGAGTGAATTCCACGCTGCTACGGGATCTTTATTTTGAGCTGCTCCCATTTTTTTGGATAGGCTGGGGATTCGTGTCATATAGACTGTTGAGATAAAGGGGCCTTAATGTATTTATTGACAAAGAGATTTCGAGGACAATGTATAGTGGCATCTGCTGATGTTTCACCTTGACGAAACTCATTATAGCATCCAGTACACCTACGTAAAAGTTTTTTTTTAATTCATTCATAATTCTAGTAATTTTGCCATCTTTTCTATCCAGCTGTTTGAGAAAATGCTGTGCTTGTGACGTAGACGGCGCCGACGCTGGTTGGACCGGTGTCTGAAGAACGTTTACCCAAAAGATTTTTTACAATACACATTTGGGCTTATAATAACGTACATTTATTCTGCTGGTTCAATTTATTGAACAAATAAACTGTATTTATGACACCGACTCCAAACAGAACATCGACAGCTATTTTTTTATACCATGTCAAGGTCTTACGGATTGGCAAATAGTAGCTAGCTAATTCGTCAGAAAGATCGATTATTTTTCGATTATAGTATTCCAATATCATATTAGGCTTTGAACGCGGGTTTCGACCTGTGCTCATCGTTTGTTCATCGGCGTTCCAAGTAGATATCATGAGGACGTCCCTCTTGTCCTTCCATTTTAGGATAGTCACATTATTTTTTTGAGCAATCAAAAGTTATAGTTTTTATTGATTTGGCCTCCTGTTGCAAAATGGCATAAAAAGCCTTATATTTTAATCTATGGATTCTTTTCTGAGTCATCGCTTGCTGTTTTTTGGCGGGATCGGTTTCATGTTTTATAGACTCTTGTAAGCAAATGCAGGTGGAGCAAACATCAGTGCATGGGGCTTGAAAACCAATATTGTGGTAAGAGTTAAATATCTTGCGAAAAAACCCTTGCTTCACTTTCAAAATCATTCTCGCGCTCATTATTATACCTACTAATGAGGTAAGTATGTATGTAGTTACGAACCTCTCATCCTGGCCCAGCATCACGTCTTCTTCGGTCATTCTTTCTCGGTTTTCGGTTCTCACTCTGAAAATAACAGCCGCTTTGAGACACGTAATAAAAGTACAGAAATAAAAACCCACAAATTTTATTAAAATAATCAATTTAAGTATTAATGTATCTATAACTTGTAGAGCAAATGCTTAACTTACCAATAATTCTTCTCTAAAATCTTTCTTCGCTCGTACTCGTGCACAGCAGCAGCAGAGATTGATGGTAAAGCAAACAGGAAGTAGATAATTCATTCCGTTACGGCGCTACCACCGGATATAACTTAAATATTGTCACGTTTTGAGTTTTTTAATTATCGTAGTACCTTCGTAATACAATGACTGTAACACGTGCGGTTTAAACCACCTAGTGGTAGGTAGCAGGACAAATAAAACCATTTATTGATTATATTTAATTTATTTGAATCAACTTTTGAGAGCTGGAGCTCTGGTGAATAGAGGAACCTAGTCTATTCACCAGAGCCCCAGCTCCCTTGAGGCCAGGCGCTCTACCCGCCCCTCGGCGCGTGCCGCTGCATCTCGCCACGCCGCACGCAGCGCGGCCAACGTTTCGGGGCTCAACGGCGCCCGGGCCGCCGCGGCGGCGTCGGTCTCTCGCCACGCCGCACGCAGCGCGGCCAACGTTTCGGGGCTCAACGGCGCCCGGGCCGCCGCGGCGGCGTCGGTCTCTCGCCACGCCGCACGCAGCGCGGCCAACGTTTCGGGGCTCAACGGCGCCCGGGCCGCCGCGGCGGCGTCGGTCTCTCGCCACGCCGCACGCAGCGCGGCCAACGTTTCGGGCTCAACGGCGCCCGGCCGCCGCGGCGGCGTCGGTCTCTCGCCACGCCGCACGCAGCGCGGCCAACGTTTCGGGGCTCAACGGCGCCCGGGCCGCCGCGGCGGCGTCGTCTCTCGCCACGCCGCACGCAGCGCGGCCAACGTTTCGGGGCTCAACGGCGCCCGGGCCACCGCGGCGGCGTCGGTCTCTCGCCACGCCGCACGCAGCGCGGCCAACGTTTCGGGGGCTCAACGGCGCCCGGCCCGCCGCGGCGGCGTCGGTCTCTCGCCACAGCCGCACGCAGCGCGGCCAACGTTTCGGGCTCAACGGCGCCCGGCCGCCGCGGCGGCGTCGGTCTCTCGCCACGCCGCACGCAGCGCGGCCAACGTTTCGGGGCTCAACGGCGCCCGGGCCGCCGCGGCGCGTCGGTCTCCTCGCCCACGCAGCACGCAGCGCGGCCACGTTTCGGGGCTCAACGGCGCCGGGCCGCACGCGGCGGCGTCGGTCTCCTCGCCATCGCCGCACGCAGGCGCGGCCAACGTTTCGGGGCTCAACGGCGCCCGGCCGCCGCGGCGGCCGTCGGTCTCTCGCCACGCCGCACGCAGCGCGGGCCAACGTTTCGGGGCTCAACGGCGCCTCGGGCCGCCGCGGCGGCGTCGGTCTCTCGCCACGCCGCACGCAGCGCGGCCAACGTTTCGGGGCTCAAACGGACGCCCGGCCCGCCGCGGCGGCGTCCGGTGCTCCTTCTCTCTCGCCACGCCGCACGCAGCGCGGCCAACGGTTTCGGGGCTCAACGGCGCCCGGGCCCGCCGCGGCGGCGTCGGTCTCTCGCCACGCCGCACGCAGCGCGGCCAACGTTTCGGGGCTCAACGGCGCCCGGCCCGCCGCGGCGGCGTCGGTCTCTCGCCACGCCGCACGCAGCGCGGCCAACGTTTCGGGGCTCAACGGCGCCCGGCCCCGCCGCGGCGGGCTCGGTCTCTCGCCACGCCGCACGCAGCGCGGCCAACGTTTCGGGGCTCAACGGCGCCCGGGCCGCCGCGTGCCCGGCGGCTTCGGTCTCTCGCCACGCCGCACGCAGCGCGGCCACGTTTCGGGGCTCAACGGCGCCAGGGCCGCCGCGGCGGCGTCGGTCTCTCGCCACGCCGCACGCAGCGCGGACAAACGTTTCGGGGCTCAACGGCGCCAGGGCCGCCGCGGGCGGCGTCGGTCTCTCCGCCACGCCGCACGCAGCGCGGACAAACGTTTTCGGGGCTCAACGGCGCCAGGGCCGCCGCGGCGGCGTCGGTCCTCTCGCCCACGCCCGCACGCAGCGCGGCCAACGTTTCGGGGCTCAACGGCGCCCGGGCCACCCGCGGCGGCGTCGGTCTCTCGCCACGCCGCACGCAGCGCGGCCAACGTTTTCGGGGCTCAACGGCGCCCGGGCCGCCGCGGCGGCGTCGGTCTCTCGCCACGCCGCACGCAGCGGCGTCGGTCTCTCGCCACGCCGCACGCAGCGGCGTCGGTCTCTCGCCACGTAGCACGCAGCACGGCCAAACGTTTCGGGGCTCAACGGCCGCCCGGGCCGCCGCGGCGGCGTCGGCGTCTGCGCGGAGCCGCGCCACCAACTCCCGCCGCTGCTGCTTGCCGCGGCTCGCTGATTATAGCGGCAGCTTCTTCGGTGGCAGCCTTCTTCGGCGGCAGCTTCTTCGGCGGCAGCTTCTTCGGCGTAGATACTGAACAAATACAAATAGTGTTGACCCAGTTGTGAACGATGGTAGGACAGTAGATAAGAACGTAACCTAGCCCTTAAAGGTTAGGAAGATGAGGCGGCAGTCGCTTCATTGTAATTACCAAACTTACCAAGTCCTGGTCCAAACGTACCCCGGTCTTAAGTTACCTACCTACTGATGGACAATAGAATATTAAAAAATTATACAGGTAACCAAGGGAGAACATTGTTAGAAAAGAGTTTCAAATCAGTGTTATACTATGTAGGGATACTTACTATGTAGGTTGATTGGCACCCGATGTGGTGGGCGGATCCAGCAGCGGAGCCCTAAGTCAAATAACCATATGAGTACATGCAATATCTTGTCACCATGTTAATCATCATCATTATCATCAGCCTGTTGCAGTCCACTGCTGGACATAGGCCTCTCCAAATGCTCGCCACTTTGATCGATCTTCGGCTACTCGCATCCAGCTCCAGCCAGCCCTCTTGCGCAGATCATCACTCCATCTGGTCTGAGGTCGTCCTACACTACGTTTACCGAGACGCGGTCTCCACTCCAGAACTCGTTTACCCCAACGGTTGTCAGTTCTGCGGCAGATGTGGCCAGCCCATGTTAATACGATGCAGTAAAATTAAATGGCACGAATTCGTAACACCACTTGCAGAATTTATTTTTAAAATTACCTTACCTTTTACTTACACACGGACCTTAAAGCGGTTTTGATATTTTTTTAGTAATTTATCCACATACCAATGGAAAGATACGAAAATCCATTATTAGGAAAGAAAAGTTTAACAAGCTAATTTACTAATGAAGAAAGTATGTATGTAGTTACGAACCTCTCATCCTGGCCCAGCATCACGACTTCTTCCGTCATTCTTTCTCGGTTCTCACTCTAAAAATAACAGCCGCTTTGAGACACGTAATAAAAGTACAGAAATAAAAACCCACAATTTTATTAAAAGAATCAATTTTAAGTAATAATGTATCTATAACTTGTAGAGCAAATGCTTACTTACCACTAATTCTTCTCTAAAATTGTTCTTTGCTCGCACTCGTGCACAGCAGCCATGGACGTATAGAAGGGGGGGTCCAGGGGGTCTGGATTCGTACCTACATTCGGACACTTTTCTCACAATATGTATTGCCTCCTTGTAAAATCTCCCTCCACATACATATAAAGAGCTTTTATTGGTGTAAGTTGTGGTACACGGCTTGATTTGGCGATACTTTCTCGAAACTTGCTAGCTCTTGTTGGTGATTTCGTTATGTGCTTTAAAATGTTGGAAGCGGCTACGTTACCCCGAGGCTCTCAAACTCATTTGCGTTGCAAATGTCAAATTCTCTGTATCTAGTTGCTCACGTAAATCTTTTGTTTTTCTTCTTTTAGTGCAATCACTAGATTCCGCAAAGATTTTGAAGGCCGACCCAGTCGAACTGAAGATGACACAACTGGTAAAGCGATAACACCTTGTAACCAAGCATCATTCTTTTTTTCAAGGACATCTCTTTTATTGTGTGCAGCCGCCCATTTACTCTTGAAATCGGATTTAAAATGAGATAATTTATTCTTCAGTACATGCTGTTCACATTTGGTGAATTTAATTAATAGTTTTCCAAGTAATCCAGTTTCTTGTCAATTTGTTTAATCGGACATTGAAGCAGGACATCATACAAATATTTCTTCGTGAACACCTTCACTGCCTCTGAAGAACCGAAAACAAAGAGAATAACTCTTTATTTCAAAAAACGTCTAGTGATTGTGCATGTGGGTAGTCCCACATAAAAAAAAATGTGACGGTATACGGATATAAGCAGCATTGCAAACAATAAGCATTCAACCACAGAAACCAGAAGAAATTATTTTAAAATAAAAACCAATTAAAGTGCATCATAGAAAAAAAGAACATGCATGGGCATAAATATAATGAATAATAATTTGGTCTATAGATAGATACTAACTAACATCAACTGGGGCAAATTGGTCCTGTCTCACATTTGGAAAACGGTCCAAATTCCCTGCCTAGAATGTTGGCGATTCGTTCTTCTAAAGGGGACAAAGTGGCAGCAGTGCCAGGTCCGCTACCAGTGGCCTGGTGGCTAGCATTGATGCTAGCCAATTTTGCCCTCACCCGGCACTTTTGGTCATTCCATACCTGAAAATGTTGCCATTTTAAAAAGGTACTAAAATAGTGAGTGCGTATTATCTATTTGTCACAGCGTCCAGAAGTACAAACCTTCGCCCATTCCTTTCACGTTCTTGCAGGGCCTTCTACATTGAGTATTTCCGCACACTCATTCCACTGTTGTGCAGCAAGTCTGCGGAACTCCCTTGACCTCACTCGCCCAAGAGCGAGGTCTCTTCTTATGTCCAGGAACTCCAAAAGCAGTTCCAATTGTCGTATTGTCGTGCATCTGCGCCGTTGCTCTTCCATTTCCTAAAATATTATTACAAACAACAATGAAGAAGAAGGAGAATTTACCTATTTTTACATAAACAACAGTACTTACCTACAACGATATTACAAATTTTCTCCGCCGAAACTTTTGGATAATTTTTTTGTAAAGTACCGTTGGTAAACGATAATCGACAAATACCACCGACAATCCTAGAACTGTCAGTGTCAGACAAAACTAGTGATGTAGTAACTAGTGTTTGTATTTGTATTTGGCCTGCGTCACTTTATAAAGGACCCATGAATTAATAACTGCGTGGTCTAAAAGATGGTAGAAGATCCTCAGATACCATTTGCGTGACTTTACCCTTATGCGGTATCGTCCAAGAAAAGAGTCCATTAGATCAACACCCCCCATGTGGGCGTTAAATTCTTTTACGATCTTTGGGCACGAAATCGAAATCTTTTTCTTGGCGGCTTTGTCATATCTTTCTATTTTTTGCTTGCCTGTTATCCTTCCAGCTGACACTGGTCATGTCTATGCCGTTACATGTGCACATATACCCTTCGTGTGCTCCTCTGGGTGTTGTTCTTTTCATCACTTCGTGTTTGGTTGGTAATTTGCAATTTTTGCCTAATCGGTTTCTCTGTACCGTTCCGAGGCAAAAGATTCCTTCCGTCGCAAAATAATGCACTAGGGGTAATGAAGTGTAATAATTATCGAAGTACAATATGTGATTTACTCTTCGTGGTATGACAGTAGCCAGTTTGAGAACCGTTTGTCCAACAGGACCAATGTTGGTCTCCTGAACTGTAGGTGGGTCATTATCTTTACCTGAGTATATAATAAATCGATAAGCATAGCCAAGCAGCGAGCATAACATAAACAGCTTGAACCCCCACTTGTGGGGCTTATTTGGCATACATTGTTTTATTAAATATTAATCTGACAGATTCTTTGGTGAACCGAAACCGATCTTTAAATTGGTCATCGTTTAGGGTTCGAAAAAAAATTGGCTGATGTCTTGCCACACGTCTTCTCCGCGGTTGTTGTAATTGGGGTTCCTCCATCGGTGATAAAGAAGTATCTTCACTAGACATGCTGTTTATTGGTTTAAACAATCACAGATAGAAGTAAAGTATAGTTTAAGCACTGCAATTCGGTTACTCAAATGTCAGACGCTTACGGGTGCACTGAGCGAGAGTTGAGAACTGTCAGTTTTGTTCAGAAACGCAAATCTCGAGTTAAGCACAAGTTGATGATCCCAAGTGACAAATTTGAGAATTCTTAAATGAAGAATGCTCAAATGAAACTTAAACTTAATTCAAAAACAGAATCATTCATAAGTCATACTTAAGTCGTGCTTAGAACGTTCTCAATGATAAATTCTCAATTCAGAAACCGGCTGTGTGTCCCCAACACACTGCAAGTTATTATAAAATAAGTGATAATGTTTCGGGATTGCTTCAACTCTGCAGAGACTCATCAAGTCTTCATAAAGTGGTTTTGGTAAGGCAATTGGCTCCCTGTAAAGATTGGTCCGTTCATTTTCTGCAACATCAGTTATCTGAGTTCTTTTGCCCCTCCCTCTTGAGGATCTAGTGGTTGGTGCAGTATTTAATGAAATGTAATCAATGAGTACTACTCATCGTCAAAGTTGTACTTGAAAAAGATAACATCTGGATGATCCGCAGTGATCTTAATTTCGTGAATCTTTGACCACATAACTTTTTCATTAGTTTGGTCTGCTCGTAACCAGTATCGTTTGCCCACCATCTCCTTTAAGTAAAAAAAAATGTGTTGCTCCATTTCTGGAACTGGACTGGAGCTAGAATTTTTCACCGTTGATCTTGGCATTCATTATTATACAATTTTTAATGTGCTCAGAATTATCTGCAAGGTCCATATACTGTTGTATGTACATTTCCTTTAGTTTGTTGTTGGTGCTTCTCCCAGCGCATCAAATTATCTTTAGAAACAACATTAGGGTTAAAAGGAAATATGCCCGATTTTTTAAATCCATTTTTGATGACATCCTCGCTGACTTTAATCCAAGTTTCTCCTAAAAATTGTGAAAATAGTGATTTAGGTAGTTTTTGACCGACGTGTTGTCGCTGCCAAGTGGCAACAGTTTGGTCCTATTTTTGTTTATAAGACTTGAACACAGAAACATCTAGTGGTTGTAAAATATCACTGGTGTGAGCGGGCAATTTCAAAATAGTAATTCCGTGGGCTAAAGCATATTCAACCAGATCAAGCGAAACGTGCGTGGAATGACCATCATATATCACCAATGCAGGGCGTTCATCACCCAGAGCTGGTACGAGGGTTTTCTGAAAGTAGCTTTTGAATATTGCAGTCTCCATCCAGCCATTCACCGTCGCAGCATAGACGGTGCCAGGAAATTCCTTTTCGGGTGACGCTTTCCACGAATCCCACATATTAAATAATATAATTATCTATACATATTAAATAAAATAAATAAATATTTTTTCCTTTAAAATAATTAAAGGTGCTACCCGACGACCCGCAGCATTACACGCTAGAACAAAAGTTGTATTTTCTCTGCCTGAGGTGCTAGTTACTCGCGACGAACTTTGTCCTTTTGTCCAACAACTTTTGATTTTGATGGGTCAACGCTTAGACTGCTCTCGTCTAAGTTCCAGATACGCTCTGGTTTGTCTTCCAGATCCAGCTCAACCAAAGTTTGTTTCAAATATTAAAATATCCATAGATATTTTAATATTTTATTGATCTGTGGCGGCTTTTTTTTCTCGCATATTCTAGCGGTTCTGGCTTTCTTATTGACAGATTGACGTTTTTTTTGCAATTAAGAAACCAGTCTTCGCCCGGCGTGCATTTCCGCTATTGCATTTCCCCCACTTGCCCCTACTTCTTTTTTCAACAGATTGAATACTTGAGGGTTGATCCCTGGTTTAATAATCAAATTAGCGATCATCTCATTTAATGTAGATTTTGAAGGAAGGATAAAAATTTTACTAAGGAATCTGTAGCATTTCGGACTCTGCTTCATAATTGATAAGCATATCACTTTCTCATCCATAGTATAACCTCGCGCATTTTGCTTTTTAATGCACAAATTAACTTACCTTGCTAGAAATTTTCTAGCATGCGGGTTCATATTTGTTGTGAGCTTTGCAAGCGAAGTTTGCCGACAAAATGTTAGTGCATCTTTAGTCCTTTTATGGAAGCAAATTGGATTTTGGCTTTTTTAAATTCTTTATATATTCTTTGGCACAATGGGTCCAGTTCTCTGCTTTTGGCTATCAACCTTTTACGGTAGCTGGAGGACTTCGTATTGGAAACATCACATCCTTTAAAGAAAAATATAATGTCAGAAACTAATACCTCATACTGTTACTGTAATCTTAATAATGTTTTGTTATTATCAGAATGAAAATTGTAATGTAATGATCATAATTTGAAAAGAGTGACTACTGAGTTTCTTGCTGATTCTGCTCGGTAGAAATCGACTTTCCGAATCAGCGGTAGCTTACATAATATTTGACATTCATAAATGTTCTATAAGGACTTAAATTGAATAAAGAATATTTCTATTTCTAAGTCATTATAATAGGTTCATTAATCCATAGTGTTTCAAATTTTCAAGTAAACACACAATTAAAATCTTACCGATCTCTGGTAATATTGGAATCTCTGAATGACTAGCTGTTGAGTTACGGGTTTTAATCAAAATTTTTCGATTTACAAAAAAGTTACTTTTCGAGCCCTTGCGTTAGCAAAATCCCTAATTATATCGCTTACTTCAATTTTCGCCAATGACGTGGAAATAATTTCAAAAACAATGACCCCGGGTCATTATGACCCAAATTTCATAAACCATTTTTCAGGAAATTAAGCAAGTCATCTTATTTTTAATTGTTGTCTATGTAAAAAGGGTTCTTTAATAAGCTAGTAACACAGAAATAAAACTTATACATTGCATAAATCATTTTTTTATTAATTAACTAACAACACATGCAAAATCCTAGTAACACAGAAATAAAACTTATACATTGCATAAATCATTTTTTTATTAATTAACTAACAACACATGCAAAATCTAAAAAAACACAACATTTCTATTAATTATATTTTTGGTAAAGATTTCTTATTAATAATAGGAATCGACAATCTTATCTAGTAATTAAGAGATCAAATCGAGTATTTATCATACAGATACAATGAAATCAGTCTTCCTCTTCATCAATCGTAGCCATGGAACTGCTGCAATTATTGCAGTATGAAATCAGATGCTCTGGGCAAATGTAAATGCGGCATCCGTGACAAGTATGAGTAGTTTTCTAATCTTTTTTAGACGGGCATACTTGGCATCTCCTGCTAGTTCCTGGAACTTTTTGGGGAGGTTCTTCAGTAGATTCGCCATTGAAGTCTGCGATTCTTTTGCGCAGTTGACGAGGTAAATGTACACGTGTTGTAAATGCTCGTGTACCAAATTGAGTCCCAGTTTTTTTATGAAATTCCGCCTTTTTGTTCGTGTGTCGTTGTTATTAGCACGATGTATTATGTTAGCATTTATGCTCGATATATTCAGCATTTGATAAAAAATCGTAAGTGGCCATCGTTTTGAGTTTCTGCTCACGTTGTAAGTAGCACAAAGTTCGTCAGCTACATCTACTCCGCTGTTGGTCTCGTTATAATAATAATAATAATAATCATTTATTTTCCATCAGCACCAGTTATAATGAGTTATTATTTATGGTTTTCGTTTATCACCAGTGGCTTCATCAATATTGCCATCATGGTGTAAGCTTGACATCAAAAGAACAACTTTAGCACAATCAGTACAGGTTTTTTTTATTCACAATCGTTTTTGTTTATCATTGCTAGTTACGATAACTGGAAACCAAACCTAAACCAATTTAATCACTTAATTGCAACCCATGCACTCTTCAGATCCACGGGTTTTAGTTTGGTATAATATCTTATTAACAATACCTACCAACCAATCGGCAGACTCCCATGTAGCGAGCGCGTCTTGTTTAGAGTATGAGAGCAGCAAAGGGCGAGTTCGAGGGCGCTACAGGAATGGCTCGATGTGCCTGCCGCCACGTGTAATGCATAGCTCCATTCGCCGGGCAACTGACGTGACGGCTCTTTGCAACATCTCTTGGGGGATGTTTGCCATAACCTCAATGATTTTGGCCCTCATTTCCTCCTCAGTGGTGCACTCGACGGCGTACACCTCGTTCTTGACGTGACCCCAGAGGAAAAAATCCAAAGGGGTCAGATCAGGTGACCGTGCAGGCCAAGCCACTGAGCCTCCGCGACCGATCCACCTATCGAATCGGCGATCTAAGTATCGCCGGCAGCTGGCGGCGTAGTGGGCAGGAGCACCATCATGCTGGAAGATCACCCGAGCATAAAGCGCTACGGGTAGGTCTTCCAGCATGTCTTCCAGCTGATGGCGCAAGAACATTTCGTAGTTCTGGGCATTTAAGGACCCCGGGATAAAAATAGGTCCCAGAAGTCTGCCCCCGAGGATTCCAGCCCACACATTAATCCGCCACCGGTGCTGGAAGCTGGACTCACGAGACACTCGAGGATTCTCGTGAGCCCAGTAGTGCGCGTTGTGTGTGTTGAACACACCCGTGCGCGTGAAGGACGCTTCATCGGTCCACAAGATGCTCCCAGCCGTCGAAGGGTCACTGGCCAACTGGTCGATGTACCAGCGGGCGAACTGCACTCTAGGCTGGGTGTCCCTTGGCAGCAATTCCTGGGTTTTTCGGTAGTGGTAGGGGTGCTGCTCGTCCCTCTTCAAGGTCTTCCACACCTTCCAATGGGACACTCCAAGAATTAGTCCACTACGACGGGTGGAAGCGGTGGGATTCTCCTCGAAGTATTCAAGCACCCTTTCTTCATGATATAATTAAACGAGGAATATACGAGTAAAATATATTTATGTAGAAATAAATGTACACACACCGGAGGCTAATAGCAGAGAGTAATGTCAAAGAACATAGAGGTGCCACAGACATCGATGTCATAATCGAAAGCCCGATATCGATATTCGATATTTATCGAAAACTGAACATCGATGTTGGATATCATCGATGATTTATGCAATAATAACTGACAAAAAAATAAAACACAGTGTAAAAGTTCGGAATTTATTAAGAAAGAGATCAAATGATTACATATTCCAATATTTTTTATCAATTGACTGCAGGAAGAGTAATTTTGATAAAGAAGAAACTTTTAATCTATTTCTTTGTTGATAAAGAGTAGAGCCAGCTTTTGAAAACAGTCTTTCGGATGGCGTTGATGTCGCGATAGTACTCAAATATTTCAGCGCTATTATTTTTAATTTCGGGTAACTGGAACCGATGACATTATTCCAAACTTGGATAGGATCTTGTTTAAGATCAGATACTGTATTTTTCAAAAAGTAGCTTAACTCGGAAGGCATTTCGTGATCATGAGGGAAATTAGCGCCATCTGTCGGCAAACACAAACATATTTGAATTATAGGGATGTTCGTACATGATGTAAAAAAATTAATCGATAGCGTCGTTTTTTTTTTACTGAAAGCTAGGGCCTTGTACAGTTGAAAGTCGGATCAAGTTACCCCCTTGCAGTGGAAAAATAACACTTGTGCCCCAGAGATAAGGACCATAAGGAAAAAGTCACAATTAAGAAAGCAAACTACAAGTTTGTGTTTTTTTAATAACTATAACAGGAGGAGTTACAGGTTTTAATCAAAATTTTTCGATTTACAAAAAAGTTACTTTTCGAGCCTTTGCGTTAGCAAAATCCCTAATTATATCGCTTACTTCAATTTTAATTTCGTGTTCTATACTTAATAACCATAAATTTGTAAAATCGACTTTGCGACAATGTTGAGCGAAGATAGTTTTTTATTATTTTTAGATTTGAAAATGATCTTTCACTGTGTGCTACTGTGACTGGCAATGTGAGGTAAATCCTAAGTGCTGTGGATAGATTGGGGAACACTGAGATTAACTTATTCGTATACAAATAATTTAAAACATTTAAAGGCGTGGTGGAATCGTCAATAAACATCGGTGATAATTCGATTTCATTGAAATGCTCTAACTTGTCTACATCCGAAGAGCCAGCATGGCACAGTTTGTTTTCTAAATTAGAACAATGTGCTTTTTTTGGATCTAAATCCAAATCTTCCCACTGTTTTAAATTTTGAAGAAATGAAAAAAAAATATTATTTTGATTCATATCAAGCGTCTAAACGGATAGTAGAAAGTACTGTAGTTTGTACATAGATATAAGTGCTAGCGATATCTAGCCGGAGGCTTTACATTGCGGCGCGATAGGGGGCGCTGTCTCGCTATACACTCCCCCTCCAGAGGATGAAAGCGTCCTCGCTCATTCGCTGGCCATACATTAACAGTGTTACATACATTTCCTGAAACATTACATTCGTTAGACACTTTAAGACATTCATTATATAAATCCACATTATTGTCATTAACATTGGTTACACTAAGCATAGGCGAGTACATACATGCCTCCCTATCTGACATATTATTATATTTATAATTTAAATCCACATAATTGGAAGTTACATCGGTTACAGAAAGATTAGGCGAGTTCATACATTCCTTATCTGACACATTATTTCATACTAGTGGCCCGCCCTCACTTCGCTTCGGGACCGTAATTCAGAAATGGACTAATAGATGGCGCTGTGCTCAATTATATCGCGCGAGCGTTTCGTGTTTTCGGTTTACCTATAAGCCTTGTCGTTGTCAATAGCAGTTATCTTTTTATAAATAGTATAGATATTATTGGAATTTCGACGGGGACGACCACGTTTCCGCACCGGAACTACAGGTTGAGGTAGGGTCGTATCGCGACTTAGGTAAGGTGTTAACTGTTTAACCCATTAACGCCCAAAGTAAAACGAGTGATGTTTTTATTAATATAGCTTTATTAATAGGGTACTTAGGCACTATAAAGACGTATTGAAATGTTAGAAAGAAAATAAAAAAAATATATTTGAAGCCGTACTTTTTATAGTACAGCGGGCGCTTATGCATGATACTTGGCGAAACAATCTTTATCAATACACAATGTCTTCTGGCACTGGCTACACTGCCATTTTATACGCGTGTGACACGAAGTACATCTCAATTGTTTGGGCAGCTTCTTAGTAGTGGCGTAGTCCTCTGCAGGTTGCTTCGGAGCCTACGGTTCTGGATCCTCGAGGTGGTAATAAATAAAAGTGGACTGTATCGATAGGGGGTTTAATAAGACCGAAAATAGTGAGTTACAAGAAAAATCAAATAAGACGTGCGCGCGGTTCCGTGGTCGGTGAGGTCTGTCCGGGGGGCGGGCGTGCGCGTGCGATTATATGTTTCGTCCTCGCCCCGCGCGTCCCGCGCAGCCCGCTATGTTCGCCCCGCGCATAGTGATATCATCACTATACTCCCCGCCTTGAAGAGTCTTCTTCAATGTTCTTCTTCATAAGTGGCAGGCAGAGGGGGCAGAGATGGTGTTGAAGGCGCGACGTAGATTTCTGCGTCCTGTTGTTTGCTACTCCAGCGACACCGTCCGTGCCGGGCAAGAGTCAGTTGACTGGTCCAAGTGGCGTCGCCGCATAAGTGACGGCGTTAATCTGTCCTTTGATTAGGACAAGTGATCCCTCCTTGAGCTCTCTGATCGACGTGTGCCATTGTTCTGCAGTGATAAATAAGTTCATGTGAGAATCGTGATCAAAGGTGCTGCTTGAGCGCTGATGTGATGAAGACGCTGCAGCTAAGAGATTCTCCTGTTGCGGACAAGGCAAAGATACGATCGATCGTACAATAAGGAAAGCTAGGATAAGACAGGAAGGAACAGCTATGAGTCGTTGGAAAAAGGAGTATTAAGAGAAGAATTTAGAATCGCTTCTACCTGTATCAGTAAGGTGGCCATTTCCTCGAAGTCAAATGGGACAAAATTCTAAAGAGAAAATCTACTGATAAATTATGCTTTGTTTACAAAATGGGGGATATCAGCAAATATAAAAGAAGGGTTAGGTACCTTGTTCATTGAAGAGAACAAGCCAGAATATTTTAGTTGGTAATTGAATTAAAATGTCCCTACAAATGTGGTTATTTGTCCGAAAACATACCCTGGGGCTTCCTATGGCGAGCAGTAGACGTTTCGAGAGCTGCAATGAAATGAAAGCTTCCTTGGTCAGTTCTGAAACAAGCTCCGAATGCAACGCCTAGGTGGCTAAGCAAGCAAAAGCACAAATAGGTATGAGTTTTATTAGGCGTACTGCAACTTCTCCCTTTAAGGCATAATATCAGCACTGGTCTAAGGTAATGATACTCAAGGATTCGAGATAAAGATAGTTACTCCAAGTGTACTTGGTTGCAAGGCAGATTAGATCTGCACATAAATACGTAGGTAGGTACATGGGTATGCTATGCAACAATTAAGAGGTATGACACAAACTATGCTTACTTACGCGAGAGAATTTATTAGTGAGAATCACTAATCCTGCCACCCACTTAAAAAAATGCCCTCGGTATCTTAGACATAAAGGTGAGAGTGGTGATAGCATTTTGATGATTAAAAGTGATTGACTGTATGAAATTAATGAATGTAATTAAATGAAATGAATGATTGGAAGAAAAAACTATGTGTAAGTAGGTACTTAGTGTTGATTTGTTTTTAATGTAATTAATTGTTTTAAATAATGCTTATTATGACTATGTATGTTTATTAAATAAGATTAGATGATTTTTTTAATTAGTGTATGTATATAGTAGGTTAGTTATTATGTTGATTAAGATTATTACTTATGATATTATTTTAATTGATGTTTTTTTTTTTGTATGAATTGTTTTTTTTTTTTGACAGAGTTATTTGAGTTTGTGTTATTAAGACTATTATCACTATTAAGGATAATAGAAAACATACATACATGTTGATTTTTGAGACTCGGCTGGCATATGGAGCCTGAAACCAACCATCCGAATTTGGTTTCGCATAAGACCGGTCTATTTTTCCCTAAGTGGATCCGATTTGACCCAATCACATTCCAGAAGACGTCTGCACCTACCAGTAGGTCGATAGTGGACGGTGAATTAAATGTTGGATCGGCTAAAGAGATTCCTGATGGGATATTTAAATTTGATATATTTATGTGTGTGCTGGGTAATAAACTAGTGATCTGAGGTAGAATAAAACAGTCAATGTCTGTCTTATAGTCTCCATTATAAGACTCCAATGTAAGAGAGCATGATTTGGAGCTACTGGACATCTGACCGTTTATTCCTGTCACCTTTGAGTTTACGTCATGAGTGGGAAGATTTAATTTGGAGCACAGTTCCTGAGTGACAAAGTTACCGGTGCTCCCGTTGTCAAGTAAGAGTCTGGCTGAGTGAGGGCGCCCCTGCTTGTCGATCACCTTGACTACGGCTGTGGACAGCAATACATTGCTCACTATGTTAGGAGAATGATTCGCCGAAAGTACCACACTATCATGGGCTATGGTTTCCTGTGGGGGCTCCTCATGTAAAAGAGTATTGTGTTTTAACTTACAATACTTACAATGAGTTAATTTACATACTGATTCATGGTGACCTAATCTGAAGCAATTTAGACAAACCTTAAATTCCCTTGCCTTAGTTAAGCGTGTCTGAATAGGTAACTTACGGAATGTAGTGCAAGTGAATAGTTGGTGATCGTTGCTATGACAAAGTGGACAGGCGCGAGTGAAATGCGATTTAGGTTTATCAGTGGATACGATGAAACTAGTTAGACTTATGAATCGTGGGTAAGTGTGATGTATCTGATTTACCTTTGCTATTTTTTGCCTCCTCCAAAGTCTCCAACAGATCAGCCCTATTCGATAAAAAGGTTAAAAAAATATCAAGAGTGGGAGGGTCGCTAAGATTATTACGATACTCTTCCCATTCCCTATATGTAGTGGTATCTAATTTTGATGACAGCATATAAATTATTAAGGTGTCCCAATGTTGTGTTGGTTGGTCTAGGGTTGCCAAAGCTCTTAAGTTTTTATTAGTTGTGTCAACCATGTATCTAAAAGCTTTACTCGACTCTTTATGTATGGAATTTATATTAAATAACGACTGAACGTGATTGTTGACGAGTAAGCGTTTGTTGTCATACCGCTTACATAACAATTCCCAAGCTGAAGCATAATTTTTGGCTTTAAAATCTAAGCTTTTAATGACCAAAGCGGCACTGCCTTGCAAACAAGCACGAAGATAATGATATTTGTTAATATCATCAATGCTATCATTTGAATGAACAATAGAAATGAAGGTGTCTCGAAACTCAAGCCACTGCTGATAATTGCCATCAAAGGAGGGTAAATCTATCTTAGGAAGCCTAACAAAATTGTGTTGCTTTTGTGTGCTTGCATCAGAGCCTACCTCAGAACCATCCGACGCCTTGTGAGAAGCCGCAGAGTATGTCTCGCACAGGGCTTTCGCCTTGCCTACTGCATCATAGAACTGGTTCTCGAAAGCATCTCGTTCCTGATACCTCATGTCAGCGTCGTCAGCCAGTTCCTCAATCTTCCCCTGAAGTAGGTCAAAATCTGAATATAAGAGATCCATTCTTTCAAGACGGGTTTTAAGTTCATTGTACAGTGGAGGATTGTCTATTATTGTGCTTGGTTTGATTGAATTTAAATAAGTGCAAAAGCTTGTAAGTTTACATTTAAAAGTGCCTCGCTTCTTAACTAATTGTGCAATTTCAGTCATTGTAAATAATGTTATGTAAATACTAGATATAAGTTGATTTTATGTATGTAAATATAAGTAGGTAAGTGATTAATAAAATAGTAAGATTTTATTGTTTATGTAAATATGTATAATCGATTTGTATATAATGTAAGCTATATTTAATGAAAGTGTGAGCAGTAGAAGACCAAGCAAAAGAATGCAATGTAAAATGTATTACTAAATTATTAAAATGTATAGCAATAGCTGTAAGGTAGGTATGATTTTATTTTATGTGAATAAAGTTATGTTGTAATTGAATTATGTAGTTTGATTAAATGAATGTTTGAGCTGTAGAAGGAAAAGCAAGATGATGTAATGTATGAAGGAAGAATAAAACAAAATAACACAAAAAAATATTAAAGACTGGTAGTAAATTATGTACTTCCAAATCTTATAAGGCAACACGGAATGCGCAACAATATGAAAATTTGCTTTGCTCCGGCCGCAGGCGTTTCGTCAGCTCGCACACACGATTGTCGTGGCCGTCAACTGACCTACAACATAAAAAAAAAACAAGTATCAGGTAATTTAATAAAAAAATACTTGAATTTGTTAGTAGTTACAAATAACTACGCAATTAAGACAATACTATGCAAAGCTCTAATATTAAATGACTAACTAGATTAAGATTGAATCTTTCTAAATTATTTGTGAAGTAAAATTAAAATTTTACTATGAAATGCAATGACTTTGACTTTGTTAAACTACAATTACTATGCAAAGCTTCTATGGAGTATATTTTCAATAATAGTCGTTTTGTATATAAGTAATTAGTGTATTATTATGTGTATAAAATTTTATAATTAAATATTTACTAGGTAAATATATAGTTAATGTATAATGAAGGTACTTAAGTAAACGACTATTTAGAAAATACACTCAAATATACTACGATTTTAGTACAACAAAATACATGTAACTACAGATTTAAAATGATAAAATATAACGGTTAATTTTTCGACCTGATGATTTTAATGATGAAAAAAGATTTTACTTAATAGGTAAGAATGATTTAATGGATATGGATGAAAATGATGATTAAATAAATTATGAGATGAAATATGACGTGAAATGGAAACTACCACTGACACAGATGCATAAGCTACTAAATCTAAGGAAAAATGATATGGATGATGATGATGATTAAGAAGAAAAGATGATAATGACAGAAGGAATAAGTAGGAAAAATTGAACGATCTCACGGTTTCGATGCGATGTGGCAACTTATCCTCTCTTCTGCGTCTTCTTTTCTCTGGACACTCTGCACTAAGTCCGCGATAAGATGCACAAGGTTGATCTTCTATGTAGCCCGAAGTCTATTTTCTGGTTCGTCGTAGGCAGAAATCCGTTACGACGCTCGAACTTCAAACGCTCCAACAGCTGATTCGCCGGCGACCGTTATGTCCCGTTATCTGCCCAGCGACGTTTTTGAAGAGGCGTAGTAGGACCATATAGTGGCGTAGTCCTCTGCAGGTTGCTTCGGAGCCTACGGTTCTGGATCCTCGAGGTGGTAATAAATAAAAGTGGACTGTATCGATAGGGGGTTTAATAAGACCGAAAATAGTGAGCTATACAAGAAATCAAAGTAAGACGTGCGCGCGGTTCCGTGGTCGGTGAGGTCTGTCCGGGGGGCGGGCGTGCGCGTGCGATTATATGTTTCGTCCTCGCCCCGCGCGTCCCGCGCAGCCCGCTATGTTCGCCCCGCGCATAGTGATGTCATCACTACTTAGGGTTATGTCCGTTGTTTTTTGGGCAAGGGCCTGCTATGTCAGTACCGGATGGACGGCTTTTGATAATGTTGTTACGCTGTAGATAATGTCTCGCTACGTGTCGCCGAAAATCCAGCTGGTCAAAGCGTTCTTCGCTGCTCATGCTGTGCAGACGCCAAGCGTTAGATACACACATATCAAGCAAGTAGGTGAAAATAGACCACCACCACTTTTTTCCACGTATACTCACTCGATACATTGAAATAGATGCATGATGCATCGATGTTATGGATGCATCATGCATCCATAACATCGACACCACCCATGCACTTGTTATAGGTTTGAAATAGATGTGGAATATTCACATCAACCTTTTGTCTGCTTTGTGAACACCACCGTTTGACTTTTCCCATAGGTTCAACTGTGTCAAAATTCGTACCAATAGTGCATACACTGTTGTCCTTCCATCTGACAAGCAAAATCTCGTTATTTGTATCAAACCGGTAATCAAAATGAGCTCTTTCACATTTTTTCATGTCCTTCACGGAAATAAGAGTGCATTTTTTTGTTCGATTGTCTCTTATTGTTCCCGTTGCTCTGAACCCACTCTCTTTTAGTTTGATAAACAAGTCATAACTAGAAAAAAAGTTGTCAAAATATATGTTATGCTCAGCAGGTACTAATGGCATTTTATCTAACAATGAGGTAACCACTCGAGTCCCGAGCGGTGTCTTCGTAGCTTCAATAGATTTGCCACAGTATAAATCAAATACATAGCAGTAACCATCAGCACTAGCGGCCACCAGTTTTTATAACCGAATCTGATCGGTTTACCCCTAATGTATTGTTTTGATGGATGATGACCGTAATACTTTATCATCGATTCGTCTATCGATATGTCTTCATGGAGAACACCATTTTTGACAAAATTTTTGATTAGAGATTCGACCAAGGGCCTGACTTTGAACATCTTGTCATTTGAAGTAGATACTAAACTATTGTCTACTAATGCAGATTTCTTTTTATATCAAGGAATTCTGTTTCGAGACATGGGACCGAGCAACAAGAGGTACTCCAAGATCTTCATCATAACTGCAATACTGACGCTCTCTCGGCAATCTGTGATATCCTGATAAAATAAGAATTCCCAGAAATCTGCGCAAATCTTCTCTATCTAACACAAATCCATGTCTGTTATTTTGTCCTGCATAAAGCTGTGTGTTACTTAGGATCAAATCATAAACTTCGGCATCAAATATTCTATCAAAGATTTCTACTGGTGAAAGATTTTTTAGCTGTTCGATTAGTTGAGTTTTTTGTGATAAACGTGTACTATTTTCATTTGGTTGGGAAAAAGATGAATACGATGGTGAACATTTCCTCCACGTCGGTAAAACATCACTTGCATTGGGACGCCTTCTTTTGTTCGACAAAGGTTCATCGTCACTGTCTTCCCATTCGGACGTTTCAGATGAATGACGTCGTCGACGTGTTACCTCGATTGTTCCAGGAACATCTTTCGGTAGTGTTGATGTTTGTAAGTCCTCTTCTCCTTCTTCTTCGTCCGTCAATACATCAGGTCCAGGCGGTAAAATAATAAGGTCGTACTCGTTATCACTCTCATCTTCCTCAATGGCGTTTACAGCTTCCTCAAGCCCGCGATAATGAGTTGCAGCACTGAATCGCTTCATTTTTTTCTGCAAATAAAATATAACACTAAAGCCCACTGTACTAAAAAAACGACATCGAGGTATATCGTAATCCAACTCGCAAGATACGTGATAAATTCTAGATATTTCATCTAATACAGTAACTTACTATCATAATTTAAAAATCAAATGCATAATTACACTAAAAAACATACGTTAACCTATTTAAAAAGATAAAATAATTGACTTACCTGAGCAACTCAAATATTCGCGAACGAAAATGTCAAAAAATGGCGGTTAACCGATTACTTTTGTCATATCCTAAAACTATGACGTCGTCCCCATGGAAACGTTTTCTATTTATTGCCAAATATGTCATTGTAGAATATACGTTCTAATCCTACAAATCACGTATTATTTATTTAACATAGCCTAGAAGAGAAAATAGGCACCATCCTTTGTCGCCTACGACGAACCCCAGGACCTACTGGTAGATCCCCTTATCAGATGACGTTTAGCTGGGAGGTGCGCACGAGATTACACGCCATGCTTCAGAGGCCGCCTGCAACCCGACCTCGAGACCAACAAGATACAGGCTCGCCTCGGCGATTCGCGCCAGGGGACAGAGTGCAGGCGAGGAGCTACACGACCCCTCACCACAGAACGTGGGCGTTCGCGACGATTACGCGTCGCATCGGACGCCTACACTATGAGGTGCAGACGGACGCCTACACTATGAGGTGCAGACGGACGCTGGCTGTACGTGGATCCGCCACGTAAACCAGTTGCTGCCAGCTCCTCTGGTCCATGTGTGCAGACCTGGATTCGCCGCGGGAGGGCGTGTCATATCCTAAAACTATGACGTCGTCCCCATGGAAACGTTTTCTATTTATTGCCAAATATGTCATGTAGACTATCGTTCTAATCCTACAAATCACGTATTATTTATTTAACAACTTTCTTAACTTTTTTTATGCTCTCATAGAAGCTGACGCCATCTATCATTTATTTAAAGTATTAACTAGTCTAAATAATAGACAACAAACTTTTATTAGAAATTTGAAATGGTGTCGTTTATTTAGTACAGAGGGCGCTAATGGGTTAATGTGATACTTCCCTAAGTCCCTACTGGAGTCTTGTACTGATGCTACAATATAAGTTGTAGGGCTTACCTTTTTGGTCACCACATATGGGTCATCTCTTTTTGGTACGAACTTCGCTGTCAGATCCTTTGCTTTGTTGCTAAGTACATAATAATAGAACCATTGGTAATGCGGTTATGGCGGGCGGCAATCCAAGCCCGCTTGGTGCACCACAATTGTTCTGTTTTGTGGTCGGCCGACCGAAAATAATACTACACAGCGTGGTACTGCCTCCTTAGTGGTACTAAGGACACCTTTTCACTGTTATTTATTGGGAACACACCGTTCAAATATTATTTTATGAATTATATTAAAGGAGACCAATCACATGCGATCGTCGGCGTTGGAGTTACGTGATGATTCGTATTTCGCTTCTCTGTCTCGCAATATAGGGTTGGACGGGGATAGAAATATGGGAAGGAATTGTTTATGACTAGCGGAAAAGGAAATGGCGCGAACAACCATTGACAAGTAATAGACGTGAAAACCACGTTGGAGCTATGGAATAAGTTCAAAGCTTTATTCGACGACTCAGGAATTACGAGGAAGATAGCTCTGATACGCAATTTGATTTCTATTCGGTTAGAAAACAGTGCATCAATTCAATCATATGTAACGCAAATAGTTGAAACGGTGCAGAAATTAAGTGGAACGGTGTTTGGCATAGTGACGAGTGGGTTGGGTGTTTGTTGCTGGCTGGTCTAACAGAGAAATTTATGCCTATGATAATGGCCATAGAACATTCTGGCATCAACAACGGACGCCATTGGAACAAAACTCATGGCCATGGAAACGGAAGTGAACGGAGAAGTTAGAAGCGCATTCGCGAGCGGATCGCAGAAGTACCAATTTAAGAAAAACAATAAAAGTAATGCCAACAGAAACCAGACAACGGCGAAACAAAACGCAAACGTCACTGTCAAATATCACGTCAAATGTTTCCGATGTAAACAACCGGGTCACTACAAGAATTAATGTCCAAATAACGATTATGCGAAGGAATCACAGCGGAACTGTTGCGTATAAAGTAAGATGGCGCGGCTGCGTCCCACCCCGCGCGCGCGAAGTGCGCGCCCGACGCAACCAAAGAGAAGTGAGAAAATAAGTGAGGTCAGTGTTCTAACAGCTAACAGCCAGCAAGCGTGCGTCCGCGTCGTTATACTTACCCGAATACTTTACAGTGGCGACGATATCTACCCGCGTTGTTGTTTCTGTTGTTTAAAATGTCTAACGCACATTTCGGAGTGTTGAATAGTTTCGACCACAATGCCCAGCGTTGGAAAACCTACCTGGGCCGATTAAAGCAATATTTTATTGCGAACGACATCGGAAATACATCCGATCCGACCGGCGCACCAAACGCAAAGCGATCTTGCTGAGCGCACTCACCGAGGGGAATGCGACCTCGTGGCAAATTTAGCATTGCCAAAAGATTTGGAAGTAGTACCCTTCGAAGACATCCTGCAACTGCTAAATGAACATTTTATCCCGAAACAGGTTGATTCGGCGAGCGACATAATTTCTATGCCGCTACACAACAGCCTGGTGAATCACTCGCGCAGTGGGCTGCGAGGCTTCGTGGATTGTGTTATGAGAATACACGTCTGAGTCTATGCACTAGTCTATGATAGCTCTATGATGGCGTCGTGTTGTCTATGTCTTGCGTCGTCGCATGTCATGTCGAACTGAATGTATTTCTGTAATAGCTAGCTGGAATAAAACAAGTCTATAGAAGTCTTATGTTGCATCTGTGGTTTTTATATAGTCTGTGGTCAGCTGGCAACACTAGGGAGAGTGAGACTTGAAGAATGACCGGCACATCCAATAGACACGTACAATGTAAAGTAATTATTATTTAAATAAATGTCATAATAAACTACAACAATTAATTTATATCTCGTCCAGTAAGCAATCCAAATATGGTGTCATCGTGGTACTGAAGAAAAAGCAAGAAAAGACACACGACTACAATGACTGACAAGGTACAGAAATTTCTTTTATCCAATACAATAAAACCGTTGAAAATTTCAAACGGAAGTGGCAAAAATGGACAAAATATCAATAATTATGATAACTGGACGAGATGGAAAGAGAAATTCCTAATATATTATAACGCTCATGATTTTGACGACCTAACGGAGAAGAAAAAAGTAGCCTTATTTTTAAATTCTATTGGAGAGGATGGTATCGACATATTCAATTCATTTGGACTGGCTGGACAGAACTAAAGTGAAATTAGATGATGTGATAAAGAAATTTGATGAGAAATTTAATCCCTGAAAAAATACGACTGTGGAAAGATACAAATTCTTCACTAGATATCAAAAAGATGACGAATGATTAGATGAATCTATCAAACATAAGATATGTCCAGTTAGGAGAAGACCATATGCACTTCATGACAAATTAAAGGAAGAATAAAATTAGATAGAATGGAAAAATTATAGGTTATAATGTCAATGTCAATATATCTTTAAAAATAAATGTCAGTAATGTCAAATAAGTAAGAATGAAGTTAAAATGGTATTGCCAGCCACTTTTCAAAAAAGGGGCATGTTGCATCTGTGGTTTTTATATAGTCTGTAGTCAGCTGGTAACACTAGGGAAAGTAAGACTTGAAGAATGACCGGCACATCCAATAGACACGTACAATGTAAAGTTATTATTATTTAAATAAATGTTATAATTAAACTACAACAATTAGTTCATATCTCGTCCAGTAAGCCATCCAAATAGTCAAGAAGAACTTGTGGGGTAAAATGGTGGAAGAGTGGGATGGGAATCAATGTCGAACAGAAGAGGCATTAAGACGACATGCAAATAATGTTTGGGAATCCTTCAGAGGACGTAACTTTTGTGAGAAAGTTTTTGGTTCCATGCGGAGACGATTACAGGACATATTAAATGCAGAAGGAGGTTACACAAAATACTAATACCGATTTGATTTATTTTTCTATTCATTTTAGAGTAAATAGGTAAGCAAGTAAAATCGCTTTCGTTTAAATAAAACCACACTTGATGGATTTGATTTATGTTATTAAGTTAGTAAAAAAAAATGCTATTAACAACCAATATCTGTTTTCTTTTCAAAAAATCACTTTCACCGTTTTGGCCCTCCAAAACTTAAGAACGACACCCATGTAGATTTTTCCAAGAAAGTCGTTTTATATGACAGATGCTGAGCGACGAACGCGACGGTGCTGGGACAACTTACCCCAAGAACTAAGAAGTAATAATCCAAGCATGGGAAATCGCATACAAACTCTGATTAGAGCTCGTGGTGGCAATACGCGGTATACAAAAAAACAATAAACAAAAAGAAATTATTCTTTTTGTTTATTGTTTTTTTTTGTAAAAGTTTCACACTTTTTAATTTTAAAGAAAAAAAGTCAATTTTCAATCTTTGTGATTTTGGTTACATTCTCCAAAAAGAAATATTGTATAAGTGCTTTAGAATTCTATTTAGTTAGTTTGAGTTGCAAACTTATTATTATTTTATTAAAAAATATATAATACAATCTCAATTTCTTTAAAAATCGACCTTTTTTTTTGCGTTCTCCTAATTGTGCGTGTGTGTGTAGTACATAAGTACTCATATTGAACGGAGGAAACAAAAGATTTACATTCTCCAAAATTATTATTATTATTACTTATATTACTTACGTTCCACTTACTCCAATTATTATTTCTTTGACTACTATTTAAACCTGACTCATTCCCATCCTTTGAAGTGGTTGTCTCTAAAACATCAGCACGGCTCCGTATAAAATTATAAAAATCCTCTAAAGTGGGAATTTCTTTAAAATTCACTTTATATTCTTCCCATTTTTTTACTTTCCTGTTGCCATAAAAATAATCAAGCTATCCCATTGCCTAGTTGGCTGACCTAAAGTTTCAACTTTCAAGTGCACGTAAGTTTTTAGATATGTGATCTATTAAGTCACGCAAGCATTTATATGATTCCCTATTCTGCTGTGTAATATTGAATAAAGCTTTTTAAGGTGGTTGTTGACCAATATATTTTTATTATCATAAAGCTTTAATAATAAGTCCCACGCGACTGGGTAATTATCAGAAGTGAATTCTAAAGATTTTATTACTTCTAAGGCACTGCATTGTAGAGAAGATCTGAGATAATGAAACTTATTTATATCTTGTATATTAGGATTTGAATTAATTAATGAATCAAATGTATCTCTGTACTCAAGCCATTTTAGATGTGAACCGTCAAACGATGATTTTCGGGATAAAGTACTCTTCGGCACATGATACTTTTCTGACGCCAATGCCAAGGTAAGTGAGCCATTTTGAATTTCGTCAATGGCTTTTTCTAAATCACTTTTTATATGTGATTCTTACCATTGCGCGCATTAGTAAATTTTCTTTGGTATGTCCGGACCATTGTTTCATCTGATGATTCCCCAATGTAGAGTGTTACTGTTAGTGTGCGAAAGGGTAATTAGTGTAGTGTGTGGGGATGTATGAGTGTGGAAGTGTAAATGTTAGAGAGTAGGTTTCCATTATAACTGCTGGTGTTGTATTTCCCAGTAGTAAATCTGTTACCGTCTCTTTGGCGTCGCCTTTGAGAGACTTACGTAACCGCCAAAGATTTTCAGATTCGCTGAAGTTACATATTATCTTTGTTGATTCTTCGTATGCACTTTTGAAGTGCAATCAGCATGTGCACTCGCACTAATATCGGAATGGTCACGCGGTGTGGACATCCGGGTAAGTAGCCGATCATCCTGTTGTGGCGACATGACGTCCTTTAGAGTCTGGGCGAGCTGAAGAATACTCGTGGGCACGCATAATGCATAGGTTGCCGGCGCTGCCTCCGCTGCCGTCGAGGTCGCTGCCGCCGGCGCGCGAGTGCGCGGCGCGGGTGTCGGAAGGACATCGCTCTGTTCCAGCCATTGTTCCACGTCGGAACAAATTGTCCCACTCTAGTTACGTCTCGGAGCGAGTTCGTAACGAACCCCTGTCGTCGTCAATTTGTGCTAGCTCACATTCTAGCTTCTTCTCGATGAGATCCTTGTCGATCTTCGCCTTGGCCTCCGCAGCGGCAAGCTCCAGTTGCTTGCGCTTTAGGCGCGACGACGATGATGCCGGCGGTAATGGCGGACATGCGTCACTTTTTACTATTTCACGTTTGAGTGGAGTATATACATAGTCACTTTTGAGTGGAGTATTATACGTAGTCACTCTTGAGTGGAGTATTTATACATAGTCACTTTTGAGTGGAGTATTATACGTAGTCACTCTGAGTGGAGTATTTATACATAGTCACTGGTGAGATCCGGCTCGAAGGGACCAGCGCATTGAATGGGTGAAAAATGAAACTCGTTATCCGTATTTGTGCGGGTATTACGTCGATATACTTAACTGGCAATAAACGTTTTGACATTATGCAAAAAAATATGAGACTTTAAAATTAATAAATAGAATTGTATACTTCATCAGCTACCCACGCTCGTCCACTGCTGGACATAGGTCTCCCCTAATGCACGCCCCCCGCTCCCGATTTTCGGCCACTCCATCAGATCTTCTTTTTTTCTGTTTGCTTCCCAAATCTTCAAATGGTTTACGGGACCTTTTTGTCATTGTCCCAGTAGACGACGATGTTACTGCACTAACAGATGATGATGTCGACGGTTCTTGAGAGATTGTGTGTGCATCATCAGCTGTTTCTTCTTGATTGACTAAGTTTGCACACAACTTGGCCAGTCAATATTGGCTTGTAGCCAATCTCCGTACAGTCTTCTGAAATTATCAATGAATCTGTTGGATTTCTGCCACCTCTGTAAAGCAGCTCGCTTAAATTTTCGACAAAATTCTTTGACAGTTACTCGATCTTCGGCAGAAAGGCAATCTCCAATGCGGGATACAACTGCATCAAACAATACTTCATGATTAAATGAAGTACTCTCACTTTTTATAAGGACAAACAAGTATAAATTGGTGATTAAACTTTCCATTTTTCGATTTATAAAATCACAGAACAGAATTTTTGTAGTGTTATCAGTTATACGGATGTGAACAATTTAAATTAAAAACAATGTTTTAGTCCTTTTATACCAAAAAATCGATAAATAATTAGTTAAACTGGTAGGATAGTGAACTGTTTATAGCATCAAACATACCGTTTGCAGATTCATCACAATTTTCGTAAAAGTCTAATAACTTGTTTTGAATCCCATTCTCAATATCAAAATATTGTACAACTAAAGGAAATAATTTAATATTTTTTCTATTACTTGCATCAGTTTGCAAACAAAAATATAAATTAGGAGCATTTAAGTCATTCAATAAAGTTTGTAATGCATAAGGTTCCAAAACCTCATTAACCAGTGCTTCCATTTTAGTGCGTCCTAATTTTATGTTCAAAGCGGTTTTAGAATCAGCATAAATGATTTTGTTTAATTTTACAGCACAGTCCATGCTGTTATAAGAAAGATGGTGTTTTACAGTATGGTAGGTTAAAACAAGTTCACTAGCTGAAATTTTGTCATCACAAGTAAGAGAGGTAGATGAAGAGCCCGTCGAACCAAAAAACCTGTCTAATGTAGAAGTTTTCTTGTAAAGTTCAGTTTTAAGTTTGTGGTGCTTTGTTTCACCGTGTTGTTTAATCTGCAATGAATTGTAAGTAAACATTTTAAGTACCACTATCATGCATATCAAATCAGTTGGCAATTCATTGAAAAAAAATTAAACAACAGAAGATGCAAGAATTTAACATAACCTAAAACATCTAACCTGGCCAATGCCACTTTTCCCCCACATAAAATGTTATATTACAATGTTTACATTTCGCATATAAATATTTGGGGATCTTCAGTAATCCAGCCCATACTCTCTTCCCACTCCGGTTTAAATTTTTGGAGTCTTTTTGTAATTTTTTCGCTTTTTAATTGGCGTTAGCGGCGCACTAGAATTTGACACACCTTCGTTGTCACTACTACCACTTTCCATACTTAAATTATTTAGGATTTCAACTTTTTAAATGAAATAACAACAACTCTAAACAATTCTGCCGTTAAATAAGTATAGCAGTCGTTCGTTTGACGACGCGACGTCAAAATTGACGTCAATTTGACATTGACAAGTTCGTTACGGAAGCGTTCGGATACATGATATCGCCTATTTTTTTTTTTATGAAGGATTTGGTTGTTAGTTTTTTTCGGTGTTGAAAATATAGTATTTTTACGTACTATATATTTTTTCAACAATATATTATAGTAGTACGCAGACCCGAAATATAGTACAATACTATATATTATAGTACGGTTGGCAACCCTAACATGATTCCCCATTGTAGAGTGTTGCTGTTAGTGTGCGAAAGGGTAATTAGTGTAGTGTGTGGGGGTATGAGTGTGGAAGTGTAAATGTTAGAGAGTAAAAGCTACGTGTGTGTAAGTGTTGGTGAGTGTGGAGTCAGTGTAGGTGAAGCGCCGGTCGGATCATCCACACGAGGCCCTGGAACCTCCGGTCGAGCCCGGCCACCCCTACCATTTCCAGGGTCGGGCGCACCCCGATGGGACATACGTCCAGCAGCTCCGCCACGAATATGTAAAAGGGAAGGGGGTACCCGGGCCCTTTGGAGCGGAAATCCAGACCGACGTGGGCCAGCCGGTAGTGCCGACTTACGTGCCGCCCCAACGGCTCGCCGCAGAACAGACATTGCTCGACTTTTGAAACGCTCCCCGGCGCGTCTTCTATGAATATTGACGCACGTAGCGGGGGCGTTAGCTGCTGCTATCAGGGCCTCAGCGGCAGGCGGCGGGGGGGGGCGGCGCGAGGGGAGGCCCTCTGGACAGGGCTCCTCCGTGCGGTGGGTGCCGGACGGTCCGGCCGGGAGGCGTTCGCCGCGCTGGGGGGGCTGCCTGCGGGCCGCGGGCTCGGCGGCTGGGCGACGGAGAGCGGCGACGCTGATGGCAACCCAGGCGCCGCCTGACCCTGGGCGGCGGGGCGTCCGGGTCGGCCCGGCGCGTCGCCTGCGGACGAGCGTCGCGAAGTATTCCCCAATTGAACTGGGAGGAGCTGCCGGAATGGCGGGCCTGGGTGCCGGAGCGGGCGGTGGGTGAGGGGGACCGACGCTCCCGCAACGTCGGATTCGCCCCCTGAGGCGCAACTGGAGTCCGACCAGGGGCCGCACCCGGGGCCGGGTTCGCCCCCAAGATGGATAGGGGAGTGGAAGCCCCGGTTATCCCGGACGGTTCGGCGGCGGATGGTCCGGACGACAGTCGCGGCTGCGACGACGGCGGGGCTGGGCTCAGATGGGCCAGGCGCGGTCAAAGATATTTTACTAAAAAAAAAAAAAAACTCATACATCTCAGGAGTGTGATCATCTCATTCTCCGCTGCTAAAGTTTGAAGTTCCGTAAGTGGCTGGGTAGCCTCCTGGGGCGACTCGATTTCCTTAGCCATTCCTGCTGAGGGGCTAGTGGTCCAGCTGGCGGAGGAGCTTCGATAGTTTCCGTTACCGACGGTCCCTGCGAAGTCCTGGCCTGAATAATTTCCCATTATTCCCATTCGCCATCTTCAAGTTCGCCACCGCGGTGGCGATTGGGAATTTTTAATTCCCATGTTTTTATGAGATTGACGGAACTAAAACTACGCTCACAGTCCGCATTAGAATGTGGAAGACATAATAAGTCGAGAGCAAACTGGGCTATATTTTTGAGATCATCAAAATTGTGCAAGTTTACCCAAAATTCGTCGGGCGGCAAAGTCATGTCAACTTTCTTATATATGTGGGTAATTTTCTCCATTCATCATCCACATTTTGCATAACTTCATCGCTCACAATCTTACATCTAATAGGCTTTTTATGCCAGCTGCTCCTCAAACATGATAGGCTTTTGTGAGAACATTTGCTTCAAATTTCATTACAGTTGTACCTTTTGTTATTGTACCTACGCTTCAGTTTCTCCCATGCATCATGGTAATTATCATCAGGTAGTTGATAGACTCCTCAAAAGACTCTCTGGTTCTCCCTTTAAGCTGCTCTTTAGGTAGTGAAGTTTCTGCACTGGGACTTAAATTCTGGCTGTCGTGGACTGAGTGTCACAAAACATGTCATTAAAACTCTGCCAATCTTGGTATGTACCGGAGAATATTGGTAGATTAATTTGAGGTAACTTCACCTCCGTGGCACTCATACTACAAGTAGTATCTTTTGTAGTATTTAGATATTATTAGATAGTTTTTAAGTCTACCTTCATTTTTGTTTTAAAGTCTGTGTAGACATTTTCTAATAACTCATACCAATCGTCAGAAAAATATGGTAATCCAGCTCTCTCATTTTTGGAAATCGAAACTATAAGTTCATAATGGTTTGTGGTGAACCTTTTCCAAGCTGATTCGAGATTCTCCAAATTAGTTTCGATGAATGAAGAGGTTAACCAATCTTTGCCGGTCTTCTTGTAATTGACCAACGATCTGTTGACTCGTTGCACGAGTTCTTCTTGCTCAATTACTTAGTAATTTTTCCATTGTTGAAGAAAAGTAACTACGATTTTTTCACGAAGCGTGGGTAAAACAAAACACTATCACCGTCCGATTTCACTTCTCAGTTTTTTACAAATAGATCAATTTATTTTCACTTAGTTTATTCACCCGGCGTCATGGGGGGTGGAAAAGTGTTACACGGACGTTGGGGTGGGTCTCACCGACCCGTTCATTAATGTCAAATTTATTCCAATACTTTGTAAATAATTAAGTTAATTTTTATTCGTGTTTAGTTTTTTAGGTAATTATGTAAAAAATGAAACACAAATATCATATCCGTACCGCGCGGGAATAAGTTGACAAGTGTGATATCCTTTTGAAAACCAAATCGAGCTGAGAAAACTTCAACACCGCGAGTTTTAGTGAATTCTTCTGGAACTTGTCTTTTATTTTTCCGCAGGGTACCAACTGATGTCAACTTATGTTCTTTGAGCAAATGTTGCACCAGTTCATAACTAGTGAACCAGTTATCAAATGTTACATTTCTGTTTGTTCTGGTAATAGGTTGTACAATTCGGTCAACAACATCAAATGGTTTGTTACTTACAGAAAATGGACCTGCAGGCTGCTTCCCGGGATATATCTCTAAGTTCTTGATATAAAAATTTCTTGCGTCGACTAGAGCAATGATTTTTATCCCGTATTTCGCAGGTTTGGACGGAATGTATTGGCGAAATTTACACCTACCTCGGAAAGCTACAAGCATTTCGTCAATTGTTAGACAATCACTTGGTGTGTAAGTTTTTTTACAGTTTTCAACTAATGCTTCAAAAAATTCTCTAATTGGAGCCAGATTGTCTAGTTGCTTTCTTTGCTCACGGGTAGAATAATCATCAAAGGCCAAAGAACTCTGAATGAAATAAAATCTCTGCAAAGACATCACAAGCCGAAAAATATCCACACCTGTGCCATCAGTAGCCCATAAATCGCTCAAATTATGTCTTCCTGATCGGTAAAGACCAGCTAGATCAGTGATGGGCAAACTTTTCTGATGGGGGGCCACAAAGTTTAAAAAAAGAAGGGCCAGAATTATAAAAAAAAATGCAAATGTGTTAAATAAAGCTTTTAATTATGAAATCAAACATTACAGCAATATTACTAACTTTTATTCGAAGGCCCTGCTGTGGGCGTGTGAGACATATGGTATTGTTTTTGATTGTCCATTATATTTTCGAAAGCAGGTTCCATCTGTGATGAACTAACTTTCAGCAGTGCGAAAAGGTGTTCATCAGTCAATCGGTTTCTGATTGAATTCTTTCGCAATTTCATTGTTGAAAAAGTCTGTTCGCACACATAAGACGACGCAAACATAGCCATAATTTTCTGGGCGTGAGCAATCATCTTTGGAAATTGAGCTTTCGGCAGTGCTCTATAAAAATCTAGTTTTGTCGAATTCAAGAACAACTGCTTTAAATGACTTCGAACAAGTAATTTCCTTCCCGGTTTAACCTCAAAATTTTTGCCGCCCACGCTCGCCGGTTTTTGCTTTTACTACCTACAGTATTTACTTTGCTTTCTAAACTATTATAACTTTCCGTTTGACTACGTTATCTGGGCCCATAACCAGATAAATTATAAATGAAAAATGGGCTAAAACTTTATAAAAATATTTATTTAACGTAAGAAGACCGCCTAACGCTACAGAACAACCGTCATGACAGTTAGAGAGAGAGAGAGCTATACCTGTCTCACTTACACCTAGAACACATTACATTGTACTTGACATATTAACTTTTTCTTAACAAAGACCTTCGCAAAATTCGTTATAAATTATTTGCCCCGTAGTTTTGCCTTTCAGCGATTGCATACAAGCTAGCTCTTCAGTAATATTAAATTCGTCGTCAACGCCTCTAATGAAGATTAATAATTGAGCAGTGTCACTTCTGTCTGTACTTTCATCCAGTGTCGCGGAAAAATATTTAAAGGTTTCTATACGCTGTTTTAATTGAGTCGACAAGTTTGATGCAATGGCATCAATTCGCGTTGTTACTGTTTTCCGAGATAAGCTGACTCAAACTCTTTAATTTTTTCTGGACATAAAATTTTTACTCACACTCACCATACAATCTTTTACAAACTCTCCTTCTGAGTATGGTTTGTTATTTTTCGCAATTTTATAAGCCACCACATATCCAGCCAGTGTACAGGCCCGCCGTAAGCGGGCGTGCAAGGCGTGCAATGCACGCGGGCGGCGTATCCAGGGGGGCGGCAAATCAAGCAATCAACGACCAAAATTCAGAAATTGTCACATCATAATACTAAAAAAAATATCCAACCAAAAGAAATATGAAGCGGCGCGCAATTATTTTCTTTTGTATTAAACAATGCCATCTATTGAAATTCAAGAGAACAAAGATGCAACACGTAGCACTTGTTGGTAAGGTGGGCTCGGGCCGGAGGACGGCTGCCGCAAGAAAGTCGACATATTGTTTATGGTCGTGCTAGGCTCTATGGTATGAAACGACGACGACGAAATACGGGAATCCCCTCAGAGTTTAATTCTCATTCCTCTTTTTATAAACATGCAAAAGCGATGCGAAGTCGAACAGATTAGTGAACAACACGCTTCAATTATTTCGTTTAGTTCTTAATAAGTTCCGTAAGGAGTGGAAATACGTAAAATTAATGATATTCTGACTTGGTTAGTGTGATTATTATTCAGAGAATTATCTATTTCATCCGTCGGCGCCAAAATCGTATTATGGTAAGTAACTCCGTATATAAGCCTGTGGGTCGATTATTGCAATTATATGAAAGTTTTACTATGGGGTATGGGAAATAAAGTTAAGTAATCTTCCGATACATTCCAGGAACCGCAAAAAAGGAAAAAGCTTTCAGGAGCGCAATTTCGACAGCAAAAACGAGAAAAAGATGCACAGAAAAAAAAATTAGAGGGCTCTCTAAAGAAATTTTTAAGCAAACCAGAAAATAGGGAAATGGAATGTCAAGAAAATGTTGGCGTAGCTTCAACAAGCGCAGCCTTAAATTTAGAAGTTATGGAGGTATCTGAAGAGAGAAATATTAGTCCTTTAGAGGCAGACTTCAGTAAAACTAAAACAAGAGAAAGTACTGCTCAAGAACCTGTAAGCAATTTATCGTCGTCAATAAGTAGCTGTTTAGATTGTGGTGATGATCCCGGTTTATGGCCTGCCAGTATGACTAATAATCTTGTTAATATTTTGGTAAGTCGTGGTCCCGTACAGCTGTTTAACTACAATTTTCCTGCTAATGATGACGGAAGAAAATTTGCAAACAGTTATTATTCTAGAAATCTTCCCAATGGAGAAAAAATTAACAGAGAATGGCTTGTTTACTCTACGTCAAAAGATTCAGTCTATTGTTTCTGTTGTAAAATATTCAGTAACACTGTAAGTAGTTTGTCGGCTCCAAGCGGTTTTTCCGACTGGCAACATTTGTCATCCACCTTAAAACGACACGAAACAAGCGTTTCTCACAGTGAAAATTTAAAATGTTGGGTACAACTAAATAATATGTTAAAAAACAAAACTACTGTAAATCAAATGCAACTGAGACTATTGGAATCTGAAAAAAAACAATGGTGTGATGTATTGGAAAGGATCATAGCTGTTATAAAATTTTTATCCCATCAATGTCTAGCGTTTAGGGGCTCGTCAAAAACATTATATGAGCATGATAACGGTAATTTTCTCAAAGCAATAGAAATGATAGCAACCTTTGATTCAGTTATGCGAGAACATATTCACAGAATTCAAGCCTCGAAATTGGATTCAACTCGCATGACTCACTATTTAGGAGATCAAATTCAGAATGAAATCATTGATTTACTCGGCACGACCATAAAAAATTATATCTTGAACAAAGTCAGAGAATCAAAATATTTCTCCATTATATTAGATTGCACACCAGATGTAAGTCACACAGAACAAATTACAGTTATACTCAGGTATGTCATTTTAAACAGTGAAACTAAAAATGTTACGACATGCGAAAGTTTTATTGGTTTCTGTCCGATCACCAGCTCCACAGGTGAAGGACTATTAAATTTCGTTTTAGATTTATTTTCGCAATTAGACCTGGATATTAAGAAGTTACGTGGTCAAGGTTATGACAATGGTTCTAATATGCGTGGAAAACACAACGGATTGCAAAAACAAATATTGGAAATTAATAATCGCGCATTTTACGTTCCATGTTCGGCGCGATTTGGTCGTTAACGATGCGGCAAATATTACGCACGACACCGTAAATTTTTTAAATATAATTCAAGAAATTTACGTTTTCTTTTCGTCATCTACAAAAAGGTGGTCGATAATTTGCAAATATTTACCAGATTTAAAATTAAAAGCATTAAGTGCCACGCGATGGTCTAGCAGAATCGATGCAGTCAAACCTTTACGGTATCATCTCGAAAAAATATTTGACGCTTTGCTAGAAATATCAGATAACAATTCGTCGGAATGGGATTGTACAACATCTCATAAAGCTCATTCGCTTGCTTTAAACATTCAAAATTATAGATTTATTTGTTCGGTTGTAATTTTGGTTCGATATTTTAAATGAAATTAATGCTCTCAGCAAAATGATGCAAAACCCCACAATAAATACTCAAATCTGCATAAATTTGTTAAACAAATTGATTGATCAATTCACCGAATATCGCACGGATGAGCACTTCGAAAGGGTGTTATAAGAAGCTACCAATGTGGCTCGGGACCTTAATGTTGAAACAGATTTTCCGCCTATAGACACAGTTCGTCCACGAAGGAACCAACTCAATTTCAATATGAACAGAGTGACGAAGTTTTACTTGACCCCAAAACCAAATACAAAGTAGAGGTATTTTTTAGAATCCTAGATCAAACGTTGACTTCTTTAAAGGATAGATTCGAGGAGTTGGAAACTTTTACCGACGTATTTGGCTTTTTCACCAATAATAACTTATTTAGTTACTCCAAAGATGATTTAATGAAACATTGCAAAGATTTGAATTTGAAGCTAAAAGACAGTTCCAATAGTGACACAGATATTGATGGTATAGATTTGTTTAATGAAATCAATGCTTTAAAGTTGCATTTTACTGAACACCAGTCCAATGATCCACAAACCTATTGCAATATATTTTTGCAAATGATTTAATGTCAACATTTCCGAATATAGCAATAGCACTAAGAATATTACTTACGCTGCCGGTTTCAGTTGCATCTGGTGAAAGGTCCTTTTCAAAGTTAAAAATTATAAAAAACTATTTGAGATCAACAATGCACCAGCAAAGACTAAGTAATTTAGCCATAGTTTCAATTGAACATGAGATATTAGATAGCTTAGACACAAAAAAATTGATAACAGATTTCGCCAACATTAAGGCAAGAAAGGTACAATTACTGTAAATTAAGTAAATAAATAGTTTTTCGTTGTAAAGTATTTATTATTTTTTCACATCCTTAACCTAGTTTTTTTTTTTACCTAGATCGTGTAAGGTAGACATAGTTAAACGGGGGCGGCAAAATGGGAATTGCACACGGGCGTTCGAACCCCTAGCGGCGGGCCTGCCAGTGTAGAAGCCTTTTGAGCAGTGTTTTGCTTCATAAACATATTCTGTTGAGCAGCTATGGTTTTTTTTAGGTTTTCCGCATTCACCTTTTTTTCTGCGTCATTCATCAAAGCATATTTGGTTTTTGAATGTTTGGTGTTAAAATGACGAGCAAGGTTAAAATCTTTAAATACCGCCACCGCTTCATTACAAATAAGACAAACCGGCTTACCATTGTATTCCGTAAAAAAGTATTTCCAAGCCCACTCTTCTTTAAACAGACGACATTCGGAATCGACTTTTCGTTTTTTAGATGCCATTATCCCAAAAGTGCAGCTTATTTATTCTCAAATAAACGTAAAACGTTGCGTTGACAAGCAAAAGCGGGAAACAAAACACACGTACGTAGGTACAGCTCACTCAGTGACTAGGGTTTCGCAATACCGAATCATTTGACCAAACCGGTATTTTCGGTATTGGCCCCCAGACCAATACCGATATCCCGGTATTTTCGATATTTTCCGGGATTAACCTAAGTTAGCCAAATTTAGTATAATAAAGTTAGTTTACGGAGGAATAGTAAGTAGGTTCCTAACCTAAATGAATTCATCTTCTAAATAAAACAAAATTTTCATTGACACAAGGTTTATTATTATTGTTGGCAATCACCCATTTAGTTAGTACTTAGCAATAATTTACTAATGTTCCGTTTACAATAACTTGAGGTAACTAGTTCAAATACTTTAATTACATTTAATACCTACTATGACAGTTTAGCAAAACTAAGTATTATGGCCAATCAAAGAGCAAAGCTATAAAAATAAGTTGAAAACAATTGCGGTAGAAACCATTAATTAAACGTTCTATCTTAGCCATTTGCAGTACAAAGTACAATACAATACAATACAAATGTAGAAAAATATTTGCACATCTCTCACTTTCCACATCACCACATGCAGCTCTTTTCAAAAATAATTAAAAACTCCATCCCATATTTTTACGACATGCATGCAATATAATAATTTAAAATCATTTACTTACCAATTTGTCTATTTTATTTCTAAATTCCGAGTGTGGACAACAAAAGCAATTAAAAAATCACAACCAACACCACCAAACCAAAACACGCAATGACGAAATGTACCTAGGTTAGGTAAACTAAACAGTTGAAATAGGAAATTTGACACTTATCGGTCGCAACTAACTTCAACTCACTTACTTGCACCGTTCGAGCCACGCTATTGGCTCGTTCGCTAATCGTTGCGCGGGACAGAGAGCGGGAAGTTCGGCTACTCGGCTGTCGCCGGATTCATCAGTCTTGTAGTAGGTAAGGCGAGGTGAACGAACTCGCGCGCGCGTAATTTGAATTAAATGGCACGTAACTTTGTCTTATGTGTATTTGTTTTTTATTTATTTTACTAAAACCGAAATACCGAATATCCCGGTTTTGTGAAATGACTACCGGTATAATTAGACCTAAATTTGGCCCGGTATTCCGGTATTTTCGAAATTCGGTATCCCGGTTTGCGACCCCTATCAGTGACAGCTCGCGACTGGCGAGTGGCGAAGCGACCGAACAGAGTTCACTCACACCCCCGCCCCGCCGCCCGCGCCTATCGTAGGTAGGTATCACCGCGCTTTGCGCCTCGTACTACGCAATACAACGCAAGTACACATAAACTTCGCGGGTAGTTTAGCTACACTAAAGATTATGCATCTATTTCTTAATAAGTAGAATCTACTTTATACGTCTCGACCGTCAAAACGTAGTTATGGCGGGCCATATACTCTCTATGTCGATGTGCACTCGGCGGGCCGGATTAAGTACTTTCGCGGGCCGGAGTTGGCCCGCGGGCCGTACTTTGCCCATCGCTGAGCTAGATAAAGAAGACTTATGAAAGCTTTCAATTCAATCATTGTACATTCTTTTACATGTGTATACTTAGATAAATCAGTACAGGAAGCTATTTTAGGTCTTATGCGTGCATTAGTATGCATAAGTATGATTTGCAGCATATCCTCAGTAAAGAAATGATTCCAGCATTCTACTTCAGTCAACGCCGATTTTGCTTCTGGTACTACACCTGGCAACTGACGGATTATGTTTTCAGTTCTGGTTCTGACATTTTGGCGAAAAGGCATCTTATACCACAATGTACCATCTTTGCCACGATAAAAGCTCGAAGAACACTCACTGTTTGCGTTTGAAGAACTAGCCGATTCGGATGTACATTGCCGTTTAGGAGCATAAGGTCAAAAGCGCAAAATGACAAACGATGGCAAAATTGTCAAAAGAGCAGAATGTCAAAAGCGCACATAGTCAAAAGCGCAGATTGTCAACGGCGCAGAATGTCAAAAGCGCACATAGTCATAAGCGCGGAAAGTCAGGGCGCACAATGTCAAAAATATTGCGTTGTCAATTTTAATCGTCGTTATTTTTGGTTAGTCCAGACTCGCAATAGGGAAATGAAATACTCATTGATATTTTTAGGAAACTTATTTATTTTAATGTAAACTAAATATAAATCAAACATAGCAATAGTCAAACTTCTACTTCTACTGACACATTATAAATATAATTGCTGACTTTTCCACACAGCATCCTTAAAGTTATCTCATCCTCATATTTTCCTGGTCTACATTTACATAATTATTCTGAGCATTTGTTTGCAAAAAAACAAAATATTATTTAGAACGTGTCAGTAGGAGATTTTGTTAAGATTGATCATTAGTAAGAGATGTTTAATTATAGATATGCTGATTATTAAAAATTACAACTCTATTTTTGTTTATTTACATAATTAGGTATTCTGAGCATTTGATAAATGGGGATTATTGCTATGTTGATTTATATTAGTTTACATTAAAATAAATAAGTTTCCTAAAATATCAATGAGTATTTCATTTCCTATTGCGAGTCTGACTAACCAAAAATAACGACGATTAAAATTGACAACGCAATATTTTTGACATTGTGCGCCCTTGACTTTCCGCGCTTATGACTATGTGCGCTTTTGACATTCTGCGCCGTTGACAATCTGCGCTTTTGACTATGTGCGCTTTTGACATTCTGCTCTTTTGACAATTTGCCATCGTTTGTCATTTTGCGCTTTTGACCTTATGCTCCTAAACGGTACATTGCTCCTCCTGCGAAAGATTTCTGTGCAATAGACTAGACAGTGGAATGTCATCATCATCATCAGTTTCTGCGCTATCTTGCTCTGTGTCACTAGGATTACTACGCTCACTCAAGTGGTCTTCTTCTTCACACACATCCTGGTCTGACAACTCAAAATCTGAGTCAGACTCTTCTAAAATTGCAAGAACACGACGTTGTTCTGCCTTTTCTCGATCCATTATATGCTAAGTACCTACAAAAATACAAATTAAAATACATTGAACCTATTATATCAGCAATTACAATTAAAAACCACAGCAAATAATCAAATATTAAAGGATAAAAACACAGATAATAAATTAAAACAATATCCGAAGGATGGAATCCCCTTCTCAAGCAGGGTCTCCGGAACAAGCCCAGGGCCGCCTTAGCATCCTACCGTCCTTCGGGAGGAGCCGCAAGGGGCCCGTCACCAAGGACGCGGCAACGGAGCAGGCTGGCCTGCTGTACCAGAGGGGGAAGGCGGCTCTGGAGCAGAGCAAAAATATGCGGCGGGAGGCAAAGGCCGAGGCGCACGAGGCCCTCAGCGATCTCTACGAGCTGGCCATATGCCTCTCCGACTCTAGGAACAGGCACCGCCTGAACTTGGAGGCGGCAAGGCCTGGGGGCCGCGGTGGAGGCCCTTAGCGCCAACACAAAATTGGTGCAGGGCATCCAGCGATGGCTGGACTAACGAGATGGATGGCCCGATCAAAATGATCGGCACCCTCCATCGAGAGGTCCGGTCCATCGCGGCCCCGGCCGTGCAGACTGGCCCCCAGGGTTCTGGCCGGGACTATGGCCCGCAGCTGGGGCGTCGAGTGGACAGGTTGGCGGACCAGCTCAGACGTCTCACGGTAGACGTCGAGTGCTGGAGAGAGGGCAGCGAGGAGGTCCTGGCGCTGGCCAGGAGAGCCCACGCCCTGTCTCCCCCGAGAGATTCCGCGGAGCAACCTCTGCCTCACGGCGTGGAGGAAGCCCTGCTGGGGCTGGGAAAAGAGATGGCGGAGCTCAAGGGCCTCCTTGGATCCAGATTGGATACTCCCTCGCCCCTCCTTCATGCGGTGATTAACCTGAGACCTGTCTCAGCTCCTGAGCTGGCGGAGCTGCGAGACCTGGGAGCCGAAATGGCTGCTAGTGAGACCCGGGCAATGCTGGAGGAGGTCGTCGCTCCCCTGAATAAGAGGGTGGAGGAGGTCAGAGACGGACAGAGGGCGCTGACCGAGATAGTCGCCACCTACGCCGCGGTCCTCAAAAAGCCTCCCCCTCCACGCACCCTACCTAGAAAAGGTCGCCCAAGTTCTCCAGACCTTAGGGTCACCCCTGGCGATGATAGCCGGCGACGTCAACGCCAAAAGTCCCTGGTGGGGCTGTGAGGTGGAGGACCGACGTGGGGCCGCCCTGACTTGTGGCTGGCGCCGGACTGCAGGTGGCCAACGTGGGCAGTACCCCCACGTTTTCGGCCTGGCGCCAACGCCGCGACCACACCAGCATAGTGGACGTGAACTGTTTTTCGGCACGATTAGAACGGAGGGCATAATGATAATCCTAATGCCCTTCAATATAAAGACGCATACAGAAAACTTTTGTGCAACATGGAGTTACAGGCAAGTGCAACAAGACATTGTGTGCCCTTAGAAGATATTTCAGTGTACAATGGCCATTTTATGACATTTCGTACATGCTTTAGCATGTGTTGGCGACCACCGCTGACCACCACCACTAACCATCACCTCATTATCACCTCTTTGGCTATCTGTGTAATTCAAATTCTTTCAGTGTTATTTTATAAGTAAAATAATTAAGTGTCAATAACCTTCTGTACGTTCAGTTGTTCTCTAAGTGTGTTGTCGTTTTCTAACTTGTAACTATTGTGACCTTCTGTATCATTTAACTTTCAAAATATAAACACTTGTGCTGTGTATTTTCCTTCACTCCCAATCATTCCCGCTCCATCCTCATTCATATCCTGGAATCGTTCATCATCATCCGCCCATCAACTTCACCTCATCTACAGCGAACAGCATGTGATCATCATCATTATTTACAGTCAAAACTTTTACTATTATTATGTAGTAGAATTCTTATTTTTGTTCATTATCACAACTAACTCTGTTTTGTTTTTTATTTTTAATTCATCTAGCTGTTTTGATGCTTCTTCACTTGTTTTACATATTGCTATTGTTTATGTCAGGTCTAATATATCTTCTGTCAATATTTTTTCCCTCACTAGGGCCGATTTGGATCCAAATATTATTTTACCTTGCAGCATTTCGTCGAGGATAGTACCGAAGTCACATTTAGCAACTTGTGTATAAATTCTAGTTAAGAATTCGATAAAATACTCTTCCTCGTCTTGTTCGATCTTGTAACATAATATACACCGTTCGAATGAAGTATTGGTTGTGGGGGCGAAATAGTCTCTAATCAATGTTCTCTGTGGTCTCTAAACTTGTCCTTTATAGCCTCTATGTAATGTTTTTCAGTATCACTGAGATTGGCACTGTTGTAGAGACCAACTGAGACTGGCGTTTCATACACATAGAAACGAAAGTCGCATTTATGTAATTTTTTTTACTAGATAATGTTCAGGGCTGTTTTTGTGTGTAATCATGCGAGTTCATATATTAAGAGGTTCGTTGTTCTAGAGAAAAAAAAATATTTTTTGTTTGGAGGAAAATATAAAAATATTTTTTTCTCGCGACGCTTAGAGCTGCCACCTTGCCGCTTGCATGGATGTGAAGCAGTGGGAGCATTGTTGTTCTTATCATCTGTATCTAGACCTGACATAGCATATGCGGTTAGTTTTGTTAGTAGGTATGTCATAACCCAGGTCCTTCACATGTTACAGCTGTAAAAAGAATCTTACGATATTTAATTAATTCTAAATATTAATATTAGGCAGGCTGGCAGTGGAAAATAAATATTTATTTACCACTGCCTGCCTGCCTAATAGTAATAGGTTATGGCCACACGCTAATAGATATAGATTAGCGAAATATCGATATAAAATATTCGTGTAGAAGAAGAAACCATGAGCCAGAATGGAAGTCCACAGGCAGCTCTTGGACCAGCTGCTACCACCAACAGGTACTCGTCACGTCGAGCACAGCAACGCACCCATCAGTAGACAAACTAGAAGGCGCAGCCAACTATGGGAGCTGGGCATTTTCAATGAAGATGCTGCTCATAGACATGGACCTATGGACCTTCTCCAAACGGACTGATCGTGAATGACCACCTTAATCGGGGAATTTAGCCCGCATTCCCATCTCTTTCATTATCAGCATGTACTGATAGTACGATTCATCTTTCCTCTTCTTACGAGCGGACATCAGCTCGTGCATCTCTTTGCTGTTGGCAGTATCAGGGAATTCTTTCAGTACCGCTGCTCTTAACCCTTCATACGTCTTATGAACTTTTTCTGTTTTCAACCACAACTCCGCCGTTCCCGTCAACGATCTACGGGCAATGATGTGCCGTTGCTGAGCAGACCAGCCGAAAACTTCTGCATTGTCATCTAGATCTTGCGCCCATTTCGTCGATGTATATGTGTGGTCTTCACCGCTGAACTTCGTCATATCGAACATGCTAAAGCCGTCCGCCATTTTTCCGCCGTAATTTTTGCCCGTCTTTTATTTTAATCCGTCTTCAATATGCGTCGTCTTATCTCGTCTTCTCTTTAGATGCGTCGTCCCTTATAATATCGTCGTCGTCGTCTTTCTACAGCGTCTTTTGCGTAATTTTTAGCGTCCTTTTTGATATCGCTCGTCGTTTCTTTGAACCCACGCCGTCTCGCGCCACGATCCCGGACGAGCCCCCAAAAATTTGTAGAAGCGTAGCGTGAGGGTTGGGCTTGGGGGCAAATTAAATCCGACAAGTTCAGCAACACTGGTTTATCTTCTTTTCCACAATAGCTCAATCTTATCCTATTTCTCTTAACGTCTTATTTTAATTAATTATTCTTAACTTCTTCCTTCCGCGCGTCTTACGTCTTCCTTCGCCATTCGTCTTCTCTCTCTCTCACACACTCATCATTCCCCTCACTCACTCGTCTGCGTTCCTTTCAACACTTCAATATTCACATACTCGTTATCTTACATACACCAATCCTACATTAAACATTAGCTACATTATAGATATTCAACATCTTATCTCTATTTGAATTAAATTTACTTGCAGGCAAAGCTTTCGTTAAGAAATCAGCTAATTGTTTTGAACTCTCAACATATTTAATATCAATAATTTTCTTTGCAACATTCTCTCTGATAAAATTATATCTTATATCTATGTGCTTACTCCTTCTATGAAAAACAGGGTTGTTTATTAATTTTATGTACTCTTGTGGCTCCCCAATATCACAAAGTAATTGTTTAAGCCATAAAATTTCTTTAGTGGATTCACTGGCAGCCATGTACTCCGACTCAGTTGTGGATGACCAAGTGACAGGACCTCCATTCATTAAAAATATATAACCTATATTAGATTTCCTAGTGTCCAAATCACCTGCAAAATCAGAGTCAGAGTAGCCGACTAATCCAGCATTGCCCTGATACACAATACACATATCTTTAGTATTAATATTAGCCAGGCAGGCAGTGGAAAATAAATATTCATTTACCACTGCCAGCCTGCCTAATATTAATAGGTTATGGGCCCAGGTGTCTGCAGCTGTTTTGCAGTTCTGCACTACGGGGTAAATATGGGGTTTGACAGCAAGACAAATTTTGGCTCTTGCCTTTGAATCGAGCTTTCCTCCATAGCCGTTCACAAGTCATTTCTAGACCCGAAGAGGACCCGAAGAGGAAAGATGAATCGTACTATCAGTACATGCTGATAATGAAAGAGATGGGAATGCGGGCTAAATTCCCCGATTAAGGTGGTCATTCACGATCAGTCCGTTTGGAGCCATTCCAAATGATTTAAGCCAATTGGATTGACGCCATTTACGTACCACACTCACGGTCACTCCAAACTGGCTGTCAGTTTTGTGTTGACGTGGTTTTGTACAGACGTTCCAATGAGTTCGGATTCCGAAGAAGAACTTTTACTTTATACGGCGATTGTTTGTCATCACATAATATATTATGCTCCTTGTTGAATGAACTTCTTAAGGAATTAATTTTTTTTGTGACAGTGTCCATGTTTGCGCTGGCATCTGTTTTTTTTAATAATTGTATAGTTTCTCTGTAGCATTTAATCTTTTTGTTTTATTTTTGTAATCTTTGTCGGTTCCCTTCCACAAGCATTCGACGGTTCCCTATATTGTTCTATAAACCCTCTCGGCCCTCTAATCAAAAACGATGCGGGCTGTCGCGCTTGACGTCTCACGGCGGAATAAACGCAGAACGGATGTCGGTTTGCACATTGACGGTAAGCGCGGCGTGATGGCTTGGCGCGTAAATCCCCCACTCACGAGCCGTCCAGCGTGATGCCAAATGGCGCGACGCAGTGGATTAGTGGAACGATTGTGAAATCCAGAGTTTTACGCCACGCCCATTGAGTTTTTGACCACTCACGATCAAATTTTGGATTGTATATAGCGCCATTTGACGCGATGGCATGACCGTGAATGACCACCTTTACGTATCCATACAATATATCATTGATGGGATACCGGATTTTAGAGACGAACAAGGCTATACTGTACGGCATAACCACCTATCCGGTGCTGAAAGAGAAGCTACTTATATACGAGACGATCAAGGATAAAATCTCCAAGCAGAGCGCGGAACGGTCGAGCAGGCAGGCGGCTGACTGTGTAGCCAACCCGAAATTTTAGAAAATTAGTAGATCATGTGCCAAAAGTTGGTAGAAGTTGGTAGAATTAAAAATGCAAAATTGGTAGATCTACCACCTCAATTTAAAAGATTTTTAGGAAAAAAATGCATAAACTGTTCTTTAAATGTTTATTTTTTAAAATTATACATATTTTTATTGAAACAATTTTAAATGTTCAGCGCTAGGCTGCCCGTCCGTTGCTATGAATCTTTTAGTACGCAACAATCCCTCTAGAGTCTCCGTGCAAATTCGGTTTCTCTGGCAGGGTTTCATATTATTAATTGCAGAAAACAATGGACCATGGACTTCACATGAATGGACTGAGCTGCAAGTAGTCTGTCATTCAAAACAGCATTTTGGAAGTATAAGTTTAAAACTGGAAGCTGTTCTAAAAGCCGTTTGACCACAGGAAGTAGAGACAGCCATCTTGTTTGAGCAGGATGTAGAAGTTTGTGGGGTTTTATACCCAGAAAAGACTGGAATTGTTGATAGTCACCCAGACGTTTTGGGCTATTTTGGATATAACTGTATACATCTCTTGCAAAATCCTCTACACCTCTCGGAAGAGTTTTGCAGGCATAAGATGCACATAAATGAAATGAGTGGCAAATGCACTTCATCATAAATAAATGAGGGATCTCATTTGCAAATAGAGTGGACAATGAATGGTGTGAACCAAACATAGTATTTGCACCATCTGCTGCAAACCCAATCATGTTCTCTCTGTAAGGAATATTTTCTTTATAAAAATATTCTTTGCATGCATTGTGTAATGCTGTGGCAGTACCGTCTATAACTGGTATTAAACATAAAAACTGGTCTTCTATATTGAAATCTACTGCTGTTCTGGTAATGAGTGCCAAATGTTTTGTTGTTGATTTGTCTGTGCTTTCATCAACAATCAAAGAAATTTTTTCAGTTTGTAAAGTTTGAACTAATTTGGTGTGAGATAATTTTCCTGTAACATTGGTGACAATGGCTTGTGCCTTAGTTTTTTCGAATGTAATTTCTTTGGCTATTTCACAATCTGAGCAAACATTTACAATAAGTTTCTTTAAGTCACCTGAAAAATAATATATTTGAATACCTATAGTATTTTAATGTCTTAAAATTATTTTTTGTGTATCTACATAGTCTACATTTATTAAACAAAACATAGTCTACATTTATTAAATAATGAATTTGTAGACCAAGTCACAAGCATACTAACCAGTAATGTTAAAAGGCAAATTATTTTTTGCCAAAAAACAAGCCATTCTTATTTCTCCAAATTTGATTTTATCCTCTAATGACTTTTTTTGAGTGAGTTTGCCCAAACTGGGTGATTGATAGTTGACTTGCCAAACCTGAAAATAAGCAGTTATTTTTTTAAAAGATTAATCTTTTATAAGTATATTTAAAAAATAGATAAAACATGCACAATCATAGGCAATCAATGATAATTTTTAGTAATATTATTAGCAAAAATTTTATTATTCTATATGTAAACTGAGCATAAATCCACCGAATAGGTCACCTTTTACACATGCTACATGCTTTAAACTATTTGCATGTTTATCCTAACTAATATTATAAATGCGAAAGTAACTCTGTCTGTCTGTCTGTCTGTCTGTCTGTCTGTCTGTCTGTCTGTCTGTCTGTCTGTCTGTCTGTCCTGTCTGTTACTTCTTTCACGCCAAAACTACTGAACGGATTTAAATGAAATTTGGTATACAGATGATCTAGACCCTGAGAAGAACATAGGCTACTTTTTATTGCGAAAAGGGGGTTGTAAGGGGTTAAAAGGGGGGTGAAAAGCTACTTTTCCACGCGGACGAAGTCGCGGGCGGCCGCTAGTTTAGAATAAATCTTCCACCAGCACACTTAAGATCACACCCTACATGATTACAATAAAAATATTCTTCTCCCTTGGTACTTTCTTGAAGCCAACTAGCAAATTCCTTGTCTTTCTCCCATAATTTGGAATACTTTGTTCATAGTGCCTTTTTCTAGCTTTTCGTGGCGGAGTTCCTAACCTGGAACTCTGTACTTCGCTTTCGCTGCTGCAGCATCCATTGTACAACATAAATGTACGCAACACCGAAAATACAGCAATCAGCACCGTTATTTAGTTTTAACAACACAACAAGTCAGAACCTAATATAGGAGCAGATTACCATTAACACCGCAACAAAACCAACAAAGTTTATTATTGACAATGACAGATGATATGGGCGCGAAAGTCCATTTTACGAAAAAAGTCCCCTGGGAGCGGCGCCACTTGTCATACAAATAGCTTTCTATCTCTTTTCCCACTCATTACGTAGACTGCCATATCATTTTAGTTCATCAAAAATCCGGGGACTCTTTTCGTGAAAGGACTGATACGATATGGCGTGAACGGCCAGCAGTTGGCTGTCTTTTGTTTTTTGTTTATGGTCTTGAGTCTGGACGTATGACGTATCGTCGCCTGACTCACGCAACATTTAATATTTCAATGTGGTGAAATGTCACAGAGAGGTAGATTTTAGGTATCGGGTGGTAGATAGGTAGATTGAAGTGAAAATTGGTAGATCTACCGAAAAGTTGGTAGACATGGCATCACTGACGTGATGGCAGAGCCACTCATTATGAAAGTGTAGCCTGTAAAAGGAGTGTCTATCCACAGTATTATTCCCGTAGTCGGCATCCGCATAGCCAACTGTTTGGTTTTTCTTAAAGGTCTAATTTGAAGTTTTTAGTAGCCTTTAAGTACCGGAGTACTCTTTTAGCAGCTCTCCAATGCCCCTCCCCGTAATGTACGTTGTACTGGCTGAGATACGACACCGCATAGGAAATATCTGGTCTGGTTCCAATCACAATGTACATTAGAGACCCTAGTAGTTGCTGATACGGAGGTCCAACTTCTCGTCTTCTTTTTCTGGGATAGGCAGCTTTATTCCAGGTTCCATTGGGAGTCGTGACAGGGATTGCATCGGTCCATTCCAAATTTTTAGATTAACCTCTCGATATATTTGGTTTGATCAAGAGTAATCGTGCCATTTGTTTGGATCACTCTCATACCCAAGCAGTCCTTTAGAGGACCAAGGTCCTTTATATTAATATTAGGCAGGCAGGCAGTGGAAAATAAATAATTTATTTATTGTTTAGTAACATCGAGTTAGTAGAATACAGAGAAAGACGCAGGGGTCACAATTTAAATTTAAGTTTTATATTCTTTTATATGTGGCCAGGATGTAAACATTATTTTATAAGAGACTAAGGAGTTTTCAATACTTCTATCTCTTTCTCCTAATTTCCAATATTGTTGAACAGTTTCTCGTTCAGCAACTGAGATTCTTTCAGCACACTTTAATCTACAGGGATCTTAAATCTTTATTTCTCTTTCAGGAACCACTTTAGCCTTTTCTGTTATATAGCTTTTTCCGGTATTCCTAAGTATCTTACAATTTGTCTTTCCTTTCGTGATCTGCACTTCTTACTTTTTTTTTGTACTTACTGTCTCAGTTCCTTCAATATCTGCTGTTAACGTCGGATTTTTATTCGTTTCTGCTACGTCATCTAAAAAATGTTTTATGTAAATATACTGTTAGTGAAATTCATAAAAATACCAGTACCTATTAGTTTTATAATAGCTAAAGTAGTGATAGTTAATGTTTCCAACTAACCTGAAATAGATGGTGTAATCTCATGCAAATTGTTGTTTTCTGCAGGATTATTACACATTTCTTTCTGTTAACTACTTCTTCTTTTTCTGTTAAAATCTTTTTTTGTATGTCGTCTTCTTCACCTTTAGTAATTAAACTAACTGATTCTGCTCCGTGTCTCTGTGTCATTTATATGCGAAATTGTGTTAACTTAGGGATTTCATCGTCCGGTTCTCACAAGTCTGTTTAAGAATCACAGTTAGAAGCTTGTTTTGAATTTTGTATCACAAGATTGGGGCTATTAAGAAAATCGCAACTTAGACGTGAATATTTAGTTTACGATTAAAGTGTACGTATAATCGGTAAAATTATGTTTTGTTATACACCTTGCCCGCTCAGATATATCTGCTGCTGACTGTACTATTCTCTAAACCAATATGTACAAATGACATAATTTCACAGAGGTTACAATGTAGGTACAATAAAAAGACATTTTTTATTATTTTGTAACTACATTTTGACGACCCCTTTGGCGCAATGGTTTGAACGCCGGTTGAGGACGCAAGGGTCGGGGTTCGATTCCCGCACCAACACAATGTTTTGTTGATGAAACAGATATTTGTGTTGGGTCTGGGTGTTTGTAGTTCCTTCGTTGTTTCTGGTTCCATAGTACAAGGGAAAACCTTAGTTTGGGACCAGGACAATGTTTGTGATGTTGTCTCAATTTATTTATTTATTTAAAGTTATTTATTTATTTTATGCCAGTTGTTATAGATACCTTACACCTAAATTCACATACTACCTACAAATTATTAAAGACAACACACCTAGTACTAAGAAAGTACTCACCTTGTGGTTTTTTTTTTGTTCGTTTGTGGAGTCAAGGGGAAAACGGAGGTGGTGTAATAGATGGTATATCATTAGAAAATAATGATTACATATTTAACGTTATCTGCGCCTGCAATAAAATTTAACATAAACTAGGTTATCAGAATTTATCAGGAGTAAATCTATCGGTAAGGATTAATTGCCTTTCCTTACCGATACCTATTCATTAAAAGTTAGTTAATACATAAAACCTTAGCTACAATAAAATAAAATAAGCCTATAGGTATAACCAACAACTAATAACTAATTTATTTATTTAACCTTACACTAATTAAGCCCATTTATCATTTCTACAACGTGTTAAAAAATATCATCATGTAAGCTTACAAAAAAATCTGCTCTTTCAAAGATTTTCCTATGCTCATATTTTGGCAGTGAACGGTATATGTTTGCACCCTTAAGTATTATCGCTATTTACACCTTGTATAAAGCGTAGGGAAGCCCTTGCCCTTCAGTGGGACACTTGGGCTCATAATAAATATTAAGATATTTTCAAACTCTTGTAAGGCGTAAATGATGTAGTATAGTTTGGAACCAGGACGCACGTTATCACGTTACAAACTATACACGACCAGTACGCAAAATTCTTGTATACTTTGTAATCGCAGATTTAAAAACATTATTACAATATATCGCACACCCAAAACAACACTGTATTATCTCGAAAAATCTCAAAATGCACTTTTTTATATATTTGAATACCCGAAAATTTCCCGCACATACCACAAAGACACGCTTATTATATTTCCAAAAATGATCGATAGATGGAGTGCTAACTCTCTATTGATGAACACTCGCTGTCAAAGTCACGCCGTGAACACGGACACATTTCCAGTTGTAACTTGTTAGCTGTAGAGATCCTTTGTGAAATAGTGAATTATTTCGTGATAATTTGGTATTGTGAATAATGTTATAAAATTAAAGAGTAATATTTAGTTTTAATTCAGTATTTGTGACGACGCTTGTATTGCTTATTTGATACTATTTCAAAATAATATTCTGTTTGTGACGAAGGTAAGCCAGATTTTTGTATTATTCCAAAATGCTTTAGTGTTGTCCGCAAAAGGTGAAAATCTGTGAAATGATGCACTATTGATGGTAGATATAAATTATGTCCTAGTTCTTTTAAATAATCATATTAAATTCTTCTTTATACTACGAATTGTTACATATTCAATAAATTAATAGAAAAGTATTCACATTTTAAATAATTATAAATACACAATGAGGATAGACATTTTTTTAAAGATAATACTTGTTGTGGAATAATTAAATTTGAATCTTTATTTGTCAGATGATGAAGGGTCGTGGTCTCCAGTTACCTCAAAAGGTAATGGAAGCAAGCACAATAAAAATAAATGTATTGTTCAACAAAATAGCGCAGAAAAAGGTGCCGAAAACACATCCTTTACAGCATCAAGCGATGAGAACTCAGCTGTTGCAGAATCGAGCGATGAGACCTTAGCGGTTGCAGGATCAAGCGACGAGAACTCAGGGTTGCAGCATCGAACAATAAGATCTCAGTAGTTACAGCATTCGCCGATCAAACATCAGATCATCATCATCATCATTTCAGCCAATAGACGTCCACTGCTGGACATAGGCCTCCCCCAAAGTTCTCTACTCAGATCAGTCCTGTGCCACCCGCATCTAAGGGACTCCCGCAATCTTCACTAGATCGTCGGTCAACATAATGGGAGGCCTGCCCCGGCTACGGCCTCCTGCACGAGGCCTCCACCCAAGGATCATTCCACCCCACCGGCCGTCTGTTCTCCTCGCAATGTGCCTTGCCCATTGCCACTTGAGCCACGCAATTCTTTAAGCTAAGTCTGCGACCTGAGATCTTCTGCGGATCTCATCATTTTTGACACAATCACGCAAGGAGATTCCGGCCATAGCCCTCTCCATTGGCCTCTGAGTGACTTTGAGCCTTCTTCAGCGGCCCATTGTAAGCGGCCACGTTTCAGTTCCGTATGTCATCACTGGCAATACACATGCATCAAAAACTTTCGTCTTCAGACACTGGTAAATGATCCGAAAATATGCTGCGTAGCTTCTGTCCAGCCGAGTTGGATTCGCCGATCGACCTATTTCTGGAAGTTCGACTTACCAAGTTGCACTTTTTGTCCGAGGTCAATATATTCGTCTGCAACTTCCAATGCAGACCTCCCTACTTTTACAGAAGTGGGTACGATATGAAAGTTCAACATAAATTTTGTCTTGTCCATGTTCATTTCGAGACACACTTGTTGAGAGACTTTACTGAGGTCGTCGAACATTGTGCTCTGGTCTTCCAAGGTCTCAGCCATGACTACGATATCATTGGCAAATCGAAGGTCGTCATGTACTCGCCAGATACATGGTGATTATTAAAGCGCCAGAAACATCAGATACATGGTGATTATTAGGACGTTTCTCTTAAAGACTGATTATAAAAAGTAGGTATATATAGTTTCAATAAAACCTTTGAGTATGAAGATATATAGTAAAAACAGTGTTTTTAACATCTGTTTGTTACCAACTTTTATAATAAAATGTTTTGTTTTTATGGTTTTTAGTAAGAATTAATAATGACAGCTAATGTAAGTTTTCTCCTAAATAAAATACCTACTTTGTAAGCTGATATTAACAGTCTTTAATTTTTTTTCTTACCAAATTTAATTAAAAATGTTTTGTGTTTAGAGTTTGTACCTACTGATTTTATTAAAACTTTATTTTATTTAATTCATAATAGTTCTGTTGCTGAAATAAAACAAATGAGTCGCTATTATCCATTGAATGTCAATTAAAAAGCAATAGAATAACAGTGAATTATTTCAGAATCATTCAGTAAAAAGGTCATATTTCGAAATAATCCCTTTTTTCGTCATTCATTTTGCCTTAACAGTGTATTAAGTCAAAAAAGGATATTTTTTACTTTAATAAGGGATTTTGAAGCAATTAAACTATAAAATGCCATTAGAGATTGTGTTTTACACATGTAATACCCGAAACATTGGCGATAACTATGACGTAGCATGAGATAATGGTTTTCCGTCAATACTGTAAAATGATCTATTTTGACTTAGTGCCGGGTGATATGGGTGTGCGAATACACGACCAGTTTTCCTATTGCTGCGTTGTTTGGCCTTGTATAGATTGGAAGACGAACGTATCGCTTGAATAGGCTATTTGACAATTGCGAAAAATAAAGTGTTCAATACTGTAACAGTATAAATTAAGAGTTAAAAAATGATTATTTATTAACGTAAGTTGAAAATAATGATTATTTTATTTAAAAATCCGTAATAAAAATTGCATTTTTTAAACGTTTATCACGTGACACAAAACGCTCCTGATTGGTCGAGTTTATCATGACGTCACCTGCTTGTAAACTTCGTTTATCTAGTTGTGTTGCGAATGATTATCTCCGTTTTATTAAGATTTTTCTTTATTATCCTTTGTTTGTTTTTTTGTTTATTTGCACTATTGTACAAGTACTTTTAACCATGGACAACGATTTTGTAAAAGCAGACAGCAGAAACCTGCCCCAAGTCGACGCAATCATGGTCGGATTATTTTTCAAAAATAATCCTGACTTTTATGCTTCGGAGCTAAAAAATGTAAAAACAGCAAAGTAAGTATAATTACACTTTACTGGTAACTTAAATTATATCATAAGAAAGTGAAATAACTTCCACAAGACTTAACTATATAGGTTAAAATTTGTTTGGCACAATTTCGTGAACATAAACGATAATTTGTTTACTTTTGCAGGTCTACAAGGGAATCATATGGGATATGCCATTGGATATGTGCAACTGCGTCGTGAGTCACATCTTTGCACAATGAAGTGTAAGATTTGTCCTGAGCACAAGGTCAGAAGCAGCTCTTACAACGTCACGATGGTGATAGACGAGAATGAGGGTGAAATTGTTAGCTGTCAGTGCTTGGACTGTGCAGCTTCAGCTGGTGGCTGTAACATGCAGTGGCGTTCCTCATGTGGACCCATCGTCGCACAGGGGAACCTTCTTGCACTGAGGTGGAATGTTACTGGCAAAAACCAAGGCTCTCCAGAGTAGGTACGACCTTGAAATATTGACTGTGGAACAGTTGTGCAAGCAAGCTCCACAATATGAAGCAAAACTAGCCTCTTCACAGAGTTTGTCCGCGAGGCAAAAAAAAGGAAAATAACAAACTGTGAACTTTTGAGATATCAACCAGACTTTATGCATAGTGATGTCAGACAATTTTCTTTTCACAACTTTCTTATGCAAGCCAGTGATAAGTTAAATAATGATGTTGAAAAAGTATTAGGGTCATTAACAGACACTCTAAATGACAATGTACTTGCTGAAATAGAAACTGCTACAAAAAATCAGTGTGACAATCCTCTATGGCATGAACTTCGTTATGCTCGCATCACAGCGTCCAAAGTTTTTGATGTAAGCCGCTGCCAAACCACGGATGGATCTTTAGTAGCTGCAATCATGGGAGCAAAAACCCCAGACACACCTGCCATGAAAAGGGGCCGAAAACTAGAACGTTCAGTGATTAAATCTGTGCAAAATATACTGAAAAAGAGAGTGAAGCCCTGTGGACTGTTTCTGTCACCTCAGTACCCCATGATTGCTGCATCTCCAGATGGAATCTGTAAAGATGCTGTAATAGAAGTTAAGTGTCCGACCAGTGAAAGGACCAAAACAAATTACATTCACAATGGCCGTATTTCAGAAAAAGTACCGAGCTCAAATTCAACTGCAAATGTTTGTTACCAAAATGAGGAAAGGTTACTTTTGTGTAGCTAACCCTGACTTTGAAGATTCAAAAAAAGTGCAAGTTATTGTAGTTGACTATGACAGTGAATATGTGAGTAATTTGTTAGTAATGTTGCATCTTTTTGGAAAAGTAATATTTTTCCACTATTAATTCGTAGTGTTACAGTACTTAGTTAAAATATTTTAGGCTAAGTTCATAATAATGTACACATGTTTTAATATGGGTACAATGAAGGATAATTAAAAACAAATTAAACAAAAGGTTTTCAAAATGTTTTATTTAATAAATTATATAAATCCCCAAATATACACAGAATGCACAAATAAGTGATTGGATACCTATCTATACATATTATCACTCCAGAAAGGTGGTGGCGAAATTCAACTTCAGAAGCATTGAATGCAGTTTGCACAACTGTAATAAAACTACATGATATTTTGCAGTCTAGTCTAATCCTATTGGTAAAGGATATAATTAGTATTTCAGAAAAAATAACTACCTATTTAATAAGAGAGTCTTGAATGTTTATTAGCGCACATGATATAACAATATATCATTGAGTACTCTTAAGAAGTTTTTATTAATGACAGAGTGTTGCTTTAACATATTAAACTCTCTTATACGCCTTATGACTCTTTCCACATGAATCCTTAAACAGGCAATAATTTTTGTTTGCCGTACTTCTTCTTTGGATAACTTTGACCCAGATGCTACACTAGGAGGCCTTAACAGTTTGATTCCTTTTTTACTCAATGTTTGTTCAACATGCTTAAAACCTCTATCAGCTAATATGACAGTACCTGGATCTAGATAATCTAGAAAGTTACAATTTTCCATAATAGTGACATCACTTGCTCTGCCCCCAAAACCAGGAGAAATATAATTGACAAGACCATTAGGCGTACATGATATCAAATACTTAACAGTATTACCTTTCTTATAATCTGACCAAGTTAACGCTTGAAGAGGGCTTTAGAAGGCTTTTGTATGTCAATTTCCAGGCAATCAATAATACAACTTACATCGTAATAGTTGTGTCGAAATGACATTGGTAAAGTCTTTCTGATCGATTGTTTATTTAAGTTTACAATAAAAGGACGTAAAAAGCTAGCTAAATTGGAATATTTTTCAGGAATAATTTACTGTTAATGATAATGACTGTCCAAAATTATCTTCAAGTTCAGAAAAAGTACTATTTAGTTTAATTTTTTTCAAACACATTAATATATGTTCATGTGGTATGTGGGTGTGTTTATTTATTAAATGAACTAAAAAATAGCAGTCAATGGGGATTCCAATATACATCATTGGCTTTTTTATAATTAAGCGCAAAGTATTCTGCAAACTTTGCATTTTTTCAATATCTTCATTTCTGCATGCAATGCTTGTACTTGATTCAGACACCTTTGATGGTGTACCTGGAAGTGATGAAGAATCTTGTTGTTGAGGATTTTCTTATATAAAGATACATCACTCTCTGATTTTTCATCATCCATAAAGTTAATCCTTTTCTTTATATTAATAGCACCAGATGCAGATGGCTTTTCATGACTAAAGTATGGATTAATTTTAAATGGAGAAGTGTAACTAGACAAAACTGTAGGTTTAAGAGGAGAAACAGCTGTATCTCTTGTTAGGGACTTAGTTTGCACCGCCTTGCTTCTAATGTGCACTTTATTTATATACACTGGACTGATTTTTCAACTGTTACAACAGGTTCTGTTAATGTACTTTTGTCACATTTTTGGGATAATTCTGAAAATAAAATAGATTTATTAATTTATGAATAGTGCAGAAATTATATATGTAATATTGCTGTCTTAGTTAACTGGGATAAAGCTCTGGAAGTGTAGAAATAATTTCAGTACAATTTAGAAATTAAGTTTGCCTACCTTTTGTACAAGCTTCAACTACAGTAGCAGTAGGCTCATCATTGGTTAACAAAGGTTGTTGAATATCTTCGCATTGTTTAACAAGTTCCATTCTTTGCCGTTTGACAAATGCAGATCGGGATGTACCAGCATCACACATTCTTTTAATGCGATCTGGCTGGCAATGAAATTTAGAAGGCAAAACTTTATCTTTTAAAATTATTTTCTGACTGAAACCTATTTTGTACTGATAGTATAATTTTCCATGTCATTTTCCATCTGTAACAAACAAACAAATAAGTCGGGATCTTTTAGTGTACTGCTTATTGAAATTATTGGACTCTGTAGCTACTAATTTTAACAAATATTATGGAAAAACAGCGGAAATATTCGAAGTGAGTTGCAAGAGACAGTCTGTTATGAATATTAGAGGTATTATAACCTCAAATCAATAACGAAATATTAACATTCTGAATGTAATTATTTATTACAAAATATAAATATTATGTTAACTTACATTGAAATGGTCTTCACAAAGAAAATATTTGTACTATTCGCTATGTCCTTAGGATCCCTCCGAGAAAGTTGCAACCACTTTCGGCGCACTTCGACATTCTTTGGAACACTTACAAAAGTTTTTCCGGAGTTTTAACGACGTATTTGTACAATTTGGAACTGCACACCATTTGTAACTCAGTTTTCTTACATATATCACTGATAAAATGAAAATCCAAACTTTCGTTTTTTTGTTTACAACAAACAAATTTAATATGCCAGCTGTCATAGATCAGAATACAGGCAAGTGACGTCACCGACCTCATTGCAGCGCCATATTGCCAAAAGTAGCGTTTGGCGCACTATTGAAATATTGAGTTTTTAATTCGATGTTTTTTCAGCTAATATATACCAGAATTAAAAAAAAACAAATTTTACTGGGTTCCTTAGACTCTACTACATAATATAAAATGGATTTTAAAAACCTGTCAAATAGCCTATTGCCCCAGAAAATTATGCCGTAACTTAATGCTGACCCAACATAAGCATGGTATGCGGTTACCACTGTTAAAACATTAACACTTTTAGTTAGCATGTATAGCGCATAGGAAAAGCGAGACAATTTATTACGTACTGCTTCTGTGTGTGTCTTCCAATTTAGATAAGTCTATTTCTAAACCCAGAAATTCAACCAAGTTCCTGGTTAAAAAATTACATAGATTTAAATACACATTTACGCACTTTAGCAAATTCAGATTTTGAAAAAGTTTTTTTATAAATTAATGAATAATTCAATTTTTGGAAAAACAATGGAAAATATTGAAAAGAGGAGTAAATGTTAAACTTTGACAGACTGGGAGGATTGTGGTAAAAGAAAAGGTGTTCAAAGTTTAATCGCTAAACCTGATTTCATAGTTTAAGTATTTTTTCTGAAAATTTAGTGACGGTCCAATTACAAAAGACTAAACTTTTGTATAATAAACCTATTTATTTAGGATTTTGCATATTAGATATATCAAAAACGTTGATGTATGATTTTCATTATAAATATATGAAATGCAAATTCCCAAATTTAAAGTTGATGTATACTGACACAGACAGCTTAGTTATCAAGTATTTTGTACTGATTTTTACAAAGAACTTAAACCTGATCTAAGTGATCATTTTGATACATCAGAGTTATGACAAAACAATATTTTATGGTTTTCCTCTTGTAAATAAAAGAAATTTGGTTTTTTCAAAGACGAACATAATGGAAATATTTTTACTGAGTTTGTTGGTTTACGATCTAAAATGTATGCCATGAGGGTTAATAATAAAACTATGACTAAAGCTAAAGGTGTAAACAAATGTGATACTAAAAGGTTAGCATTAGATAACTATAAGTCTTGTTTGTTCGACAATAATATACAACTTGCTGAAATGTATCGATTTAGGTCAATAAACATGTCATTTTTACACAAAAAATCAATAAAATAAGTTTATCTTATAATGATACAAAGCGTTACATAATACCAACATGTACAAATACATTAGCTTGGGGTCACTATTCTGTGAAATAGTTAAACTTAGTTGTTATTTTAATTAAATAGTTCATAAAATATATTAATACATCATCATTAATGTTAATTTAATAGAATAAGTTGGAAGTCTATATGTAATTATATTTTTTTTAGGGCAAGTGACCCGGTTGTGGGAACCGACCCCTTTGTGGCCATTTAGAACTTCAAATCGTTATAACTAAGGCAAAGACAAATATATTACTCTATGGTTTACGGGAATAAAAATATCTAATATTGGCAACACTGATAGCGTTAACAGCTTTGATGTGTCAAACTTCTCTTCAATCCAACAAGTCATTAGTTTTTGACGAGCGACAATTGTTTTAAGTCTTAGTCAGATGGTCAAAAAGTGGCGCATTGAAAACGATGGTCAAGAATCTAAAATTTACTTTGCCATCTGCTCTGCAAAGTTTACTCTTGATAACAGAGATAAGTTTGCAAAAAATGTGCAAGCAGGATTTCAGGACATGTGGCTTATTTCCATTTGGTGCTGACTTTGTTAATTACAAGAGAATTATAAAAGATAGAGATCCAAAAACTTTTGAAAACCGACACGAAGTTGCTATTTCTGAACCAGCTACATTTCATACCTGGAAAGTAAAATCGTCCCACAATACTGAAAGACTTTTATGCTAAATTTAATTCTGGTAACAGACTGGGAAGGCAACAAGGAGGCATCACTGTTATATGATATGGCTAGCTTTCAAAAATGATACCTACTAGTACAATGTCACAGTCCACCTTGGCATCTCATGATATTGAAAATGCCGTCAGAGAAACTCCTTCACCATCGCTTATCAGGGATGATAATATACAAGGAACCAAGCGTAATTGATGACTAACTGACATTGAAAACGAAGATAGCTCCTCCAGTACTTTCTCTTGCAGAAAAAGAGCCATCAGAAGGGCCCGGTCCATCTTCCGTCTATCCTGCTATCGACATTCAAGACTCGGAAAATATAAACAACTCTCACAAAATAGCAGGCTGGCAGTGGTAAATGAATATTATTTTCCACTGCCTGCCGCCTAATTAATACTAAAGATATGTGTATTGTGTCAGGCAGTGGCGTAGCTTAGTGGGGGCGGCAGGGGCGGCTCGCCGGGCGGCACATTTTAGGGGCGGCAAATTCACAATAAATAATAAAAATATTGAACCATATCAGATTTTAAACGCAACTACAAAGGACCGATTGAAAAGAGCATGGAATTTTCATTACTTATTCTAACGGATTCGGGGACTCCCCTTTCTTTGAAGGATTTTTATAGCGACTGCTGGCAACACGTCTACGACTTGCGGGGATTCCCCGTATTTTATTTAATGCTTGGATTGTTTATGGCTAACAAAACAACAGCGAGAATGACTGACGATTCAAACAAAGTTTTATGATGTCTCGATCGTAATTTACGTTAGGAATGGGCAGATGGCGCTGTAAGGT
>CM026303.1:3309957-3365553 GCA_014851415.1 Cnaphalocrocis medinalis | reverse complement strand
ACCTGCTATTTTTCACACTGCTACTTTACGTCTAAAAAAAAAACAAATATGCAATGAAACTTCCCTTCATACTGTGTAGACGTCGAAAAGTAAATAAAATAAAATAAAATAAAATAAAATAAAATAAAAGATTTTATTTCAGATGTTCTCGATCCATATTTAAATTGTTAGTCAACTTAAAACTAGGGTTAGTACTATGTTGAGACATAACATTGGAAAAAAGAAAACAGAATTACTTTAGATTTAAAATAGATATTAAATTGAATCAAATTAAAATAAATTAAAATTAAATCAAAATCAAAATTAAATTAAAACAAATCAAAATCAAGTCAAAATTAAATTAAAATTAATCAGAATTAAATTTAAATTAAAATTAAATTTAAAATCAGCACATTAACCAAAAATATACATATCGCACTAGTAATACAATAGTGTATCAACTCAAAATCGATCATTTTTTCAGAATTAACAAAAACTGATTACTCACTTCCTGTAATAGTTGCAAATTTAATAACTGCCATATGAGCAATTAAACTAAATTAAAATGAATAATACGTTTACAAAAAATTGAAAAGAACAAATAGTTAAATATTTAGAAATTTTGAGTTAAGACTGTCTTCGTCCATAACCTTTTTTCAAAACGAAACATTATTTTTAGTTAAATCATTATTGGTAAATATTTTGAGATGTTACAGTCTGAATATTTTTTTTCTACGGTTTTAATTTAGTTTTGTACATACAACTTAGATAAAAAACCGATTCCTGGTGTAGGTATTCTTTACAATTAGTTGATTATTTGTTTTGCATATTCATAAATAAAACCACCAAACCAGTTTTTTACTAAAGAATATAATTTTAAGTAAATCCTTTCTTGAAGAAGAATGACTTCGAGATTTTGTTGTTCACAGTTATGACTGCCGATTTTTTTTAATGAATCGTCAAATATTTTTTTTTATCTTTTTCATATAAAACGGTTCTTTTCAGAGTCTAACTCAAGAAAATCAATATTATCGATCTAATATAATATAAATATATAAACCCAAATTTTTTTTTAAGTTACAAAAATATTGTTTAAAATACTTACATATACAAAATATTTAAATAAATTAATAAAATATTTAATTAAATTTAACGTATTGGTACATTAAATAACAGAAAAATACATTAAAAAAAATAACCGAAATAAATAATTTTGAAAAATACGAATGTTAATCATTCTCGCTGTCGGATTCCAATTCTGAGTCAGAATCCAAGTTACTTACATCTAAAAACTCGAACTCAGTTTCCTGAAACTAAGTCCAGAGTTACGCTTACAATTTACCCCACCATCCCCCCTAATAAAATTGGGCTCTTTCCAAAAGTCTGATTTTTGGCGAATTTTTCTAGGTTTCTGACACTTATAAAAATTCGTCAGAAAAAGTGAGAGAAAATTATTATCCCGTCTAGATAAACTTTGGAAATTTTCAAAAATCGATAAAGTCAAAAATTAGTCCTTTCTTCAAAATTCGTGCCCCTGTTTGTTCAGCTCAGGAAGCTCTTCCCACCATAAAAATTTCATCCCCCCACCCCCCAAGATTAGGAAAATATTCAAATTCAAAAATTTCTTCAAAAATTCAAATTGCTATAGTTTTTTCAAAATTCCCTAGATTTGTATCATTACCCTCCACCCCCGACACTAAACCTACCCCCAAATTTAACTCCTATCATCCCTTTACAAAATAAAAACACTATTTTTACCTACTTTTTCCCAAAATTTCCCTAATTTTGCCCAATTTTGATTGGCTACTGGAAATTATCCAAAATCTACCCCCAATATTCCCCATCCCTTACCCCTAAAAAGTCATAAAAACCCAAAAATATCCGAAATTCGCCAAAACTAAGTGTAGTAATATACGACCAGCCCGCGTACTTTAGTTTCCTAAATGAAGGATTTGAAAAGAAAACTACGGGTTTCATAGAAATATACTTTTAGTTCAAACAGCAATTCCTAGATGTCGCTGTCCACCGATAGTAGCTGATTACTCTATACCCAGTATGTAAGTTACATACTCTATGCTCACTAATTTATAAATGGCATCTGACAATTTTGACATCTGTAATGAGTTTTTTTTTGTACGTCCAGAAATCAATTTAAAAATATAAAAATAGTGGTAAAAGGAATATTGGCTATTCGCTGGGTGCGAAGTACTAGGTGGGGGTAACATAATCTATCGCAGCGCTCATGGTGGTCAAAAGTAGAAATAATGTAAGCTCTGTCATCAGATGTATGTATCTGTCAATGGCAAAGCGATTCTACATAATACATTTTAATATCATTAATTAATTTCATTAGTCCGCTAACAAAAATGAGTCACAGTAGTTGTTGTGTTGTAAACTGCAAGAATACTGGCAGAAATAGTAAATGCAAGTTTTACCGATTCCCAAGAGCTACTTGGAAACTTGAACAATGCAAGAAATGGATAGCTGCCGTCAAAAGAATTGAGTAAGTAACATCATAACCACATTTAAATCCTGTATTTGATATTAATCAAAGAATCCATTTTACCTATTTAAATTCAACTTTGTTTCAGTGCTGATGGATTGCCATGGTACCCAAGACCAAATGATTTAATATGCAGTGCTCATTTTATTGGTGGCAAGAAATCAGACGAGTCAGCCAGTCCCAGTTATATACCGACGATATTTCCTTCAATCTATCGTTCAAAAATACCAAATGAATCTGCAGCTATGTCCCGGTACAAACGTTTAATGAAAAAGAGAAAGAAGAATGAATTATTTAACACCATACCAACCAACCAAAAAATTATTCACTCATCTGAAACATTTCATCAAGTAGACATGACTTTAAAATGTGATCAGGAATGTCAAGTTGATATATTTTTGAAATTTAAACAATGCAGAAAAAACATTTACATGTAATAGATATATTTATAACCAAGTATGTGATGCTGAAATACAAACAGAAATAGACAACTCTACTATTTATATTAAAAATTACAAAAAAATGAAGGACAACGAATGTAATACCCCTCAAAAAACATATATAGATATGACAACTTCAACCGAAAAATCAGATTTTACTGGGTTTTCATCGATCCGTAATGATGAGCAACTTATGGATCTCGCAGGTGTGACATTCAACAACTTTCGATTATTATTAAAAACATTAACAATCAGTCACAAATACAGTATTTCCAAAGAAGATAGACTCTTTATTCTTTAATAAAAGTTAAACTGGCATGACATTTTCGGCTCTAAGCGTCTTGTTTGGTGTTCACAGAACAACAAATCTCAAGGATTTTCTATACAACTTACATTTGGTTTTTGTGTTTTTAACTCTAATCTATCATTACAAACTCTAAATACTTGACATTGCACATCTTTTCATTATAATTTATCACAGGTTGTTTTGAACATGATAATGGACATTTGATTTCAACTAGTCTTGATAAGATACAATCATTTTTCATGACCACCCCGTCAATGCTGGCACAAAGCCAAGGTTGATATTTGCTTATGATTAAACCAACTTTTTTAACCCTTACAGGAATGTAATTTTTTCATATTCATGCAATAGCGTGCTGTTCATTTCTTAAACCATATTTTGTTGCCTCACATTCAATTTTTTCGTGGGTGTAAAAAGCTTGAAACTAGACTTTCAGTGGTTTTAGGTTTTTTGCACTTTAATATGGTGAACGTTGTTGCTCGCTGATATTCTTAAACGCCGGTTAGGCGTACCAGTCTTCACACTTCGATTGCTCAATTGTTTTACAACATACATTAATTAAGGTTTCTTCATTTATCTGAATGTTTTTCTCATAGAACTGTTGTAATTGTTCTTCCAGTTTGTATTCAGCCTGATATACTTCAAATCATCGTTGAAAATTAAAAAACTGATTACGGATGCCTCGCAGTCTTCTCTCACCAAATTTGATTCTGTATGTTTTATTATTGTCTCTACTACATCCTTTATTATAAATGTATCCTCCGTTTGAGATGAGGCTTCCATCACGATCTTAAAGCTGAGTGTTCTGCTAAGTCTGACAGATCTATTGTCATTGGCTCATAGGATATTTTTGTTTTGTTGGAAACATTTCATCAAAATATCTCCCTTTGGAATATTTTTGTTTGGCAATTGGCGTGCACTTGGCTTACCCCACTGTTGTTCGTGACATGTTTTTTGACAGGCTCTCTTCATGGTTTATAAAGTGGATCAAAGCAGCGATATGCTTGCATTTACCACTTTGATTTGTAACACAATTACATTTCACACTTGTGACTACTCGTGCTGTATTTACCTGCAATCAAATTAATATTTGAATATTACGTCTATCAAAACTCGATCAAAACTAAGTATTAAGTTCAAACGGAAATAATCACTTACTTTAAAACCGTTTTGTAAGGTGGCAAAGTAATAGATGTTTGCCTTATGATGAGAGCGTGAATTATTGAACTCTGCCCTTGTTTTGTTCTTAATTCTTCTACATCTCGGACATGTCCAGCCAATACCAACAACTTTCCTTTAAATACGGTTTGTGGTTGGAATTTGATATTGTGAGTAACACTCACAAACCCGGTCTTCAAAACAATACTCATTTCGATCTGAAAACGATATTTAATTTATTACTAGCGATACAGGAACATTTAAATATATTTACTGTTATATAATGAAACCATTAAAGTAGCTTTTTCTTTTTGTTTTACTGTAAAACTACAACTATAAATGAAGTAAACAAACCCTGACACAATCAAAATTAAACACACTTTTTGGACTTACCTCATTTGATTTGAATGACCAAAATGATTTAAAAACCCTTTTTTCCACCCAAATCGTGGTATCACAACAATTTATGAGTCGAAAATATTTGTTACTAGCGGCCCGCCCGCGACTTCGTCCGCGTGGAAAAGTAACTTTTTACCCCACTTTTAACCCCTTACAACCCCTTTTTCGCAATAAAAAGTAGCCTATGTCCTTTCTCAGGGTCTAGACCATCTGTATACCAAATTTCATTTAAATCCGTTCAGTAGTTTTGGCGTGAAAGAGTAACAGACAGACAGACAGACAGACAGACAGACAGACAGACAGACAGAGTTACTTTCGCATTTATAATATTAGTATGGATTTTTTCATTTCGATATTTTTTCACAAATACACGACCTAAATGTCAATGTGACAGAGCCCACAAAGTTGTGGACGCTAGTTGGCGCTGTAATCGTGCACGGAGCGAATAACACCTACAGTGTAATTTTTTTGAATCTCGTAATTTTTAGAGTAATTAATATCTAAAAAAGCGTAATTCACATCTGGGAATCCCAAAAACATAAATGGCATTTTAATTTTCATATCAAAAACTCTAGGCATCACGTGGCATCCGAGCGAAGACTGTTTTGCGTTCAGAATTAACACCGAACGCATTTCACCGGAGGTGTTTAAAGGGACAGAAACCACCCACTAAAGCACAAATGCTGAGTATTTTAATGTCAGTGTTCGATGTGCATGGTTTTCTTTCACCCTTTATAATTAAAGGTAAAATTATTTTTCAGAATGTTCATCGGAGTGGGGTTTCTTGGCATACAAACATACATTCCGAGGAACACAATCTATTTTTAGATTGGCTATCAGATTTGGAAAAATTATAATTTTTGAGAATACCCCGTTATTACGGAAACAGTGAGGATTGGCAAGAATGTTACCCTCCTGAGTCGGATAAAAATGATATAAGGGATGTGCAAATGTCAGTTTATGAATGATGACCTCTGCCTGGCCATATCTTAATTCCAATGTTTCCATTATAACTGCTGGTTTTTTTTTTTTTTTTTATACTAGAGGCGGCAAACGAGCAAGCGGGCGGCGTTGTATTTCCCAGTAGTAAATCTGTTACCGTCTCTTTGGCGTCGCCTTTGAGAGACTTACGTAACCGCCAAAGATTTTCAGATTCGCTGAAGTTACATATCTTGTTGATTCTTCGTATGCACTTTTGAAGTGCAACCAGTCTGTGCACTCGCCACTAAATATCGGAAGGTCACGCGGTGTGGACATCCGGGTAAGTAGCCGATCATCCTGTTGTGGCGACATGACGTCCTTTAGAGTCTGGGCGAGCTGAAGAATACTCGTGGGCACGTCGGAGGCGGGAGCGCGGCCAGGTAATGCATAGGTTGCCGGCGCTGCCTCCGCTGCCGTTGAGGTCGCCGCCGCCGGCGCGCGAGTGCGCGGCGCGGGCGTCGGAAGGACATCACTCTGTTCCAGCCATTGTTCCACGTCGGAACAAATTGTCCCACTCTTGTACGTCTCGGAGCGAGTTCGTAACGAACCCCTGTCGTCGTCAATTTGTGCTAGCTCACATTCTAGCTTCTTCTCGATGAGATCCTTGTCGATCTTCGCCTTGGCCTCCGCAGCGGCAAGCTCCAGTTGCTTGCGCTTTAGGCGCGACGACGATGATGCCGCGGTAATGGCGGACATGGCGTCACTTTTTACTATTTCACGTTTGAGTGGAGTATTATACATAGTCACTTTTGAGTGGAGTATTATACGTAGTCACTCTTGAGAGGAGTATTTATACATAGTCACTGGTGAGATCCGGCTCGAAGGACCAGCGCATTATAGGGAATGGGTGAAAAATGAAACTCGTTATCCGTATTTGTGCGGGTATTACGTCGATATACTTACTGGCAATAAACGTTTTGACATTATGCAAAAAAATATTGAGACTTTAAAAATTAATAAATAGAATTGTATACTTCATCAGCAACCCACGCTCGTCCACTGCTAGACATAGGTCTCGCCTAATGCACGCCCCCGCTCCCGATTTTCGGCCACTCCATCAGATCTTCTTTTTTTCTGTTTGCTTCCCAAATCTTCAAATGGTTTTCGGGACCTTTTTGTCATTGTCCCAATAGACGACGATGTTACTGCACTAACGGATGATGATGTCGACGGTTATTGAGAGATTGTGTGTGCATCATCAGCTGTTTCTTCTTGATTGACTAAGTTTGCACACAATTTGGCCAGTCAATATTGGCTTGTAGCCAATCTCCGTACAGTCTTCTGAAATTATCAATGAATCTGTTGGATTTCTGCCACCTCTGTAAAGCAGCTCGCGTAAATTTTCGACAAAATTCTTTGACAGTTACTCGATCTTCGGCAGAAAGGCAATCGCCAATGCGGGATACAACTGCATCAAACAATACTTCATGATTAAATGAAGTACTCTCACTTTTTATAAGGACAAACAAGTCTAAATTGATGATTAAACTTTCCATTTTTCGATTTATAAAATCACAGAACAGAATTTTTGTAGTGTTATCAGTTACGCGGATGTGAACAATTTAAATTAAAAACAATGTTTTAGTCCTTTTATACCAAAAAATCGATAATTAGTTAGGTAGGATAGTGAACTGTTTATAGCATCAAACATACCGTTTGCAGATTCATCACAATTTTCGTAAAAGTCTAATAACTTGTTTTGTATCCCATTCTCAATATCAAAATATTGTACAACTAAAGGAAATAATTTAATATTTTTTCTATTACTTGCATCAGTTTGCAAACAAAAATATAAATTAGGAGCATTTAAGTCATTCAATAAAGTTTGTAATGCATAAGGTCCCAAAACCTCATTAACCAGTGCTTCCATTTTAGTGCGTCCTAATTTAATGTTCAAAGCGGTTTTAGAATCAGCATAAATGATTTTGTTTAATTTTACAGTACAGTCCATGCTGTTATAAGAAAGATTGTGTTTTACAGTATGGTAGGTTAAAGCAAGTTCACTAGCTGAAATCTTGTCATCACAAGAGAGGTAGATGAAGAGCCCGTCGAGCCAAAAACCTGTCTAATGTAGAAGTTTTCTTGTTAAGTTCAGTTTTAAGTTTGTGGTGCTTTGTTTCACCATGTTGTTTAATCTGCAATGAACTTCAATTTAAAAATATAAAAATAGTGGTAAAAGGAATATTGGCTATAACACCTACAGTGTAATTTTTTTGAATCTCGTAATTTTTAGACTAATTAATATCTAAAAAAGCGTAATTCACATCTGGGAATCCCAAAAACATAAATGGCATTTTAATTTTCATATCAAAAACTTTAGGCATCACGTGGCATCCGAGCGAAGATTGTTTTGCGTTTAGAATTAACACCGAACGCATTTCACCGGAGGTGTTAAAGGGTCAGATACCACCTACTAAAGCACAAATGCTGAGTATTTTAATGTCAGTGTTCGATGTGCATGGTTTTCTTTCACCCTTTATAATTAAAGGTAAAATTATTTTTCAGAATGTTCATCGGAGTGGGGTTTCTTGGCATACAAACATACATTCCGAGGAACACAATCTATTTTTAGATTGGCTATCAGATTTGGAAAAATTAAAATTTTTGAGAATACCCCGTTATTACGGAAACAGTGAGGATTGGCAAGAATGTTACCCTCCTGAGTCGGATAAAAATGATATAAGGGATGTGCAAATGTCAGTTTATGAATGATGACCTCTGCCTGGCCATATCTTAATTCCAATGTTTCCATTATAACTGCTGGTGTTGTATTTCCCAGTAGTAAATCTGTTACCGTCTCTTTGGCGTCGCCTTTGAGAGACTTACGTAACCGCCAAAGATTTTCAGATTCGCTGAAGTTACATATCTTTGTTGATTCTTCGTATGCACTTTTGAAGTGCAACCAGTCTGTGCACTCGCCACTAAATATCGGAAGGTCACGCGGTGTGGACATCCGGGTAAGTAGCCGATCATCCTGTTGTGGCGACATGACGTCCTTTAGAGTCTGGGCGAGCTGAAAAATACTCGTGGGCACGTCGGAGGCGGGAGCGCTGCCAGGTAATGCATAGGTTGCCGGCGCTGCCTCCGCTGCCGTCGAGGTCGCCGCCGCCGGCGCGCGAGTGCGCGGCGCGGGCGTCGGAAGGACATCACTCTGTTCCAGCCATTGTTCCACGTCGGACCAAATTGTCCCACTCGTGTACGTTTCGGAGCGAGTTCGTAACGAACCCCTGTCGTCGTCAATTTGTGCTAGCTCACATTCTAGCTTCTTCTCGATGAGATCCTTGTCGATCTTCGCCTTGGCCTCCGCAGCGGCAAGCTCCAGTTGCTTGCGCTTTAGGCGCGACGACGATGATGCCGCGGTAAAGGCGGACATGGCGGGCGTCACTTTTCACTATTTCACGTTTGAGTGGAGTATTATACATAGTCACTTTTGAGTGGAGTATTATACGTAGTCACTCTTGAGTGGAGTATTTATACATAGTCACTGGTGAGATCCGGCTCGAAGGACCAGCGCATTATAGGGAATGGGTGAAAAATGAAACTCGTTATCCGTATTTGTGCGGGTATTACGTCGATATACTTACTGGCAATAAACGTTTTGACATTATGCAAAAAAATATTGAGACTTTAAAAATTAATAAATAGAATTGTATACTTCATCAGCAACCCACGCTCGTCCACTGCTGGACATAGGTCTCCCCTAATGCACGCCCCCGCTCCCGATTTTCGGCCACTCCATCAGATCTTCTTTTTTTCTGTTTGCTTCCCAAATCTTCAAATGGTTTTCGGGACCTTTTTGTCATTGTCCCAATAGACGACGATGTTACTGCACTAACGGATGATGATGTCGACGATTCTTGAGAGATTGTGTGTGCATCATCAGCTGTTTCTTCTTGATTGACTAAGTTTGCACACAACTTGGCCAGTCAATATTGGCTTGTAGCCAATCTCCGTACAGTCTTCTGAAATTATCAATGAATCTGTCGGATTTCTGCCACCTCTGTAAAGCAGCTCGCGTAAATTTTCGACAAAATTCTTTGACAGTTACTCGATCTTCGGCAGAAAGGCAATCGCCAATGCGGGATACAACTGCATCAAACAATACTTCATGATTAAATGAAGTACTCTCACTTTTTATAAGGACAAACAAGTCTAAATTGGTGATTAAACTTTTCATTTTTCGATTTATAAAATCACAGAACAGAATTTTTGTAGTGTTATCAGTTACACGGATGTGAACAATTTAAATTAAAAACAATGTTTTAGTCCTTTTATACCAAAAAATCGATAATTAGTTGGTAGGATAGTGAACTGTTTATAGCATCAAACATACCGTTTGCAGATTCATCACAATTTTCGTAAAAGTCTAATAACTTGTTTTGTATCTCATTCTCAATATCAAAATATTGTACAACTAAAGGAAATAATTTAATATTTTTTCTATTACTTGCATCAGTTTGCAAACAAAAATATAAATTAGGAGCATTTAAGTCATTCAATAAAGTTTGTAATGCATAAGGTCCCAAAACCTCATTCACCAGTGCTTCCATTTTAGTGCGTCCTAATTTTATGTTCAAAGCGGTTTTAGAATCAGCATAAATGATTTTGTTTAATTTTACAGTACAGTCCATGCTGTTATAAGAAAGATTGTGTTTTACAGTATGGTAGGTTAAAGCAAGGTCACTAGCTGAAATCTTGTCATCACAAGTAAGAGAGGTAGATGAAGAGCCCGTCGAACCAAAAAACCTGTCTTAATGTAGAAGTTTTCTTGTTAAGTTCAGTTTTAAGTTTGTGGTGCTTTGTTTCACCGTGTTGTTTAATCTGCAATGAATTGTAAGTAAACATTTTAAGTACCACTTATCATGCAAGTCAAATCAGTTGGCAATTTCATTGAGAAAAATAAAACAACAGAAGATGCAAGAACCATAACCTATAGTCGGGCCGTTGTATCTTGCCCGATTTGACTAATGTCAGACTGAAAGCACTAGTGAGGGACAACGATAAAATTGCCGAATCATATAAGTAACAGTTATTTCCACTAAGGGCAGTTTCCCATATTCAAAAAATTTTTTTTTTTTGGTTTTCACTTGACCTCATCTCACCTGATGGAGAGTGACAATGAAATCTAAGATGTAGCGTGTTTTCCCAGAAGAAGCCTATTCATTCTCGACTTAAAGACACCCAAATTGTAGCTATATCTGGGAATACAGAAGCCAGCAAGTTGTTCCATTCCTTAGCATTTCGTATTAAGAAAGAATAAGCGAAACGCGAAGTTTATTTTCAAAATAAAACATTAAAACCTTCAAGTGATAAATAACTAGTATTTAAAAAAAATACGCGGTGAGTATTACAGGTTACGTCACTTTGAAAACGTGTCAAACGGCGTAATTTTGTAAACGCGTAATATTGAGTGGAAATTTTACGTTTTCTTTTTATTCTCAAATTAGTTTAAGTAATAAAAGACAAATAATTAGATAATTAGGTGCCTTTGACATTATGAAATGAAGTTTTATATTTAAAAGTGGTTCTTTATGATTTGCTAAATGTGTTCCTCATAACAAGGATGTATGCAAAATAAAAAAAATATATTGTCAAATCGGGCATGATACAACGGCTCGACTATAAGAGATCTAACCTGGCCAATGCACAGCGGGGCAGGGGGAGCGCAGGAGCACGCAGAGCTATTAGCGGCCCCGGGCTCCAGTTCGGCCCCCAAACCGGAGTCGTCGACGCTGGGCGGCCAGGGGCGGAGCACTAAGCCCAAGAAATGCAGCAGCTCTGTCCCCGCCCCAACTACCAAGCTGGCGTGGGGCTCCGGGACGCCGCCGTCTTGGACGGAGACGAGTAGGGACTGAACTTGTCCCTGAACGACCTCTAGGGCGGCCACAAGTAAGGGGCATCGCCCGCATTTACGGCCTGCCATCACTATGGGGGCACAGCAGCGGTAGTCCCTCGAATAAGCACCTAAACAAACAAACAGTCCGGATGAGTCCCGAGGCGGCACGAGGAGGCGCGATGTGGCAGAAGAAACCGGCAATTCGTTGGGTGGGGAACACGGTCCAGATGAGTCGCTATGAGGAAAACGTACTCACGTTGGGTCCCGAAGTGGCGCGAAGTGGAGAGGCGCGGCGGAAGGGATCTGCGAACTGAATACGGAGACTCGTCAAAGGAAACCGGCAAATTGTTGGGTGGGGAACTCGGTCCAGATGAGTCGCTATGAGGAAAACAAACTCACGTTTGGTCCCGAAGTGGCACGAAGTGGAGCAATGCGGCGGAAGAGATCTGCCTGAACTGACTACGGAGACTCGACAGAGAGAAGTGAGCCCCCCGCAAAGGAATCAGACCATAAGTAGGACCAGAGCGAGAAGCGGGGGAGATCGCGCGCGAGGTGGGGACAAAATAAAAATACATGCAATACTTACGAAGTAACACCTGCGTGGCGCGATGAGTCGCGACAGGTCCGGACAGGTCTCGAGGCGCGGAGCACCGGGGGCGGGGCGCGCTACCCAACTAAGATACTGGAAATCGGGCAGGCTGGCGTCCTGTCGGGAACGTCACTCACCAATGTGGCGGGTCGGGAAGTGAAATGGGTCCTGGTGGGCCCCGATCAAAAGATCAAAAAGATATAACTCACGTTTGGTCCCGAGGCAGCACGATGCGGCACTGACCTAGCTCGAACGCTCATCGGAGAGAACAGGAGGGCAATCGCGCTAATAAAAATCGTATGAAACGAAACTGAACTTAAGTTGAACTACAGCTATTTCCACATTTCGTATCGCGCTAACGTTTTAACTGCGTTTAGAGTCGCAACTGAATTGCAATTGAAACGTAACCGCTGTCAAACAAGAAAGTTGAAGTGACGCTACTTTTTCAAGAACTTTTGTGATGTTTGGGTTTAATTTTCAACTTTTTCCAAAGAAAAATGAATCACGCCTACATTTTTTTGTTGGAGAAGGCTCACCAGTTCGATGTGGCGATGGCTCGGGCTCAAACCAGGAGGAAGAATGTGTGTGAAAGATTGCAAAGTTTTGCCTTTAACATGACTGATCGACAATTTGTAAAACGCTATAGACTGTCGAAAGATCTAACCAGGGGTGTAATTGAGTAAACTGACCCCTCACATTGTAATAATATAGGAGATTCAGGGTATCCTTTGAGGACGACTATGATGATACCTATCTCAGAGCCAGAGCCCGACACCCCTGAAGAGTACTACCAGAACTCACCTGTCTGCAAGGAGTAGGTACAGTTGAGCGTTGTATAGGAGTTTTGAAAGCACGCTTTAGGTATATACATGTAGTGATTCTCTTTTTAAATGAAATATTAAATACATGCAATATCAATACATACTAAACTTTCAAAAACTTTCATTCATTTTCACAGGTGCCTATTAATTGACCGGAAGCTGCACTACTCACCAGTAGTTGCAGCAAAGATAACGAACGCTTGCTGTGTACTGCCTAACATAGCACACAGCGCTAACATCTTTTCACTCCGCTGACTGCTGAGGAAGCGGCTCTAGAGCGCAGCTTGACTGAGGGTGTGGACAGCGGAGTGCCTAGGACAGACAGGGGCCGAAGCGCCCTTAGCGAGTTGCAGCTAGGGCGATCGCGCCGGAAGGCACTCGTCTACCGTTTGTGGGCAAATAGGGACAGAATTATTAATTAAAACATCTTTTTACAAAATTCATTATTTATTTACGATGCATTTTTGTATTTCTCCCTCATTGTGCAGCATCATGCTGTTGCCCATACTGAAACAAAATAGAAATTAATAGTATAATTATTTTGGTCATTGCATAAAATGTTGAAATTTTAAAAAGGTACTAAAATAGTGAGTGCGTATTTATCTATTTTAGTCACATCGTCCAGAAGCACAAACCTTCGCCCATTCTTTTCCTGTTCTTGCAGGGCCTTCTGTATTTAGGATTTCCGCACACTCGTTCCACAGTTGTGCAGCAAGTCTGCGGAACTCTTTCGACCTCACTTGCCCAAGAGCGAGGTCTCTTCTACTTTCGAGCAATTCCAAAAGAAGTTCCAACTGCCGCACTGCCGTGCATCTCCGCCGTTGCTCTTCCATTTCCTAAAATATTATTACAAACTTAGAATAATAACTCATTCTAAGATTACCTACAACGATATTACTACAACGACATTATCTTATAATGTATAACATTTTTTCCGCCGAAACTTTTGTAAGGATAATTTTTTTGTAATATTTGTTTTGGTAAACATTAATAGACAAATAGGTACTTTGACAAATACCACCGACAATTATGGAACTGTCAGTGTCAGATAAAACTAGTGATGTAGTAAAACTTATAAATCGACCATTGATTGTACTAAAATACTAGCTAGTATTAAAAATAGCAGGTTAACGTCACTAATGGTTACGGTCCAGTTGTAGTCCGATTTTAGTAAACGTTTAAACTTTAGCGCGATACCAAATTGTTCCGAGGTTAGATTATAACCAAAACTGAATTGGAAACGAAACAGATACGAACATAAACTTTTCAAGTTAGCGCGATTGCCTTCCTGAGCCCCCCCGCATTAGAACCAGAACACATATAGGGCCGGTGTGCGCGGCTGGGGGCGAGGCGCGAGGGGTGGGGATGAAATACACGCACTTATTGTTAAGCCGGCGCCAGACACAAACAAATATTTGAACAAAGACTTTGAAGACTTTGCTCACACATTTGAACACTTGTGTGTTTTACCTGCCTGACATGATTCACAATGATTCACACTACACAGTTATTTCAAAGACAACAAACAAGATGGACGACGGATTTGTGGACGCGATATACCTATATTTAAGTGCATTTAATTATTTATTGCATGTGCAAAGAAATCAAGTTAAGAGAAGAAGAAGAAGGCGCGAGTGGATGTGTGAAATGTATCGTAATAGAACAAGGTAGGTATTTTAAGAGTTCATTGAATTATAATATACAATACAGATAATTATTATACCTACATGACGTAGTTAACAATAAACCATTATTCTGTGTTTCAGAGCTACCATGGAGAAAATGTTTCAGGAGATGATGCCTAGACCAGTGGGTTATTTTAGTAATTTTTGCCGAATGTCCTACGAAGACTTTGAAATACTATTACAAAAAGTTTCTCCGCTGATTTCAAAATCAGATACAAATTGGAGAATTGCTGTACCTCCGAAAGTAAGATTGGCATTGACTTTAAGATTTTTGGCAACCGGTGATAGTTATATGAGTCTACAATATCTATTCAAAGTATCTCATCAATTAATATCTACTATTGTGTACGAAGTTTGTAAAGCTCTAATAGACGTTCTGAAGGAGGAGGTAAAGGTTAGTAAGTAAAACAGTTTTTTTTATATAATGATTTATTATTAAAGAACTCAATCACATAATCAGGACAAAGCTTATTGTAGTTCCTATCAATTATCATTGCCATTGAAATCATCACCATCATCATGACATAATGCATATGCTTCTTCAATTATGTTGTATGTTCCAGGATGTATGACAGATTCAGAAAGGATGATAGGCCCTTTTGATTCTTTGTATTTCTTTGTATCTTTTATAGTACTTGCAACTTCAAAGTCATAGTTACTGTTATTCTTTGCAGTATACAATGAATAATTAGCAACTGATGATTGCGGTGACATATGAGATTCAGGTATTTTTTGAAGTGATGCTTGAGTCTCTGTTTCAAATGGTGTTGATGTTCTGAATGGCATCTCATTATTACCTAAAATTAATTGCGAATTTTGCTCATTTCTTTGCAAAGCAACTGGAGATTGTAGCAAAAAAGATGGTCCAGGTGAATCCGTAGGTTGGCGGTTAAAAAGCTGAGTTTGTTTGATAGATGGCTTCACTAAACTGCTTTTTCTGGCATTTAAAACATATTTGAATACAATATTATCAATTTCGTTCATTAAAATTAGTCTGTCGTCACAATCCAACGTTTTTAATTTTTGAGCAAGTAGCTGGCCATACAAATCACACTCGTTGGTTTCTTTTTCATTTTCTTTTTGGTTACATCTTTTTTAATAAGAGAAAAAGCTTCATCCATTTGTTTTTTTGCAATCAACAAATCTTGTGCACCACGTTGCCTCTTTGGAGCGGAATAATGTTCAGATTCACTTCGACTATTAGATTCTCGTGACACAGACCTTGTCATATTTGTATCACGAGAAAGAGGACGCTCTAAATTGAAATCTTCCGTGTTTTCTTCATGAGAAAAGTGATCTTCATTTGGGCTTTCCTGTAAATGAAAAATAGTAGGTATTAAATTGTTGCATATTAAATTTAATTATTTTATTTGTTTCAGTTACCGACATCTCCAAATGACTGGTTAACAAAGGCAACAGGTTACAATAGATTATTTCCGCACTGTGTAGGTGCATTAGATGGCAAACATGTTGTACTTGAGTCACCTATACACAGTGGATCTGATTTTTACAACTACAAGAAAAGTTTTAGTGTTGTCCTTTTAGCTTTAGTAGACGCTGATTATCTTTTTATGTTTGCTGATGTGGGTTGCCAAGGCAGAATGAGTGACGGTGGAGTTTTAAGAAATAGTATACTTTGGACAAAAATGAATGAAAGTACTCTAAATCTACCGCAGGCCCATCCACTCCCAGGCAGAAATATTTCAGTACCGTATGTGATTGTTGCTGATAAGGCTTTTGCTTTAAGTAATAATATTATGAAGCCGTACCCAGGGATGCTTCCAGAAAGGAGCAAGAAAAGACATTTTAACCGAATGTTGTCAAAAGCAAGAGTTAAAGTGGAAAATGTTTTTGGAATAATGACATCTGTATTCAGAATTTTAAGGAAACCTATGCTTCTACAACCCGATAAAGCAGCTACAGTAACAATGGCATGTGTGTATTTACACAATTTTTTGAGAAAAAGTAGAACCTCCCAACGTTATTATTCCCCTCCAGAATCTTTCGATCGAGTTGTAAATAATGTCTTCATACCCGGAACTTGGAGAAACGAAGAACAATCTAATGGCCTCATACCACTTGTTTCACAACCTCGAAGAGCAACAATGTTAGCACAAAATATTAGAGAAGAGTTTGCAGAGTACCTGTATTCTATACGAGCGGGAAACGCGTGAATATCATCCGAATAATAAATAATATAAGTATAGGTTTTATAAAGAATAAACAAATAACTGACAAAATATAGTTTTTTTAACCCTTAAATGGACGATTTTTTTAAAACGTTTGAATAAAATATATCTGATAAAGGACATGCTATACTGCGTAGGAAAAATAATAAAAAAAATCTAGACTTTCATTTACTATATATTTTTTTGAAAAATATGTCTGTGGTTTACAAACAACATTGCGCATTGATTGAGCTTTTGCAAGTATGGGTAAAATAAGAAATGGATATTGTTTTTGAAATGTATATATTTATGGGTCATTGTGATATTTATAAAAACAATTACTTTTCTTCGTATCACATAGGGATACACGACATTTTTGGCACAAATTCCCTCCTTAGATAGATAAGTGACCAGAGGCACAGATGTATAGAAGTTGTCGAAGTATATAATATGATTCACATTGCGTGGTACCATTCTAGCTAACCTGACAACTGTATTGCCGGACTCTCCCAATTCTGGCTCACCAGGTAAGATGTTATTTTTGGAGCCCCCTCCAGAATAAACCTGGAATCTATGAGCATACCCCTGTAGACTACAAATGAGGTATAATTTGAACCCCCACTTGTGGGGTTTATTGGGCATGTACTGTTTTATGTAATGGCTCATTTTGGTGGCACACATCTGCTCATCTATAGAAAGCCTTTGGTCTAAGGGAACCTTCCCAAACTGGCAGTTGAGCGAGCAAGAGGTCTTATTTTGAACAACCTGTCATAGTTTCGACGATCTGTAGGCAAACATTGCGTATTGTCGGCAAAATGGAGAATGGACCTTATTTTTTCGAATTCGAAAAGTCATATGGCGTGTTACAGGACATCAATGCTTCAGGTATCTGATTTTCTCCCCTAAAAATAAGACTTGTCTTCAACAGTTACAAGGTTCCGTTTTCGCCAGATCAGAGGTCTATTTATTTGTCGTCTCGAATTCCCTTGTGATGTACTCTGGGGTGCTGCATCTTCGGTTTCTAAAATAGGAGGGTCTTGCATATCCAGGTCGTCGGTTACGAGAGGAGGATCAGGATCTATTTCATCAGGCTGAACATTCTCACCTTCGTCACTATTTTCCAGGTCTCGAAGAACATCTCGAGCGGTTTGATAATGGACCCCTTCATCCTCTACTTCTGAGTCTGACCCATCTAAACCATCTTCTGAATCTTCAAGACTTTCTAAATACTTATATATTTCACTCTCTAGTAATCGCGGCATGTTGAAAAGCAAAAGAAGAACCCTTCACCAAACAAGCATTTATTTAGCAGGCAATGCGCATTGTAGTTTTCCTACAACATACCAGTTTATGGTCGTTTTTATAGGAGCATCATTTGATTTATACTGTTTTACAGCATAAACATGCAGTTGAGGACATAATCAAGCAAATAAAAATATTTTGTAAACTTACGTGATATTTTATCCAAGTCCAAACACAGCTATAAAACTTAGTTCGCGCCATATAAAAAGTTTTCTTCAAAGTGACATTTGACATTAACTTTTTTTCAATGTCTAAAAACATTGCATAGTGCCAACTTTAAAAAGATAATTAAAATTCGTTCAGAAACGACAACTAGTTCTCAAAATTAATAACAAATCAAAGGAAGGTCAGTTTTACCTGTGGTTTTTAGTATGTTGTTTAAAAACAACACCGCGCGTTTAAGGGTTAATACCTACTTACCCGAGTCTCAGTAGCTATCGTCGGTTGGTAATCATACATAGGGCCCATATAACTGTGGATAGCATCGAATGCAAACCATGACGGTTGATAGATTTCTTCAGCACCAGATCCTGTTATTGTGGAATCCTTAATTTTTTTCAAACATTCTCTGTATTGCGTCAATAAAGTGTTTCTTTTCTTTTTCAAGTCTTCAATGGTGCAAGGCACTGTCATTTTACTTCTTAATCGGGACCAGGCGTCATTGACTAAGTTTTTATTTTTGTGTTGTTTACTTTTCGAGTTCCATATACACGGTTCTCCTTGTAGTAATTCAATAAATTGAAGAAACAACGTCATTGCTCCAGTCCATTTTGCGTATAACGAAGCGACAGTATATAAAAAAAGTTATCTGTGGAAGCGACGCGACCATTCAGGGCAGAACTTAACGAGCAACTAAACTTTGCGCGTGTGTAGCAGGCTAGCACACATTTGAACTTTGAGTGCTTTGATGTGCGCTCGAAAAACCGACATCGAATGGCAAAGTACAAATGTTTTAACAAAGCTTTTAACAAATACTCAAATAACCGTGCTACACACGTGTCCAAACAAGTGTCCAAATAAGTGATCAAATATTTTTACTGTGTCTGGCGCCGGCTTTAGGCAACTCAGTCCTGGCGCGACCGGGCGCGGTGCGGGGACTTGCGTCGCGCTCTGGCACACAGTGGCACACAGAGGCCAGATATGGGCCGATGCCGCGAGATAGGGAGTCAAAAGAATAAAAATGTATCCTTGACATCTTTATTATTCATAATTTGCATCTTTTGACATATCTAGAATTATTGAATTTGACTTGACTTATTGTATTTGACATTTAGACTATTAATTGTAAGTTGACCTGGACATAAATTATTTGCATGTATTATTTTTGTTTGTGTATATTGTAATCTGCATTCCGTTGACATCTAGAAAATTAATTGTAAATTTAACGTGACATATTGTATTTGCATGTATTATTTTTGTAACTAAATTAAATTCGCATGTAGACATAGGTTAGGGTTAGGTAGGTCTTAGGTATTTTATTTTTTGACATTGTATGCGCATCATTATTTTGACTTTTTAAAACTGACATCTGTATTTATTTTAGATATAATTTTTGTATGACACAGGTTAGGGTTAGGTTAGATAGCATTTAGTATTAAGCATTTGTATGACATTTGAATGTATATATTAACATAGCTGTAAGTTGACTGTTTACTAACACCCTGACATTGTAAATTAGAATCATTATTGTAATAATTAGGTTAATATGACAGATAGGAATAGATTAGGAATAAAGATACAAGCACGACTGCCAATTAAAAAAAACCCGAGTTGTACCTTATTTTCCTTAGAAAATAGATAGTTAAGATTAGAATTAAGACAAAACCCCCACACAAGCAAAAGTGGGGATAAGAATTAAGATAAAAAAAAAAAAACCTGGCCAAAGCCACTTTTACCCACAGAAAATGTTATATTACAATGTTTACATTTCGCATTATAAATATTTTGGGGATCTTCAGTAATCCAGCCATACTCTCTTTCCCACTCCGGTTTAAATTTTTGGAGTCTTTTTGTAATTTTTCGCTTTTTAATTGGCGTTAGCGGCGCACTAGAATTTGACGCACTTTCGTTGTCACTACTACCACTTTCCATACTTAATTTATTTAGGATTTCAACTTTTTAAATGAAATAACAACAACTCTAAACAATTCTGCCGATATATAAGTATAGCAGTCGTTCGTTTGACGACGTCAAAATTGACGTCAATTTGACATTGACAAGTTCGTTACAGAAGCGTTCGGATACATGGTATCGCCTATCGGGTACTTACTTTAAAGGCGCGTTCTTATTTTTTTTTATGAAGGATTTGGTTGTTAGTTTTTTCGGTGTTGAAAATATATTATTTTTACGTACTATATATTTTTTCAACAGTATATAATACGCAGACCTGAAATATAGTACAATACTATATATTATAGTACGGTTGGCAACCCTAACATGATTCCCCATTGTAGAGTGTTACTGTTAGTGTGCGAAAGGGTAATTAGTGTAGTGTGTGGGGATGTGTGAGTGTGGAAGTGTAAATGTTAGAGAGTAAAGCTACGTGTGTGTAAGTGTTGGTGAGTGTGGAGTCAGTGTAGGTGAAGCGCCGGTCGGATCATCACACGTGGCCCAGGAACCTCCGGGCGAGCCCGGCCACCCCTCCATTTCCAGGGGCGGGCGCACCCCGATGGGACATACGTCCAGCAGCTCCGCCACGAATATGTAGAAGGGAAGGGGGTACCCGGGCCCTCTGGAGCGGAAATCCAGACCGACGTGGGCCAGCCGGTAGTGCCGACTTACGTGCCGCCCCAACGGCTCGCCGCAGAACAGACATTGCTTGACTTTGAACGCTCCCCCGGCGCGTCTTCTATTAGAATATTGACGCACGTAGCGGGGGGCGTTAGCTGCTGCTACCGGGGCCTCAGCGGCAGGCGGAGGGGGGGCGGCAACTGGTGCGGCGGGCTCGGCGGGCTGGGCGGCGCGAGGGGAGGCCCTCTGGACAGGGCTCCTCCGTGCGGTGGGTGCCGGACGGTCCGGCCGGGAGGCGTTCGCCGCGCTGGGGGGCTGCCTGCGGGCCGCGGGCTCGGCGGGCTGGGCGACGGAGGGCGGCGACGCTGATGGCAACACCAGGCGCCGCCTGACCCTGGGCGGCGGGGCGTCCGGGTCGGCGCCGGCGCGTCGCCTGCGGACGGGCGTTATAAAATACTCCCCAATTGAACTGGGAGGAGCGGCCGGAATGGCGGGCCTGGGTGCCGGAGCGGGCGGTGGTGAGGGGGAGCCGACGCTCACCGCAACGTCGGATTCGCCCCCTGAGGCGCAACTGGAGTCCGACCAGGGGCCGCACCCGGGGCCGGGTTCGCCCCCAAAGATGGATAGGGGAGTGGAAGCCCCGGTTATCACGGACGGCTCGGCGGCGGATGGTCCGGACGACAGTCGCGGCTGCGACGACGGCGGGGCTGGGCTCAGATGGGCCAAGCGCGGTCAAAGATATTTTACTAAAAAAAAAAAACTCATACATCTCAGGAGTGTGATCATCTCATTCTCCGCTGCTAAAGTTTGAAGTCCCGTAAGTGGCTGGGTAGCCTCCTGGGGCGACTCGATTTCCTTAGCCATTCCTGCTGAGAGGCTAGTGGTCCAGCTGGCGGAGGAGCTTCGATAGTTTCCGTTACCGACGGTCCCTGCGAAGTCCTGGCCTGAATAATTTCCCTTTATTCCCATTCGCCATCTTCAAGTTCGCCACCGCGGTGGCGATTAGGAATTTTTTAATTCCCATGTTTTTATGAGATTGACGGAACTAAAACTACGCTCACAGTCCGCATTAGAATGTGGAAGACATAATAAGTCGAGACAAACTGGGCTATATTTTTGAGATCATCAAAATTGTGCAAGTTTACCCAAAATTCGTCGGGCGGCAAAGTCATGTCAACTTTCTTTATATATGTGGGTAATTTTCTCCATTCATCATTCACATTTTGCATAACTTCATCGCTCACAATCTTACATCTAATAGGCTTTTTATGCCAGCTGCATCCTCAAACATGATGATAGGCTTTTGTGAGAACATTTGCTTCAAAATTTCATTACAGTTGTACCTTTTGTTATTGTACCTACGCTTCAGTTTCTCCCATGCATCATTGTAATTATCATCAGTAGTTGATAGACTCCTCAAAAGACTCTCTGGTTCTCCCTTTAAGCTGCTCTTTAGGTAGTGAAGTTTCTGCACTGGACTTAAATTCTGGTTGTCGTGAATGAGTGTCACAAACATGTCATTAAAACTGCCAATCTTGGTATGTACCGGAGAATATTGGTAGATTAATTTGAGGTAACTTCACCTCCGTGGCACTCATACTACATGTAGTATCTTGTGTAGTATTAGAATGAATCTGTTTTGTTTTTAAGTCTACCTTCATTTTTGTTTTAAAGTCTGTGTAGACATTTTCTAATAACTCATACCAATCGTCAGAAAAATATGGTAATCCAGCTTTCTCATTTTTGGAAATCGAAACTATAAGTTCATAATGGTTTGTGGTGAACCTTTTCCAAGCTGATTCGAGATTCTCCAAATTAGTTTCGATGAATGAAGAGGTTAACCTATCTTTGCCGGTCTTCTTGTAATTGACCAACGACCTGTTGACTCGTTGCACGAGTTCTTCTTGCTCAATTAGTAATTTTTCCATTGTTGAAGAAAAGTAACTACGATTTTTTCACGAAGCGTGGGTAAAACAAAACACTATCACCGTCCGATTTCACTTCTCAGTTTTTTTACAAATAGATCAATTTATTTTCACTTAGTTCATTAATTTCACTCATCGCTTATACTGTTCTAGATTTCTTATTTTATAAATAAAACCACTGCTGTTGTAAATAAAACCCGCCGCCATTTAATCTCAAAACTTCACACTACACTTAGACGCTTAGCGCCACCTATCCCTTTCGCACCTGAGATTTTTTTTGTTCAGTTTAAAAAAAATAATGGCAAAAATTCATTAAATCTAACGCATAGATAACTATAAAAATAGTGAAAAAAATCTAAGTGCAATCATCATTTAGAAAAACATCATTTAGCTAACTAATCTTGCAAAAAAACAGTGTAAAAACAAAAAAAAAACATCAAAATTGTAATATTACTTACGCCGTCCGGTCGCGGGGTCATGGAATGCGGCCATGTTGACGTTAGTCACGACGCAACTGATTCACAGAGTACATTGTATTATATAGTAATAGAGATACAACTCAGCCTTTTTTGTGGAAATGCGATAGGTAGTGCTGCCTCTGAACGCGAGATATGGAATTAATAGTATGAATGTGTGTGTGAATGTGTGTGTGTATGTGTGCGTGTGTGCGTGTATGGGTTGTTTTCAAGGATGTTTATTTGATTTGTTTTTGACATAGCTTTAGATATTCCTTATTCACAAAAAATATAGTAAATAAGAAATAGGTAAAGCTATGTCTAAAACACATTAGCTTAAAATTATTGTAATTTCTCTAAAAAAATGTTCTCGTTACAAAAATAAAATAAAATATATTGTTTTGTATTTCACAAATGTTTATTTCTTTCTCTTCAAACACTGAATAATATTTCTTTGCGTCTTCAAGATAGCATTACTATTGTATTGCTTGTTATCGTAACGCTTGATAAGTTGCGCCCAAGCTTCCTCATAGTTCCGATCAGTAATAGCAAAATTCCGAAGCAAGTTACTTGGGTCTCCTTGTAGACTTGTATTCAAGTACTTAGTGTAACTTCTATACTCCAGTCAAGCTCTTATTATTATGTATAAGAGCTGTAAACATATTATTATGGAATGTTTGCCACTCTTCATACTTTCCGGAAAATGTCGGAAGTTGAATTCTCGGAAGATTTAAGTCATTTGAATCTGATGATGACAATGGTGACAAGTTGTTCTAACTGATCCTTCGTCGGTGAAATACTCGTGATCAGTTTGACAAGAATCTTCTTGGATGAACGAGCTGACCTGATTATCCTATGACCCTCTTTGAATTCCAACCATAATTCCTCTAAATTCTCAAGATGTGTCTCAATATACGATCGAGTGATGCTGGCCTTAACACTTTTCTTAAAAATTTTATCAGCCTTTTGAATTTTAAGTAAATATCGGATTGATTCTCGACTAACTCCATTGTTGAAAACCGGCCAAGTGCGAGTCGGGCTCGCGCACAAAGGGTTCCGTAGCAGCAAATAAAGGTTCAGCCATCGTTTTCAGTGTAAGCACAATAACTTAACCAAAATTACAGTTAAATCAACCTATCTCAAAAACTATAAGAGATACTTTGATCAAACCAAAAATCGTTGAAAGAGTTAATTAGCATGCATCACCTCTATTTTTTTTAGAATTTTATACCCCGTAGTTATAAAAATAGAGGGGGGGGGACATACTTTTTACGACTTTGAGAGCTGATATCTCAAAAACCGTTCACTTTAAGAAAAATGTTTTTAGAAAACTTTATATCATTTTAAAAGACCTTTCCATTGATACCCCACACGGGTATGTACATCGAAAAAAAAAATTTCATCCCTCAGTTACATGTATGGGGGGCCCCACCCCCAATTCTTTTTTTTACTATTTAGTGTCATATTTTTGTAGCGGTTCATACAACACATATTCCCATCAAATTTCATCACTGTAGTACTTATAGTTTCCGAGTAAATCGGCTGTGACAGACGGACAGACGGACAGACGGACATGACGAAACTATAAGGGTTCCGTTTTTGCCATTTTGGCTACGGAACCCTAAAAAATGACATTAAATTCTTACTTACTGTTTCCGAGCAACATTTACCGGTCTACATTTACTTCATTGAATTTATGACTTGCGTAGTTAAAACGCATTTTGTTAACTTTATCAGTTATTTCCCGGGTTTAATTCCAATAATGAAATAAAATTCATGAGAAAATGACTTGAAGAAAAATTTATATTTCAATAACGTCAAATTGACAAGACATTCAGAGAAATAAAAACTAACATAATTAAGCAAACTCCTTTTACAGAAAAAGTTTCAATATAAAAATATATAAATTAACAGATAGTGCGCCATCTTGCGTCACTTCATTTAACTAAGTTGTAAGCTGTGAAAGCAAGGTTATATCCTACCATCTATAAAGGACAGACTGAACAACTTACTGATATAGCCCTACTTAATTAAATATCATCTACTATTCAAAAAATAATACTACTGTCATGCTCTTTTTTATTTAGCCCTATTATATTTCTAGTTTGAAAGTTCTATGATTGTTTCCCCTGAACTGATTCCTATTTGAACCACAGCGCGTTTCTATTGGTTGTTCGATGAACGCACCAGTACTTACACCAGTACACCAGTGGTACGCTGAAACCGCAAAAATTCGTACGAATACTACTTAAATAGTACATCTGGCAACACTGCCGCGCCATGCCGCTTAATTTGTTTAAAAATCGCGCGTTAGACGAAAAAATAATTATACACGAGACGTCTTACTACACCCCCCCCCCCCCCATTGTGTTATTTTCGTGATTTTTATCGACCCCCCCCCCTTTCAAGCCTCACGTGATTATTGGACAACCCCTAAGCTGCAGCACTAATGGGCAATCCATTGTTTCAGATGAATCTAAGCTAGTATTTTCGATTTCCTCCATTGAATCTGGTGTAATTTCCTCTGATACAATCTCAGCTTGAATGTCTCCTACCGCAACTGGACTAATCTAATCAGAGCCCTCACACTGCTACATATTTTCTCTGTGTGTGTATGGGAATATCGTTCTCTATCACAATCACATCTCGACTAGTAGTGATAGCATTTGAAGGGCACAGGGGAAAATCATGCTATGTCACCAAAACAATGAACTGAGAAATTGTTAAATTATTAAAAAATTGTTATCCTTGCAGGGACCCCAGACCAAGCCCAGGGCCGCCTCAGCATCCTGCCGTCCTTCGGGAGGAGCCGCAAGGGGCTGGTCACCAAGGACGCGGCCACGGAGCAGGCTGGCCTGCTATACCATGGTTTAGCGTGTGATCATCATCATCATTTACAGTCAAAACTTTTACTATTATTATGTAGTAGAATTCTTATTTTTGTTAATTAGCACAACTAACTCTGTTTTGTTTTTTATTTTTAATTCATCTAGCTGTTTTGATGCTTCTTCACTTGTTTTACATATTGCTATTGTTTATGTCAGGTCTAATTTATCTTCTGTCAATATTTTTTTCCCTCAACTAGGGCCTTGTTATCCTTGAAAAATGTTTGATCGCGCCGATTATGCCGATTGAGGGTCGGCACTAGTCACCGGCGACGCGGCTGGGGCTCACCAATCAGCGGTCATCTGCACCACGATCCCCTCTCCGCGAGCGCCGCCAGGGCCCTGGGGCGGCTGCCGCAGCCTCCGCGGCTCCCCGATACGTAGCAAACAAAAGGGCGGTTGGGAATCTCAAGGCAAAGCAATGCTTACTATGCGGCAGGATCCTAGCTTCGCAAGCCGCAAGGCATTTTAAAAGACGGCACCCCCGTCTCAACTTCCGGGTGGACGGGCCCGGGTATCCCCTCCCATTCTACATACACCCTCTAATTGCCTGCCCCCCGGAGGTGGCACCCAGCAGGAACCTCCTGGAGGGAGTTGGGGGGGCTGAGCTCAAACCGCGGACCCGCCGCGGACCCAAGAGCCCGCCACGCCCTCTACCCCGCCCATTCTGGAGACTACCCCCCTCCCCTCCCCAATAGCCACCTGACTCCGGAGGCGCCCCATGGCAACCCAGCCCCGGAGAAAAGTCCCCTTATCAGCGATATGGCCGACGACGAGATCGACAGATCTCTAGCCGGCATACTGGCTGATGTGGGGGCCATGGAGAGGGGGGAGTACACCTACACTGAGGAGGAGATGGAATCTCCTGCCGTCCTTCGGGAGGAGCCGCAAGGGGCCTATGCCTCTCCGACTCTAGGAACAGGCACCGCCTGAACTTGGAGGCGGCAAGGCCTGGGGGCCGCGGTGGAGGCCCTTAGCGCCAACACAAAATTGGTGCAGGGCATCCAGCGGTGGCTGGACTACGAGATGGATGGCCCGATCAAAATGATCGGCACCCTCCATCGAGAGGTCCGGTCGCTGACCGCGGCCGCATCCACGACCATCGCGGCCCCGGCCGTGCAGACTGGCCCCCAGGGTTCTGGCCGGGACTATGGCCCGCATCTCATCGAGCTGGGGCGCCGAGTGGACGGGTTGGCGGACCAGCTCAGGCGTCTCACGGTAGACGTCGAGTGCTGGAGAGAGGGCAGCGAGGAGGTCCTGGCGCTGGCTAGGAGAGCCCACGCCCTGTCTGCCCCGAGAGATTCCGCGGAGCAATCTCTGCCTCACAGCGTGGAGAAAGCCCTGCTGGGGTTGGGGAAAAGAGATGGCGGAGCTCAAGGGCCTCCTTGGATCCAGATTGGATACTCTCCCGCCGCCTCCCCCACCGTCGAAGCGTGAGCAGAGAGAGGCGGTGGAGGAGGCGACGAGGCCCCTCCTTCATGCGGTGACTAACCTGAGACAGGAGCTGGCGGAGCTGCGAGACCAAGCGGTAGCGACCCCCCCCCCCCCCCCCTCCCCCCCAGCAGCACCATGGGGCCGGGAGCCGAAATGGCTACCAGTGAGACCCGGGCAATGCTGGAGGAGGTCGTCGCTCCCCTGAATAAGAGGGTGGAGGAGGTCAGAGACGGACAGAGGGCGCTGATCGAAAAGGTAGCCACCTAACCTACGCCGCGGTCCTCAAAAAGCCTCCCCCTCCACGCAGCCCGAAAACCGGGAAATTGGGGACGACCTAGACAAGGTCGCCCAAGTTCTCCGGACCTTAGGGTTACCCCTGGCGATGATAGCCGGCGACGTCAACGCCAAAAGCCCCTGGTGGGGCTGTGAGGCGGAGGACCGACGTGGGGCCACCTGACTTTGTGGCTGGCGCCAGACTGCAGGTGGCCAACGTGGGCAGTACCTGGGGGTACTGGTTTTCGGCCTGGCGCCAACGCCGCGACCACACCAGCATAGTGGACGTGAACTGTTTTTCGGCACGATTAGAACGGAGGGCATAATGATAATCCTAATGCCCTTCAATATAAAGACGCATACAGAAAACTTTTGTGCAACATGGAGTTACAGGCAAGTGCAACAGGACATTGTGTGCCCTTAGAAGATATTTCAGTGTACAATGGCCATTTTATGACAATTCGTACATGCTTTAGCGTGTGATCATCATCATCATTTACAGTCAAAACTTTTACTATTATTATGTAGTAAGTAGAATTCTTATTTTTGTTAACTAACTCTGTTTTGTTTTTTATTTTTAATTCATCTAGCTGTTTTGATGCTTCTTCACTTGTTTTACATATTGCTATTGTTTGTCAGGTCTAATTTATCTTCTGTCAATATTTTTTCCCTCACTAGGGCCGATTTGGATCCAAATATTATTTTACCTTGCAGCATTTCGTCGAGGATAGTACCGAAGTCGCATTTAGCAACTTGTGTATTAATTTTAGTTAAGAATTCGATAAAATACTCTTTATCGTCTTGTTCGATCTTGTAACATAAATATACCGTACGAATGAAGTATTGGTTGAGGGGGCGAAATAGTATCTAATCAATGTTCTCTGTGGTCTCTAAACTTGTCCTTTATAACCTCAATGTAATGTTTTTCAGTTTCACTGAGATTGACACTGTTGTAGATACCAACTGAGACTGGCGTTTCATACACATAGAAACGAAAGTCGCATTTATGTAACTTTTTTACTAGATAATGTTCAGGGCTGTTTTTGATAAAATATGTTATTAGATATCAAAATAATAATAGTTTATAATTGCATACTTAGCGCACTCCTGTGGCGCCCTCTATTTGTCTTTAATAAATAAGTCTCTGTCATAGATTTATAGATATAGTCTAAGATCCGAACTTAAGTCGACCTTCACCGGGCTGATAATCGAATGAAATATCCTTTATGACAAATTTTATATACTAGAAAATATATTAAAAGTAGGTTTGCTAAAAAAATCCTGGACAGACTATTTTTTTTTTTTTTTTTAAATAATAACTAACTAAATATTGCAACATTAAGATAATAAGAAAGTTTTCATTCTTAAAAGAGCGCTTACATTGGTATAATTTTTTTTTATTATCATTTCAAGTGAAGACCAACTGCCATCGACATACCTGTTTATACCTGACAACCGAGTACTCTGTCCAGGTAAATAATAGACAACCCAATGGCGGCACATTCTATACGTTGTATACTTTAAGTAAGAATGAAAATTTTCTTATTATATCTTAATGTTGCAAAATTTAGTTAAATATTATTTTTAAAAAAATAATTAAAAATAGTCTGTCCAGGATTTTTTTAGCAAACCTATTTTTAATATATTTTCTAGTATATAAAATTTGTCATAAAGGATATTTCATTCAATTATCAGCTCGGTGAAGGTCGACTTAAGTTCGGATCTTCTACTAATAGTTTAAAAGGATAAATATAATTGTCTATTCTCAACCAGGAACTCATTCGTTTTATTATCAGGTTATGTGCTCAGCAAAAATAAAATTAATTTCACTGTTAAATTCGTATCGTTCTTCAAAAATTTATAGTAATGTCGTCAAGCGGTTATCTAGTAAATGTGCCAAAACTAAAAGGACGCGGAAAATTACGATGATTGGGCGTTCGCGGCAAGAAATTTTCTCATCCTGGAAGGCTTGGACATCGACGCCATTCCTGACGATTTAAGTGACGCTGAAAATAAAAAGGCGAAAGCGAAGCTCATCATGACGATTGATCCCAAGTTATACGTGCACATCAAGAATGAGACCAAAGTCAAAGATTTGTGGCAGACACTCCAGAAACTATTCGATGACAGTGGATTCACAAGAAAAATCAGTTTACTTCGAACACTGATATCCATTCGACTTGATAATTGTGATACCATGACAAATTATGTTAGCCAAATAGTGGAAACTGCACAAAGACTTAAAGGTACAGGGTTCGAAATCAATGAGGAATGGATCGGATCATTGTTATTGGCGGGGCTGCCCGAAAAGTTTGCTCCCATGATTATGGCAATAGAACATTCCGGCATTGTTATTAACTGCGATACTATAAAGACGAAGCTGCTTGATATGAGTTCCGAGATCCAAGATCATGATTCGGAAGTTGCATTGTGGTCGAAGCATAAAAGTAAGGTTGGTCAACAAAACTTGAACACAACAGGCGGGAAACCACAAACGTCAAATATGACAACTGTTAAACTTACCATCATTAGCCCTTGCCTGTGATCGTACTGGAGTATCCGATAGAGCCGCTGCTATTATAGCTTCTTCTGTCTTAAAAGATGTTGGCATTATTTCCCCAAACGATCCAAGTCGTGTCATTGATCGTTCAAAGTTGCGCCGTGAAAGAACTAAAGTCAGATTAACTTTACAAGAAACGGACTGCAATAAAATACTGCTCGGTTTATATTTTGATGGCAGGAAAGATAAGACTTTGGTTCGTATTGAGAAAGAAGGGAAATTTTACAGAAAACGACAGATAGAAGATCACTATGTTATTTTATCAGAACCAGGAAGCAACTATTTCGGGCACGTCACTTGTGAGTCGGGGACTGCTAAAGGTATTAAAGACACTTTTATATCTCACTTAAAATCTAAGTCAGTAAAACTGAGTGAAATAGCTGTTGTTGGCTGCGATGGAACAGTAGTCAATACAGGTTTTAAAGGTGGCGTTATTCGTCTGATGGAAGAAGAGCTAAACAGACCATTACAGTGGTTTATCTGCCAGTTGCATTCTAATGAATTACCACTGCGACATTTGTTATTACAGTTAGATGGAAAAACTACAGGGCCGAAATGCTTTTCAGGTGCCATTGGATCTCAATTACAAAATTGTCAAACAATGCCGATAGTCGCATTCTCCGTTATACCCACAATATTACCTGAAATTACTAGGACAGAGCTGAGTACCGACCAAAAGTATCTATACGATATTATGACCGCTATCAGCACTGGTATATTCACTTCTGATTTAGCTAATAAAGAACCTGGACCCCTTAACCATTCTAGATGGCTAACAACAGCTAATCGAATTCTGAGGTGGTATGCCACAAAAACTGACCCTGAAGAAAAATTAGTGGTGTTAGCCACGTACGTAATGAAAGTTTATGGACCAATGTGGTTTGCAATAAAATGTAATTCCTCGTGCATCGACGGGGCTAAGCACTTTTACTTTAAACACACTGCTAACCTTTCACGACTACTGATAGAATTTCGGAAATATGAGTTCTGTTTCTGAATATATGGTTGAATTAGAGAGTGTAACTCATGAAAAGTAGGTCGTGAAATTCTATAAGAATTTTCGAATGTTTCTTCATCAGCAGTTTGGAAAAAAGTATAATATTCACCGTGCACTGAACGATACTTGATATGATTTCTTAACCAAAATCTATGTTTTCTTAGAGAATTATTAATATAGTATGCTGAGACTTCTTCTTCCAAGTCCAGCTCTTCTTCTTCTTCCTCAAGCAATGCGAGGTAGTAACATTTTAACTTTTGTGTCGACAACATGTCTGTTTTCCGTTATTTCGCGATCTGAACTGGCCGCTTGCCGCTCGACTCGGTCGGTAACTAGCCCCGCAAATCCGCTCCGCTATACTCTCTCGACCTGCTCCGCAAGCTCGCTTCGCTTAAATGGACAGAAACAATCCGCAACTCCGCTCCGCAATACTCGCTCGCCCTGCTCCGCAAGCTCGCTCTGCTTAAATGGACAGGCAGCCTTAGTAGGTATGTCAATAACCCAGGTCCTTCCCATGTTACAGCTGTAAAAAGAATCTTACGATATTTAATTAATTCTAAATATTAATATGAGGCAGGCTGGCAGTGCTGCCTGCCTAAATAGGTTATGGCCATACGCTAATAAATATAGATTAGCGTAATATCGAGATAAAATATTCGTGTAGAAGAAGAAACCATGAGCCAGAACGGAAGTCCACAGGCAGCTCTTGGACCAGCTGCTACCACCAACAGGTACCTAGTCACGTCGAGCACAGCAACGCACCCATCAGTAGACAAACTAGAAGGCGCAGCCAACTATGGGAGCTGGGCATTTTCAATGAAGATGCTGCTCATAGACATGGACCTATGGACCTTCGTCGAGTCTCCAAATGACTTGCGAACGGCTATGGAAGAAAACTCGATTCAAAGGCAAGAGCCAAAATTTGTCTTGCTGTCAAACCCCATATTTACCCCGTAGTGCAGAACTGCAAAACAGCTGCAGACACCTGGGCCCATAACCTATTAATATTAGGCAGGCTGGCAGTGGTAAATAAATATTTATTTTCCACTGCCTGCCTGCCTAATATTAATACTAAAGATATGTGTATTGTGTATCAGGGCAATGCTGGATTAGTCAGCTACTCTGACTCTGACTTTGCAGGTGATTTGGACACTAGGAAATCTAATACAGGTTATATATTTTTAATGAATGGAGGTCCTGTCACTTGGTCTAGCCGTAAACAAAATACTGTGGCATTATCCACAACTGAGTCGGAGTACATGGCTGCCAGTGAAGCCACTAGAGAAATTTTATGGCTTAAACAATTACTTTGTGATATTGGGGAGCCACAAGGTTCCATTACTTTAAATGTTGACAACCAGAGTACAATAAAATTAATAAACAACCCTGTTTTTCATAGAAGGAGTAACTTAAGCACATAGATATAAGATATAATTTTATCAGAGAGAATGTTGCAAAGAAAATTATTGATATTAAATATGTTGAGAGTTCAAAACAATTAGCTGATTTCTTAACGAAAGCTTTGCCTGCAAGTAAATTTAATTCAAATAGAGATAATGTAGCTAATGTTTAAGTTAAAGTTTAAAATATAAAATAAGGAAAATGTTTTCATGTATGTGTTAGCGACGCGATTACTCACATAGGTTTTATTTTCTGTAAAAAGGTTCGCAGGAGAAATATCTATGGCTTTTAAAGAAAAATAACTTGTCAACAACGTCTTCGAGGAAAATTTTGCTTGTCACCGCGCCAACCCTTTCATTTTAATGTTTGTTTTCTTTAATTATTTTCAATCGAAAATAAACCGCCTGATTTTCCCCAACTCCGCCTTTTACTGCGCAGTTCCCGGCCGCTTTCAGTATGTATATTAAGGTATATTTTAAACTGTTTCATTAAAAGTAAAAGTTTGTTATTGTGTCTACTTTGTAAAGGGCTATGCCCAAATTTCAGAGTGGTTTTGGCTAAATAGCGCACACCTATAATTGTATGCGCAAAATATAGTATATAATGTAATTATTGTTATGAGGTAATCATGAAATAAGTATAAGTCGGAATTTCATTTAAAAAATGTTATTTATTCATCGTCATAAACAATTAAGACGTCATTCAGAAATTGCGCAAGTGCTGCTATATTACTTTCATGGCGAGCCCATCCCAAATACCAGATCACCGACAAGACGTGGGCACAGCATCCCACAGTTCGACGGCCTACAATACAATTGCAACAGTATTGTTGTATTGCTGCACAACCTGTATTATTACTGTTGATCAAGATCAACACCGATCGGATTTATCAACACAAATAAATGCAACCTTAATATAGTCAAAAACTTACCTCACGAGGTGCAATTTGACGAGTAATCTATTCTAATATCTTATCTAATACGATCCACACGAGGTCTGGTATTTGTCAATGTGTGTGATCTTCTGCGTAAAAGCTACCGTCCACAGGAGATGCATACATGTGTATGACCAACAATTGGTGCACTTTGTTGATCTGTAGAAGTAGGCTGTCTTATTTCACTCCAAGCTGCTGTCCAACAAGAATTACACACCATGTCGTCGCTTGTTAATACCTGCTGCAATGAAAAAGCCCTTAAAATACAATCATATTGTCCACTGTAAATTGTTAAACAATCAAAAGATATTACGATAATTATTTACCACTGCATTAGTCCATCATTGAATGAGATTTTGCACCTCAGCGATAATGGCGGGCGAGTGGTTGCGGAGGAAGCGGGAGCGGAATCCATGTTCAAGCCAAGGTCTTCAGGATTAGATCGATCACCGGAGTCCATTTTTATGCCAATTCGTTGTTTTACTTAATAAAACATTATACTCAATTTCAAATGTTCAAAACTCGAGAATTAACGTGAATTTACGTAAAATGACGTTTGACGTATTGTAAGTGGCATAGATAAATAATATAAGTAAGAGGGGTTGCCACTAAATATAACAATCGATACCTATTGAATAAATGAAACAGTAATCAATATCGATTGTTTCAAATTATTTAAAAAAATACATTCATATTGTTTGATGTGTACCTAATTGGTGTCGTGGGATATTTATTAATTATTATTTTTTACTTTTATTGGCTCCATTCAGCCTGGTGGTAAATAAAATGGTAGCCAACGGTAGACAATGGATGAAGTATCCTCATGGTATCCTATCCGTTGGGTTTGCCATACTGGCCCCCAAGCGTGACGCAGGGAATCTGTCACGACACTGGATAAAAAAGCGCGAAAGACGGTAACCTCCCCTATTTCTCAAGTATGGTTAACCCCCGCTGAGTCTCCGGTACCCTCACTCACTGAAAAAACACAGCAGTTAGGCTGCTTTTGACTTTTGACATGGTGGCATTATGGGAAATCATGAGCTGTTATTAATTGTTCTATTTTGAATAAATAAAGAAAATAACGCGTCCTTAGGTACTTTTATTTAGATCCTTAAAAATCAGCTCCCTTGAGTAGTGGTGTGTACTCTAATCGATAAGAATCGATTTAATTGACGTTTGGTTCTAAAATGGCAACTCAGCTCTGCACTTCCAGGAAAAGAATGATTCCTGTGTTAGTGAGCTCAATTCAAAACTTATTTAGTGTGATAAATTATTTTGGACTTTAGGGGTAAAACGAATAAGTTGACAAATAAAAATAATTAAAAACATAATTTTTAACCAAAATCTTTTTTTTGGGCGGGCTATGGCCATTTATGGGCATCGTGATTTAAGTGGAAGTGTTGGATAAATAAATTTATAAAGTAGTTATTAAGTATCTTCGTGAACGTTGTTTGCAAGCTGTCTTTATAAATGTGTTTATAAGTTTATTTTTTCTACCACTGGCGGCGCTGTGGTCGTTCCTCTGTAAAATTGTTTGTGTTTCGTCGATGTTTTGTTGTGAAAGATGGGAATATGGGATAGGTAATAAAAGTGTGCATTACAGAAATCTAGCGAAGTTTAATTGAAATATTGCCTTATCCCAACAAAAACAATATATGCCAAAAAAAAACTTCAAACGAGGGTTTAAAGTCTGGGTAAGGTGTGACGCAAAAACTGGCTACTTGTACCAATTCGAAGTGTATCCTTTTCACAGGAAAAGGCGACAGCACCGAAAACGAAGGATTAGGATATAATGTTGTCATGAAACTCTGCAGTAGTGTACCAAGAAACACCTTAGTTGCCTTCGATAACTATTTTACAAGCTGTTATCTTATGGAGGATCTTTATCTTAAAAATATTTATGCAGTAGGGACAGTCAGATGCAATAGAAAGGACTTACATCATATCAGATAATGAAGAAAAAACAACCGAAACCATTGAAATAGGAAAAAACATCAGTTTGCAGCGGTTACTGCAGAGCCCATCACAGCCATTAAATGGTTTGACACAAAAGAAGTTACTGTACTCACGACAACACATCAGCCATTAGACATAATGATGGTAAAAAGAACCCAAAAGAATGGCTTTAGAGCTGATATCCTCTGCCCGACTGCAATCGCTTCATACACACTCAGCATAAGCGGAGTCGATCTTTTTGATCATTTCGTCGCAGTCGTAGAACAAAGACGGATCTGCAATTTAGCAATTTTACAGGAGAGCGTTTTAAAGATTTTGTATGGTATATTACTTTATATTTTTTAAACCAGTTATTCAATTAACATGAAATTTGGAGAAGTTGTTTTGTATGAGGGCTTTTATGATGTGATTAACAAAACAAATTCCTAATATGTATAGTTTTTGTAAAAAGTCACATCAGTCGTTGTTCGGTGGAGTTCACTGTGACGCATGTGATTAACCGACGTTATTCTATGGAGTCAGATTTTTTGGATCATGACGGATAATACTTTCCGTCAGTGTTTTAGGGATAGTAACAAAATTTTAGGGACGGTTTTGAAATACGATTATGTAGATCTAGGAAAGGAAATGAAATAACCAACAATTTATAATTTTACTTTTTTGTTTATTGTTTGATAGGTAGCAGACGAGCAGGCGGATCACCTGATGGTAAGCAATTGCCGCCGCTCATGGACATGGACACCTGCAACACCAATGGAGTCACAAGTGCGCTGCTAACCTTTTATGCTAACCTTTTATCCCCTTCCCCCCGGTGGGCCTCCGGTACCCTCACTTACTTGGCGAAACACAGCACAGGACAGCTCCTGTGCTGTGTTTCGCCAAGTAAGTGAGGTGAAGCAGTCTTCACGCCGGTTTTCTGTGATGCAGTGGTATCACTCTGATCGAGCCAGCTCATTCATGCAGAAGCATGGCTCTCCCACAGTTAAATCATTTTATTATCACATCAGGCACGAGAGAATAAGAGAAAATAAGAGAGAATCTTATATATAGAAATCAAGAACCTCGGAATGAATACCCGCATATAAAAGTAATAATAATATCGTACTTTATGCGATGCTATTATTATACAAGGTGTTTTTTTTATATTGAGGACAATCAAGATGACCTCACTCCACCTGATGGTAAGCGGCCGAGAGATCCAAATATGAGGTTGACAGGCACAAAAGAACAAACTAAGTACCGATTGAGTCTGTCATCCTCATCCTGAAGGCCTGCTGAGATTCTGTTTCACGCCCAGCCTAAACCCAGAGTTTGCAAAAAGGAGGAAACACATGAACTGGTAGGACATTCCATAACTTGATGGCTTGGGGCAGCTAAATCTCTTGGTGCGCGCCGGCCATGTCTGGATGGCAACGCTGTCCAGCACGTGTGTTTGGGAATGGAAAGGAGAGGATGGGATTAGTTGGAATAACTCATCAGAGTATTCTGTATTATAGTGGCGGTAGAGAACACTAAGACTGACAAGGTCTTTACGTAGCTGAAGAGGTTCTAAGGACTTAATCACCTCATGATCTCCAATAATACGGATAACAAGTCGCTTTAACCTGTCGAGAGCCTCCAGCAAGTATTTCTCCGCGTAATACTTGTTGGAGGTTTACCATCTCAGAGATAAGAGCAATATTCCATACACGGGCGAACATGTGCCGTGTACAGGAGACAAAGCTCACTCTATTCACTGTATTCAGAATCCCGAGTTTATGGGAAGCGGTTCTTATGACGCTCTTGATTTAGTCTCGTTGATTCAAGGCTATCCTGTATTGATAAAGGGGTGCTCTGAAGAGTGGGATGGGATAGGAAAGATGATACCTTAGCAGAAAAATACACACACCTGTGTTTTCTTGGCATTGAACTCGACAAGATTGCTGGGATGATTTAATAATTATGGGTATGAATGGGTGGAGGAACAGAAGAGGGCAAAAAAAGAGATGGAAGCATTGTGTGAAAAATTACATGATCGAAAAAGGGGTGGCTGATTCGACGATGAATGTCAGAGACGTATACATAACCAGGGAACATGGTAGAAAGATGATGATAATCTTATGTGCACCATTCGACTATCAAACGGATTGCCCATATGGGAAAGTGAGTGCGTTACCAACGCAAGCTGTTTTGCTACAATTTTACAATCTTTCATGTTTCTACAAAAAAGGGATATTATTAAGTGTGGGTCGATAGTGTACACGTCAACAGATGCATTAGTAGATGGATCATCAAGAGTCGTCCACATGTCTGTATGTCCATTAGTCAATGTCCATTTTCAGTTTAACACGAGATAGCGATAGGGTAATCGCATGATTCTTGTTTCATTACCAACTTTGCTTTTACTTACAATGAGCAGCAAGAATCACGCGTGCATTCTCGATCGCTACATAGGTCAAACTGATGCGTCGTCAGACGTGTGGACGGACGGCAGATGTTCGCCCCAAAACCCTTTGATCTTTTACAAAAAACCGGCAATAATCACATTCGAGACGAATGCTCTGCAGGCGTATAAATACCTACAACAGACGCACAAATTACACCCTCTACACGTCAGTAGGCGCATCGGTGGATGATATCTGCAGACGCATCTGTCTACGTGTGGGCCAGGCTTAGTAAATAAAAATAAATTATAAAGAAAAATATCAAAATAAGTAAATTAAGAAATGAACAATGACGTATTTATAAAATGCTCCCACGAATAACGTCGGATATGCATATTCGACTTGCAGCTATCCGTAGAAAAATAACGGATCGGACAATACGCCCTCAGAAGGTCCATAGGACAATGACGATCATTCAATTCCGTCTAGAAAATTATACTCGTCCAACAAGTTTGTATTGTGACATGTTTAAATATAATAAATTATATTTACACTGTGATAATACAAAAATCAAAAAACAAAAAAAATATTATTTTGATTCCTAGGACAAGGACGAATTTGACAAACCGTCGTCGTTCGCTGGATAAGTAAATTAAACCTTAAGTTATAACCTAACAGCATACGGAATCTTAGTTAAGCCAGTAAATCAACAAAATATTATAATAATTATTTACCCGTGACGTTCCATAAAACAAGGACGATACTAGTGATCCGCCGCAGTGAGCGGGGTGCGGGGGGGGAGCACTCTCCGCCGGACATGGACGGATTCTTTAATCGGTCGTAGTTCTACGCTCACAGAATCAAATCCGTCGTTATTCTAGACAATATCTCAGGCATTGAGTAACTTTTTATAAAAATGGTAACATCAACCGATAAAACACTCGATTACATGCCGATTTATGAAATAAAAAAAAATTTGAAAAAACTCAGAACCGTCTTTGTTCTACGACGCCGACGATTTTAGATCGTCGTATCCGATAAACCGCAAGTCTAGGAAATACTGGATGCGATTATTTTTTTTCTTGTTTGATGCATCTATAATTAATGCCTACATAACGTACAACTACACACATGTTTCGACGGTGCACGGTCACCGTGATTTTAGACTATGCTTAGCACGTGCCTTTATAGACAATCACACGACTCGGAAAGCACTAACACAAGCAGCCGTAGTTTAAAAAAAAAATAAAAAAGGGGGCAGGTTGGGCGTCCTCGACAAAATTCGTCTACTTAATGTGGGCATACACTTACCTGAAGAAAGTACTACTTATAAAAGATGTCGCTACTGCAGCACAAAGGAGAAGGAACAGAGGACTAAAATAGAATGTTCCACCTGTGGAGTAGCTAAAGAGCTACTCCACAGGTGGAACATTCTATTTCTTTCTTTTTCTTTGCGCCAAAAATTGTTTTAAAATCTTTCACACAGATCCAACTCAGTAATATTTTATGTATAAGTTCTTAATAAAACGTTATTCGTAACGTTCTGTTTAATTTTCTAACTTTATTTTTTCATGTTACTTACTTACTATTGTTTATTTAAAAAAAACCTCGGGGTAACTAACATGTATAGAATTTATAATAAAAATGTACCTATCAAAAGTTGAGATTCGTTCCGGATGATAGGAAATTATACCCACTTTTTAAAATTTTGCTTTTACATACCGGATAATGGGAAATAATTTCCCACCGTAAAACCCCCACTTCTCGTTCCCATTTGAATAAGGGCTAACAAAATACTTCTGCATAGTTGGAACATCTGTTCCATGTGAAAAGTGGAAACTGTGTAATCGTACAACTCATACATTTAAAAAGAAATATGAGACTTGGCTAGAAGAGGATAATAATTGGCCCGACTATATTAAATCATCATCAGTGATTCCCTTAGAAGAAACTGCAGTCAGTCCTGTAGAAAATGAAGGTGCGTCTACATCGAGCGTTACTTCTACTTGTACTGATGGTACTTCAACATCAATGTCCAGCCCAAGAAAACCATTTGCCGACCTAAGCCCGGTGCAGAAAAAAGAAAGACTGTAAGCCTTCTTACACATAGTACTGAAGAATTAGCATTTGCTACTGCAAAAATTGTGAAATATCTCCAGGAACACCCAGGCATCGGAAATTAAAAACCTCATAAAGGCCAAGACAACTGCTCATACATATTCGTTTGAGAATGCCATAGGAATATTAATGTGTATCTTTAAAATTATCGAAGTGGCAGTATACTACATTGAGGATGTGTGCTAAACAAGATGGAATTGACTTATATCCAGCATACGACGCAATTTTAGAAGCCAAGAAGGCATGTTATCCTCCGAAAGATGCAATCTATGTAACGGAACAAGGAGCAAAAGTACGACTTCAAGCTATGTTAGACATAACTGTCTCTCGCCTAGCACGTGTTTTAGATGTAGACCACTTAGCAGGAAAAGATCTGTCCCTAATTTCTAAGTGGGGTGTTGACGGTGCTTCAGGTCAGAGCAACTACAAACAAAAACTGGCTGGAGATGCAGACGATTCAAGCATTTTTATGTGCTCATTTGTTTTACCTTTGCGACTGATCTCTGGTGAAGATGTTATCTGGCAGAATCCAAAGCCTATTATAATATTTTATGCCTGCTAGTGACCATTTTGTTGCATGGTGCCGAAACCATTAAACATTTCAGTATTTTACCAATAGGCCAACTTTTGGAAGAAGCCTCTGAGGCTCGAAATAAAGACTTTAGAAAAATTCAGAGAACATAATACGCGTAAATTTAATCGAGTAGTAACAAACGAAGATATCTTCAATGGATTCATCATATCTTCAGGTCTACTTGTCAAGCATTCGTCCAGTGCTGTGAAAAAAAAACGTTAAGAGACAGGGGGTCTACATCGGCAAACGATATCGAATTATTCGTGACGATACGTCAGTTTATACAAAAACCCTACTCTAACACAGCTTAATATACGAATAATTGAATTTGACAGCTTCACAAACGTCAAATCGACGAACATTCCGACGACGTCTCTGATGGTATCGTTAAGCAAAGATTTAAATCATAGATATGCCCTGACACCTAAAAACGAGGCAATATTTTGATGACATGACGTGTGCGTGTCATCGAAAGTCACTGTCTATGAGGATAAAATACGGTCAGCAAAGTTTTCATACTGGGAACTAAAAATAAAACAATTCCTAAATTTAAAAGCAATTTTATTTATAGGGCATTTTATTTCTAAATGTTACATTACATATTTTATCTATTTATTCAAATAAATTACTCTAATCACAGAGCGAATATCGGGTTTGACCACCAAACCGCATAAAGTGTGGTGATTATGCCTAATCCATCATAGTAGCTATGACTTGATTTCTAAGATAAAGGCCTTGCCCTACTATTCCGCATTATAAAAAATATGAGTAATATTTACTATAATTTAATAATTTATATAATATAATTAAGACAACCCCAGATTTAATGTCCTGACTCCGTACTAAGTAGCTTAAGCTAAGCTACGCACTTGTGTTATAGAATGAGACAACAGAAGAAACACAAATATAATACTTGTAACTTACGACCTAGGAGACCTAGGAGAGTCAAATAATAAAAAAAATGATTTATATTTGATTCTCCTAGGTCAGGAGAATCAAACATAAATTATTTTCTTTGAAATGAGAAGAGCAAATTCGACTAAATTGTCCAGGTAACCAGTATTCATCCCTTCGATCCCGCTGGATAACTTTGATCAATTTTTCTTTTAAACGCGGATCTTGCGGTAATCTAAAACAATAAACGTTCACTTAAAATAATACGTAATTATTATTTGCATGTTTATTGATTTCTAGTCGAAATAAAATTACTATTTTATATCTGACCGCTATTAAAACAATGCCTATCGAAACTGCTGACGCTACCGTACTTTTCCCAACCATTTACAAATGAGCTGTTATCAACTGAGTTCTGAGTACTACAGCGGGTCTAAGTATATTGGCCACCGAGATAATGATGTTGTCTCTTTTTGTCTCACAGTTATTGCCAATACTACTCTCTCTGTCACGCGCTAGCCGATCAGACTATGATGTTTTGTCAACAAAATAAAATAAATTAAATTATTGATGAAATATAAATACTTACGAGTGAAATGTTACACCATTCGCTTTATTTTAATTTGTAGTATTTTTCTTGCACAATAAATAGGCACATGAAGGCATTTTGAGTGCTTTTTCCTGTCAAAAATTCAGGCAGCTGTGTCGTACAACTGTCACCGAGTGCAAACGGCAACTAATTCGTGCTAATCCCAGTTGAGTTAGACTAGGTTATTTGAGGTGCGACTCAAATCGTCGCGGTCAAAGTATGGCGAGGGCATATCTATGATTTAAATCTTTGTCGTTAAGAGTTATCGTCTCGAGATATCGAGATTTGACGTTTGTGAAGCTGTCAAATTCAATTATTCGTATTTTAAGCTGTGTTAGAGTAGGGTTTTTGTATGAACTGACGTATCGTAACGTAACATCATCAAGATGAATTCGATGTTGACGAACGCATTGCTTCCGGCGGTATGACTCGAAATATCCCGGACGACGAGGAATTGGATGATCGTGTTCATAATGTGATACAATCGGTGGAAAGGGCAATGGATGAAGCTGTTGACAACTTGGTTGGCATGTCTACTGATTTCTGTTGGCAAACAGACTTTGGTACTTTTGATGGTGTGGCCAAAATCTTTTCGGGTCCTACCCCAGGGGATATCAAAGACTACGATACGCCCTATGAAGCCTTTACAGATATCTGGAGTAGAGACATCATGGAGCATATCTGTAAGGAAACCAATAGATATGCTAAGCAAATTGTCGATGCTAAAACTGCAGCAGGCACATTGAAAGCATCATCTCGTTTACATCGTTGGGTTGACACCGATGTAGATGAGTTGTATTTGTTTTTTGCTATTTATATATTCATGGGAATTGATCCGCGTACTTCTCAGCCCAAATATTGGAAAGTCAACAGCTATCTGGAAATGCCAAAGTTCAGACAGCTGATGACTTATAACCGCTTCATATTGTTAAGCAAATTTCTGCATTTTACTGATAATTCTGATGTAAATCAGGATTTGCCGTTAAGTGGAGGAATGCAGCTCTCAGCAATTGCGGAAACTCGCACCAGTTATTTCACATTTAAATTCAAAATTCGAGTGTTTGTACAATTTAAATCAAGATAGCTATTGACGAGTCATTGACCTTATACAAGGGCCGTTTGTCCTGGGTTCAAGCTATAAGATCAAAGGCTGCGCGGTTTGGAATTAAATCTTTTGAACTTTGCGAGTCTAAAACTGGATATATGTACAGGTTTGATATTTACACTGGGAAGAATTCTGAACGCGGCTATTTTGTTGCTCCTAGTGTTGACTTAGCTGGCAAGAGTACCCAAGTGGTACTCGATTTATTGAAAGGTCTCGAACGGAGAGGACACTGTTACGATGGATAATTATTATAATTGCCCATCATTGGCACGGTACCTTAAAACTTTGGGATTTCATTGTCTGGGGACATTGCTGTCGCGGAGATCGCGAATTTACTACCTTATGGTGAGTTACACTTGCATTTAAATAATCCTATTTTCGGCATCACTATTTGCCGACACTGTTTTAACAACACTAATCTGGCAACACCATTGGCCAGTGTCTATATAAGGCTTGATTTCATCTATGGTCGGGCAGTTGATGTTTGAACATGGAACGGAAAGCATTCGTTGCCGCGAAAGTAAAGAAAGTCTGTAAAAAATGTGTGTACTCTTATTAGGAAGTGATGTTATGTTGTTTGATGTGGAATTATTGAGCAGTGTGAATGGCGAACGTGTGAGTAAGTTTACCCAATAAACAGCGCCCTGGTGAGTCATTATTCATACCTTATGTTGCTAGGGTCCCATCCCTGATTACTGCATGTGTTACGTTGTTCATTATCTCATAATCATGCCACAGCCTCAGCTGTGGACGTGACGTTAGCCCTATGTATGAGACCATGTATCTAGTTGTAACCTAGAGGCAGTAATGATAGTATAGCAAGGTGAAGATGAGTAAATTCCTTCACTAGGCACATATAGGAGCGAAGATGATTACATCCCTTCGCTAGGTAAGATAGAGTGTGAAGACGAGCAAAGTATGTCAAGTTATACGTTTGAGCAGTTGAGTAATGTAGCCAGTGGCTTGGGCTGGACTGTAGGGGTGTTGTGGAGGTCCATAGGGACAGTGGTTCCCGCACTTCCCGCCTCAATGCTCAACAGAGCGTGGGTTTTGGTACAGACGTGTACATCCACCCCTCTCTGGGACTGCGTATGGTAAGAGCAGGCCCGGTCTGGCCAGGGCGGCTGGTCGGCGATCGCCGAGGGCCTCCGGCTCAAGGGGGCCTCCAAAAGCCAAAAAATTCAAGTATACAAAAGTTTTTTCATTATAAAAAATTATTTTGTTTTACTGTTCCACAGCGACGTAATACAGCAAAAACAATTTTAAATAAACAGTAACCTACTTTTTATTAAATTACAGCTAAGGTTAACCTAGGTATATTAAAAAAGTAATAGTAAGTCGCTCGGTGCTCGAAGTACTCGGTCACCCCCCCGCGCGCACCTGCATGTCGCGTCGTAGCTGTTTGCTGTCAGTTGAATTGACCTGCTGTCGGTGAGTTGATGTGCGTTGTGAGTTTGTTTGAAATTTAAAGGTGAATTTTTCAGTTTATAAATTGAAACGGTGTGCACCCAAGTGGTGCAAGTAAAAGAAAAAAGAAGGAGAGGAAATCTTTCGAAATAAAACAAAGTTCACAAAGTTTGAATTTATGGTTAGCTGGTTTCCAGTTCCAATCCTGAAAACATTGAAAAAACGCAAACAGGTAGGCGGAAATATCAGAAGATTTTATGAGCATATAAGCCCTTAACTTAAAATACTTTTGATTGTTTGTATTTGTTGCTGTTGAACCGCATACGGCCTTTACGACAACTGGCCGTTTATAAAAAGGAAAAAATTGATTGTCAATTGTTTGTGAAAAATTATCTGTCAATTGGAAAAATAAATAACTATGAAGAAGATATTTGCGGTTTTCATTTGGATAAAATAACTAAAATAAATAAGTAAATATAATATATATATACATCCGAAGTAGACACTGGGCCTACATTGGTCCTTCTTTGTCGGGTATAAGTTATCCGCGCGTATTGTAGTTTAACGGGAGTTGAAAATTCTCCGTCACCACGGTGTGGATCGCTGTGCGAACGTGGTGGATATCAGGGGCCATTGGTTTGGCTTCGGACGGCACTGACTACGAGGAGTCGGTGCTCGTCAGGACTACTGCGCGTCAGGGTGACTTCGGGCTGCGTTGCGACCCCGGTGCGGCGGCTGCACGGAGGTGCGGCCGGGTGCAGCGGTGCAGAGGTTGCACTTGGTACTTCTACGGCGGTAAAGGCAAGGCTTCAGCATCCAAGTGAGTGATTTTGGTGCATATTTTAAAGTGGCAAAAGTGAGCAATTTTATCAAGAAACATTCAACTTACAAAATAGTATCGTGGGTGGTTTTTTTGGACTTTAATAATTTATTTTTAACTTAGATATTTTTATTGGAACATTGTACGGAAAATTGTAACTGTTTTATAAGTGTGTACAAAATGGATGCTATATTAGATTTCCAAATAGAACTATTCGAACGAATTACTAGGGCACAAATTAACTTTAAGAAAAGCCCTAAGGAGAGACTCACAAAGCAATATTTAGAGGGCAGGTTGGAATTATTGGAGCATTGTTGGTTTGAATTTGTGTCGGGGCATAAAGAATTAAAACGAACATATGACCACACATTACTGTCAAATTCTGCCTATGTTCAAAAAGATATATACGATAAAACTGAAGAATGTTATTTGGATTATAAGTGCAGCTTAAAAACTTCTTTAGATAAATTCAATACCGACAATGTGCCATCACCTAGTACTAGTAGCGTAGGTCAATCTAATATAAAATCCGCATCACACATCAGGTTGCCAAAAATTAACATACCTAACTTCTCTGGAAAGTATTCTGAATGGACAGCTTTCAAAGATTTATATATTGCGCTAATCCATTCAAACGAGGAGCTAAGTAAGGTACAAAACTACACTATCTAAAGAGCTATTTGGAAGGGGAAGCAGAGCAATATTTAAGACACATCCCCATAGCTAATGAAAACTACGATAGGTGCTGGCAATTACTGGAGGACAGATATAATAATAAAAAATACATATGTAAATTAACTTTAAAACGACTTTTTAGTCAAAGAAATATTTTAAATGAGTCGGCGTCTAGCTTAAAGGATTTGATAGATACCACTAATGATTGCTTGGCGTCTCTTACTAACATAGGGGTAGATGTGAGCAGTTGGGATGTGATTGTAATACACATTCTAACACTGAAGTTGGATCCAGAAACCAAGCGCCAATGGGAATTCAACGTTAGCAGCACGAGTTCGGCAGATGAGTTGCCAACTTATGCTAAATTCCGCGACTTTTTAACGGATCGATATCGTGCGCTGGAATTCTTGGGTTCTGGACCAACCACAGCCAGACAAGTTTCGACGCCTAAGCCAACTGTAAGTAAAATCAACTCGCTACATATTGCTAATGCCAAATGTTTGTTTTGTTCAGGTGAACATTCACTGTTTTTTTGTAAAAATTTTATCAAAGAAAGTGTTGATGCACGTCGCAGTTTTGTTGAGACCAATAACATTTGTTTCAATTGCTTGGGTAGCAATCACTCAGCCAAAGTTTGCCGTAATAACGTAAGGTGTCGCGTTTGTAAAAGAAAACACCATTCTCTTTTGCACCCCAGTGATCCATCTACTTCGGAGACCATTCAAAACAGGGAACAAAATATGACAAATGAAGTGGTAACAGTATCTTCTTCAAAAGGGGTAACAGATGTAGACAAACAAAAATCGGTGTCCTGTTTTTCGTCAGGTAAGGTTAACAATCAGGCTCTTCTTGCAACTGCGCTAGTGAGAGTCACGTCGAAAGCAGGTAACGACACCGTGCGAGCTCTGCTTGACCAGGGCTCGCAATGCTCATTTGTGACGGAGTCTCTCGTTCGGCGTCTGGGATTGAAGAAGTCTCCTGTGATTGGACAGATTAAAGGATTAGGTGAGCGTGAGTCAACTTCGAAAGCTGTGGTGATGTTGCAACTCCAATCACTCGTTGATCCTAACGTCAGAATCCAGGTAGAAGCTTACGTCTTGAAGTCAATCACAGGTCCGCTACCGACGAGCAAAATCGATCCGTCCAAATGGATAGGGCTTAATGGGCTAGCATTAGCCGATCCAGAGTACCATACTCCAAGTCGCATCGACTTGCTACTTGGTGTAGGTGTTTACAATCAGGTACTCCTGGAAGGAATAAGAAGGGGTCCAGAGGGAGCGCCACTGGCGCAGGCTACAACGCTGGGATGGATACTCTCTGGACATGTCGACGTGACTGAGCAACCAGTATGCAACAAAAATGTATTGCATTGTCGTACAGATGCCAATAAACCACTAAACATATCTAAAAAAGGAATGTTGGTTAAAGACAAGTGGATGAAACAGAGCAACAATAGTAATAAATTATTGGAAGAGAAGAGGAAGATGAAAGATGGTCGAAAGGGGTCAAAAATGAACGTTAATGAAATAATGAAAATTGGACTTACTCTTAACCACAGTGAGAACACCTTCAGCTATGCTGTCAATCGTCCAATGGTGAAGCAATCTGAAAAGGAAACAATATTAATGGGTAAAACTAAAGATAAGAAAAAGATGAGATGTAGTTAGTAATCAGAAAATGAACTTACCGAAGAGGAGTATACTTGCCACGTTGTTGTAATCTCTTTGTTAGATGGTCTTAGAAATAGTCTGGAACTTTACATCACTTCACACACACTGATTTAAGTGATGTACTTATCACCTTGCCGCAAGGTGGGCGATGGTATTTTCAAGAGGACGGTATCACTCTGTCGGTGGAACTTTGGCAGGGTGATTGCGACTCAACCCAGTCAATTTATCACAAAAGTCAAATTAAGATAGGGTAACTAACTTGAAACTTGGAAAAGATAATGTAATAATGTTTAACCCTATTTTTAATTTTGTTTGTAGTATTTTATATTGACTGGATGATATTTTGTTTTTTGTATAATGTTTTTTTTGGTTACGGTGTTTTGTTTTAACTTTATTTGATTTCTGTGTATTGTCCTTTTAGTCTTGTAATACCTATGTAATGAAGGACAAAGTGGCATATTTGTCCTTGGTGGGCGATATGTTGAACCGCATACGGCCTTTACGACAACTGGCCGTTTATAAAAAGGAAAAAATTGATTGTCAATTGTTTGTGAAAAATTATCTGTCAATTGGAAAAATAAATAACTATGAAGAAGATATTTGCGGTTTTCATTTGGATAAAATAACTAAAATAAATAAGTAAATATAATATATATATACATCCGAAGTAGACACTGGGCCTACAGTTGCTAAAGTAAATTTTTGGAGTAAAATGTGTGATAAACAGTAAATGTGATTCATACATAGATGTATTCAAAATAAAAAAAAATCGGACGTTCTTTTTTACTGGGTATGGCAAAAACTCCCTTAAATCATTAACTATTGTTGTTGTATAAAAACTAGGTACTATTGGTCATATTTTTTAAATTTAAGACTTTAAGCAATTTTAAGAATAGGCCTTTACATATTATTGCAGGTATAAGTTAAATACAAATTAAAACTTTTCAAATTGTAAGATTAAATTATTTTAAAAGGCTAATGTAAACAGAATAATTGTTTAAGATGTTTTGTATAAGACTACTGTATTTCGTATTATTTTGCACCCACGATGTTATTACTTATTTTCAGGAAACGAAGATCAAATTGAGCCTCCTTCAATCCAAGCAGAGGCTACTGTAGCTACATCGTCTGGTGGGAGTGAAAATAAGAGGGAAGAAACTACTACTAGCAATCAAAAAATTTCTAGACCTAAATCTAGACCACCCCAAACCGTCGTTGACGCATTTCGACAGGGATTCGTCAATAAGCTCTGACTCTGATTCAGAAATCAGCGATGAAGAATCTAAACAAGACACGCTTGATGCTTCTAAGAAAAACCTTGGTTGTTTCATATGTCCAAATGAAAGTGATCACATTGGAATAAAAAAAGCTTTTATGGAAAAACATCCGATCCAAGTTCATGAGGGAAAAGGAGTTAAACTTCCGTTTGATCCATCCAAACTCTACTATCGTCTTTTGCCGATGGAGAAAAAATACACAGAAAATGGTTATCTTATTCCATTGAGCTCAACAAAGTATATTGTTCTTGTTGTATGGCTTTCGGAGGCAAGGATAACAGAGATTCCACATTTATTACTGGACATGATGTTACACCAAAACACATTTATAAATCGCTGGAAACTCATGAAAACTCCCATTATCATGAACTTGCGGCCAAGACAGCTTTTCAATGCCTAAAAAGGTCGTGATATTGAGAGTCTTCTAGCGGGACACCAATCTAAACAACGGGAAAGAGAAGTTCACACAAGAAGATTAGTTTGTTCATCGTTTTGATTGACATAGTTTTATTTCTGGGTAGACAAGGCATTGCTTACAGAGGGGACAAAGCAGAAAGGAGCCTACTCACTTGACTCTGTAGAAAATCATGGTAATTTTCTCGAACTTGTCATGATGGTTGCAAACTATGACGTCATTTTACAAAACCATGTGAAACAGTGCATTGAGGAGAGTAAGAAACATAAACAAAAAACAATTGAGAAAAGAAAACTTGTCGGAAAGTCAACCAAAAGACAGTACGGGCGGGACAGTACGGGCGAGGCTCTTTGATCACATTTTTGTCCAAATCGTTTATAAACAAGTTAATTAAAACGATTGCTACAATTGGACGTAATATCATATTGAAAGACCTCAAAGATAGTATTATTCACAGCGTGATGGTAGACTCTACCCAAGATGTGGCAGTGATGGACCAATTAGCTATATGCGTACGCTACGTTGTCCAAGGAAAGGTTTATGAAAGGCTACTAGAGATGACTGTTATTGATGACTCTAGTGGACAAGCATTGTACGAGCGAATAACATCGGAATTAGCAAAGTACGGAATTCAAGCATCAAATATAGTTGCGTGTTCATGTCGACGGGGCAAGTAATATGAAAGGGTGTTACAATGGCTTACAGGCTCACTTCAAAAAGGCAAAATGAAAATATGATTTATACTCACTGTATGGCTCACGTCTTAAACTTAGTAGTAGCTGACTCGACAGTAAAGTTTCTTCAAGCAGAAAACGTATTTGGATTGGTAGAGGAATCTGCAGTTTTTCTGAGTACATCTTACAAACGAATGGCAGTGTGGGAGAAAGAAAACAAAAAAAACAACATACCGCCCACGACAAACTTTAGACTGCAAAAAATAGGAGCCACTAGGTGGCGGAGTAAACATAAGGCTCTGTCATCGATAATTGATGAAAGTATTTTAAGGAGCGGGGAAATTGCCACGGACAAATTAACTAACGTCATTACCGTATTCAAAGAAATATCTGATGGTAATTTTGATTGCAAATCCAGATATATGGCCAGAAATTTGGCAAGTCAATGGGCGAAATTTGAAAACCTATTTATTTCATTCGTTTTACTAGATATGTTTCTTGTTATAACGCCTGTATCGAAATATTTGCAAACTAAAACATTGGACTACGCTATTGCTTGGGATTTGGTTCAAACACTACTTAAACATCAATGAAAAAAGAAATGACAAACATTTTGAATTTTTGTACACGAAAACAAAAGAGTTTAATAAAAATTTTAAATTTGGACAAAATAGCTAGGGACGCCCCCTACCTACCCCTGAAATTTCAAAATTTTCTGTTGGGTATTTTCGGAGTAATTTAACAAATTAAAATTGTCAAAAAGTTCTAAAAATTCAAAAAAGGGGTTAATTTAACCCCTTTTATTTCGGAAAAATTTTGGGGGTAGGGGACGCCCTTACCTATCTAGTTAAGGTATTTGTTGGACAAAATTAATGATATTTTTCTTATTTTATGTGTTTTTAGGTTAAGATTTTTTGAAAATTCAGTTTGTGACAACCCTAGAAGGGCCTAAATATAATTTCGCGTGGGTTAAAATTAGTTTAAAATAAGTAGAATTTAAATAGCTATAAGTCACAAAAAATCTCATCGTTATGAGATAAATAGAAAGGAAGTTATAAAATCTTAAAACAAATAGGGGAAAAACCACCCCTATTTTCAAATTACTTTTTAAGCATTTTTGGGGGGCAATAAAAATAAAGTAAAATCATAGATAGATAGCGAAGTACTGACTCTTAAATAAAACTATTTTTTAGTTCATTGTTTCTCAAAAAGGGGGGTATTTATAGGCAAAAAACTGATAAAATTAGAAATTTCTTAAATAAACTAAACAAAAAGGGTTAAAAATTCGAAATAAAAGTTTCAAAAATAGATTCATTCAGACATCAAAAATACGTTAGGTCCCTTCAGACATCAAAAATAGAACTATACGTGGACACGCGGCACCTCTCTTACCGTAAGAGAGGTGCCGCGTGTCCACGTATAGTTGTCGAGGGTGTATAAGGGGCCCTCTCGCATAGTTTGAACCCTTATTATGATGTTGGTGGACTATGTCCCATACCATATAAAGAAGGCTCGATTCACAGAGTAACATATACCGCTGAGGGCATATAATAATGATGTCTCAGGGTTATGTAATGTTAGTCTTATGTGAGTGTAAGGGATTATGAGAATCCTCGCCACATAAAATGGTGGAGATGCTGGGATAGTAGAAGCAGATTAGGTACCCTGTATAAGTTTCTATTATCATATTTTGATATAGATGTTTACCTTATCGAGTCTAGGCATACAGTATCTTATGCATAACATGTATAGGAATTTATAGAAATTTCTCAGTTTGTCGAGATCGATCTATTGATTAGTTTTACTACAATGTACAAATTAAAAAGTTAATACAAGCAAAGGTTTAAAATTGGCGCTAAAAGATCGTTTTGTTCATGCCCCATAGTGACATCTATTGGCGTGGCATGAGCAACATACAACAGATTCAAAGTTGTTTTCACAATTTTACATTTAATTTTCTGGTAATAAGTATTGTAATTGTACATTTTATACATTTTACATTATTTTAATGAAATTAATTTATTTAATTAGTTTCACAATTGTATGATTAAAATGTGACGAAATTAATTTAAACACTCAATTGATTACGAAACGGAAGTCGCCTATTTGCATTCTCTTGGTTGGATGCACTGACGACAAAAATAAACATCGTGTTAAACTACTAATTAACAAAAATCTTCTTGTAAAATTATAAATTTAACGTCGAAAATTATTTTTTGAATTTTAAAAGGGATTTACTTTACTTACCTACTGTAAATACCGTTTTTCGATTCTTGATATTCACGCGCGGAATGTGCTACAGAACGACAACATTCAATCAAAACAATATGGTTTTTTCTATGCGATGTGTTGTTTGTGTTTGTGCGGGTCTACACCGATCTGTGAAAATCTCTGTGAGTTTATACAAAAGAGTGTGAAAAAGTGTCAAATTCATTGTAATAATATCAGGTGAGTACCATAACACATTTATTTTGTATTGATACATATTACAGGAAAATTTCCTACAAGAAATAACATGCGGCTCCTACGGCCCAATGCCGGTACATAGTTAAGTTTGTCGTAACTTTAAGTAATCGCTTCACTCATGTGTTCTGTTTCTGTGCAATAGGGAATATTTACCTATACCTATCTAATTTATTTAGTTTAGTTAGGTGGTGATACTATTAAGTGGTAACCTTTGAAAGGTTACAGTTTACAGTGTGTGTTTTTATAGTAAAATGTAAACAATAGTTGTCCGAATATTAATGAATGAATAAGTAGTATAGTATTTTATTTATAAATAGAGGATTTAAATCGATTCATAAATGAATTAGAGATCCTTTGTCAACATGGTTAATACTAGAATAATAAATAAGTTTTACTTGAACTTTCAGAAATTGACTGGTAAACAATGGAGGCGATGTTTGTTACCAGACTCAATCTAAGGATGGAACATATACATACCCTTATACAAGATACAGAAAAGCTTATCAATGATAAGGTACCGGTGGCCGTATCTGAAGTTGCCAGGATTGAGACTGCTCTCTCATGATCAATTCAAGCACTGCGTGATGAAGTTTTCAAATTAATTGAAGGGTGCCCGGAGCAAACTAGTGTCGAAATGACAATGTTAATGAAGACTCAATTGGATGCTTTTCAGTATCCAATTCACTTGTTATCCACATTGAAAACGGCTCATTCGACATTATCTTCGGAGCAGAAGACAAATACTCACACAATAGGAATGTCTCGTTTACCTAAGCTCGATTTGGTGAAATAAATGATGGTGACATATTAAAGTGGAGTTCCTTTCGGGACCGCTTCAACGCTAGCATCCATGTTAAAAGCATTACAGACGTTGAAAGGCTGTCTTACCTCTTATGCGCATTCGATGAATCAGCCCGCCTAGCAGTGGAAGGTCTAGCCTGTAGCGTTACAGCGTCCCAACCATTGGACATAAAATAATTTCCGTAATATATAATATATATAGACTTAGAATTTTATTGTATATAATATAATCCAGTGTTAAAGCAAATAATACTCTGGATTTTTCTTTACTAGTTTTCTCAATAACTGTATCTATCTACAACTTCTGCAAGTTTCATATAAAGGGAGCATTTTCTTTTTCTGGAGACGCAAGCAACCAATCAATCAATCAAATCATTTATTGCCTCAGTTACATGTATGTATTAGATACATTGGGTAGATGTTAGCACCATTAAAAGTACAAATGAGGAGTGACTTTTCAAAAGGGCTTATTTCTCATTTAAATTATTTTTTTATTTTTGATGCAGTTCGGTTCTAATACTATGTTCTTAATATTTTTCAATTAAAGTTTGGTTCAAAACGGCATTTTTCCTCTAGAAAATCGACTAAGAAACCAGCAGTCCACGTCGAAAGTGCTTATATCCACATCGTTTTCCTTCGAATAATCCTCTGATATATTCCTTTTCAAAACTTCTTAATTCTCTAGGTGATTGTTTCTTTTAAAATATTTACGGAACATAAGGGCTTAAATTATACTATTTTTACCGCTGTTTTTTTTCTATGATTTTTAACCTTGTAAGTTTTTGAACGAATTCATCAACTTGGCTGTTATGACTTATTACGCCCTTGCCAACATCTGTTGAGTTAAATAACAAAAACCAACTGTCATTTTGGACGAGCTGTCAATGTCTAAAATAAAAAAAAAATCTCGTGTTCGCGGTTTCATTACTACATAATTGCGTCGTTCGTTGTTGTTTATTTAAAAATAAAGCAAAAAGGTCAAATAAAGTGAAAAATTCAATTATGGCGGAAAAAAACTGTCGGAGAACTAAATACGGGTGGTCGAAAATCTAAGTCCTCACCCTAAGAGTCGTAAAAAGAAATCGTAAGTACTTTTGCATTGACCCTACTCATATTACAGACAAATTTATTATTATTTTATATTTATGTTTTATTTGTTGTTTTAGGTATACTGACGATGATCCTCTTGGATTAAAGTTTAAAGTACCATGCAAACACAGTGAAAAGAGTAAGTTTAAGTGCTCGTCTATCAACATGCAAATGGTATTGAAGAACCGTAATGCATTTTTCTCCAAAGAAAGCAAGTAAATCAAGATATTTACTTGTCGAGATTATGCCATTCATATGAACCTTTAAACACAACAAAACCCAAGAAGAATGTGAAGTCTCGGAAAGTAAGCTGTTCATACAATTTGTTTGTAAAGAAAACAAAGTGAAAACTGTATGTAAGAAGATGTTTTGTGCAGTCTTTCTGTATCTGAAAAACGACTAAATAATATTAATAAACAGACAGTACACGGAAAATATTCCTAAGGAAAACCGTGGAGGGGACCGCAAGTTTCAAAAATATGTAAACAAAAAGGAAGCATTGAGGCAATTTCTAAACAGCCGTCCTGCCAAGGAAAGCCATTAGTGGTACGACAAAAAATCTAAAAGAAATTTACTTAAGTTCGGAATTGAACTGTAAAAAATTGTTAAATTTTAATGAGTCTGTAGCACCTGAGTTACAAGTGAAAAAACATATTTTACACTGTTTTTCATAAAGAATATAATATTGGATTTTCAAGCCCGATCATCGAATTGCTTGCAGTGTAAATGTGTTTGCTTTGGGCATAATAAAAAATAAAATGGAAAAGGATCCTGACTAAGAAAACAAGTCCTTATTGACTGAAGCTTAGAGTTACATGAACTAAGGAGTAAAGCTTTCTAATAATCATATGAAGGAGGAGTACCAATGCTGGTTTCGCTTGTTTCGATTTGCAGCAAGGTTCTACCTTACTACCAGAAGCCCCAATACAAGAGCCTTTTATTCC